>CM066218.1:20819908-21411000 GCA_033675125.1 Athetis lepigone
TACCTAGCCGGGTTTGCGTACTTCTCTGGAGTTGTACTACCCAATAAAAGCTTTGCGGACAGTATTCTAGGACTGTTTCTTAACTAATTGTCAATAATTAGTGTGACTTACTTGTAACATGGTACTTACACAACTAAATATTATCATAACTTGGAGCTGTACTACTGCTGTGTTAGTCTTGCGAACAGTACTTTGGTCTGTTTCTTGACTAGTGTAGGTCAGTAATGATGACGTAGATGGGTTTGCGTACTTCTCTTTGGAGCTGTACTACCTGATAAATTAGTCTTGCGAACAGTACTTTGGTCTGTTTCTTGACTAGTGTAGGTCAGTAATGATGACGTAGATGGGTTTGATACTTCTCTTTGGAGCTGTACTACCCGATAAATTAGTCTTGCGAACAGTACTTTGGTCTGTTTCTTGACTAGTGTAGGTCAGTAATGATTACCTAGATGAGTTTGCGTACTTCTCTTTGGAGCTGTACTACCCGATAAATTCGTCTTGCGAACAGTACTTTGGTCTGTTTCTTGACTAGTGTAGGTCAGTAATGATTACCTAGATGGGTTTGCGTACTTCTCTTTGGAGCTGTACTACCCGATAAATTTGTCTGGCGAACAGTACTTTGGTCTGTTTCATGACTAGTATAGGTATCGGTGGTTTTCAGATCAAGATCGTAATAACAACGTTCCAAACCTACTTGACGGTATTGTTGATTCTGAGCCATGTGCGGAGACGCTCGTCGACCCCGTCCCGGAACCCGACGAAGAGTGCCCCCGCCCCCTGCCGCCACCCGCCGCCGCTAGCGCCGTGGAGCCGGTGACAAATACTGAAGAGCCTGAGTCAGCTGATACGCTAAAGAGTACAATACTCGAAATACTGAGCGAAGATCCTACTATTTCGAATATTTTCGGCCCCGAAATTCATAAGGACTATTGCGGAGTAATTGAAAACTAGTTAATGCTCCTGTATTAAATGCCGAAATTAACGCGGCTATTTTCGACGTTAATGCCAAACGTGACAAAAATGTTGAAATTATACAGAGACAAATTTCTACTAATTTCTCGCTGATATGAAAAAAAAAAATGACAATGATCCCGAGTTAATAAGCATTGTTTTCTTTTGCATTAAGGGATACAAAATCCCATTTAAATAACTTCATAATTTATTATGTAATAGAGCTATGTCAAAATGTCAACCTACCGATGGTCAGTTTTTATCTAGTATATTTCTAGTGTCTAAAACAAATGGCAAATATAGTATCATCCTAAATTTTAAAAAGAACTTAAAAAAAAATTATTACAGCTGATCATTTTAAAAAATGACAGTATTAAAATTAATAACAAAAACAGATTTAAAAGATGCTTACTATTTTATAAGTATTCATTATAATTCAAGAAAATATTTAAGATTTAAAGTTCAACAACTGTACGAATTTAACGTTCTACTATTTTGCTTAAGCACTGCCCCATATATATTCACTAAAATAATGAAACCTATTGTCCGGTTACTACGTTTGGCAGGCCTAATATCTATTAATTACTTAGATGAGTCATACGACAAATGTTTGTACAATACTGTACAATCTAAGAAATTAATTACATCTCTCGGATTTTTAATTAATGAGGATAAAAGTTTAATGATACCTAGTCAAGTATGTACATTTCTAGGTTTTGTTTTAGACTCTGAAAACTTCCAGATCACGTTACCTTCGGGAAAAATAGTTCGCGTCAAATCAGAAATTAAAAATATGCAAGATACGTGAATTTGAACAAATGGTCGGATTACCAGTTTCAGTTTTTCCAGCTGTAGAATACAGCTTGCTATGTACTAAACTATTTGAACGCGTAAAACATTTAAACTTAAAACCTGATGATAACTATGAATATATCTAGTGTGTTACTACCTGATCTAAGATGGTGGTATTATGCAATACATATACCGTTTTGTAGCACGATACGCATGATCTGAAAATTTTCTCAGATGCCTCAAATACGGGGTGGGGGGCTGCCTGTGGCAAAGAGAGGGCTAGCGGGTTGTGGAGTAATCAAGAGAAGACACAACATATATAACTACTTGCGGCCTTCCTTGGTTTAAAAGTATTTGCTAAAGATTTAAATAACTGTCAAATTTTACTCCTCATCGACAACACTACAGCCGTCTCTTACATTAATAGGATGGAAGGTATTTCGTTCCCCCACCTCACTGACATCACTAGTCAGCTATGGCAGTGGTGTGAATATCGCAAATAGTACGTCATAGCTCATTACATTAGCTCATTAGACAATAACACGGCAGATGCCGAGTCAAGGCGGACTGGGCATACCAGGAAATTGTCTCAACGTATGGGGTACCTCAAATAGACTTATTTGCCAGTCGAATAAATACTAAATACTCTGCTTAGATCTCCTGGCACAGAGACCCCAATGCAATGGCAGTTAATGCATTTTCAATTTCCTGGGCCAATATTTATTTCTATGCTTTCCCACCTTTCTCTGTCGTTTTAAAGACACTGAGAAAGATAATTACAGATAAGGCTAGGGGCGTACTAGTCGTACCACATTGGCCAACAGCTACCCAATTTTTAAAAAAGCCTTTTATTGTCTGATCCAGTTGTGTTTGCAGGCAAATGCAAATCCAATTTTATGTTCCAGTTCTAGCGATCGCGACATATACACAAAACTTAATTAAACCCCGGTGGCAGGGAACTTATGCGGACGGCGTGGGTAAGAACAAGCGTATCTCCGTCAGCAGTTAATGTGATGTTGGCGTCTATTTCTGAAAACTCCTATAAACAATATGATGTTTACTTACGGCTCTGGTATGGTGATTTGTATAACGCTTCGATTCCACAAATAATTAATTTCCTAAACATTCTCTATGAAGAGGGATATCAATACGGGACGCTTAATTCTTGTAGATCCGCGTTTGCCCTACTCATGGGAAATAATTTAGGAGAAGATGATAGGATCAAAAGGTATTTTAAAGGTATATTTCGGATACGTCCTCCTTTACCCAAGTATGAAATAACATGGGATACTACAATAGTAATAAATTATCTCAGCCAGTTTTATCCCAACGAAACGTTATCCCTTGAAAACCTTTCGAAAAAACTTATCACTCTCATTGCTCTTTTGACTGCGCACAGAGTACAGACCTTGTCAAAGATTAATTTTAAAAACATAGAATTGTCCTCTTCTAAAGTAACTATCAAAATACCTGACCTCTTAAAAACAACACGCCAAGGATGTTTGCAGCCATTGTTAGTGTTACCGTTTTTTGAGGAACGACCCGAAATAATATGTCCTGTCTTGACTTTACTTACCTAACTCGAAAAATCAAGCCCGTTGCGAAAGAATATTGACTCCCTCTTCATAAGCTTTAGAAAGCCTTACAATGCTGTCGGTTCTCAAACCTTGAGTAGGTGGATAAAAGACACCCTGCGCAATAGCGGTATCGATGTGAACATGTCTACCGCGCACAGCACAAGGCACGCCGCTACATCCGCGGCTCTTCAGCTATGCGTCAGCCTAGATCGAATAAGAAAAACCGCTGGATGGAGCGGCTCGTCAAGCACATTTTGGTTCTATAATAGAACCATAGGTAATGTCAATAACAATGGAAATGATTGTTTTGCCAGAACAATTGTAAACAATAACTCAAATGAAGCTTAAGATAAGCTGATTTATAATTATTTTCTTATATCTGTTTGTAAAATTGAGGAATAAACAAAATATTTCACACTACTATCTCTAAAAGTCTACAAGTGTTATTTGCTAATCCCGAGGACGAAGCCTGAAGTATAATTAATGATTAAACGAACTTACCTAGTGAAGTTCTATCATAATTATGCGAAGGCTTCGTCCGAAGGGATTAGCAACCCTCCCTCCCATTTGTTAACCCTTTATTGTGTGTGAAATATTCAAGATGCGGCTGCTCTCTAAACTAAATGAAGCAAGCGGGTCGGTCAACTGTCTTGTTGACGTGAATTTATTTTTTAATTTTATTTTCTACCCTCAACTATAGTGTGAGACTGGCGAACCACTAGGCGGTACTACAAGTGTTATTTGCTAATCCCTTCGGACGAAGCCTTCGCATAATTATGATAGAACTTCACTAGGTAAGTTCGTTTAATCATTAATTATACATATAAACATGCCATAAGAATCACTCTATCTATTAAAAAAACCACATCAAAATCCGTTGCGTAGTTTTAAAGATCTAAGCATAATAGGGACAGACGGCGGATAGCGACTTTGTTTTATACTATGTAGTGATAAGTAGCAACTATTTTGTACCTCTTACTAACTTCGACAAGTAAAATTGCCTTCATCAACTTTCAAAATGACCAATTAGACATTTCAAGGAGTTATAATTGGATTTGTTTTGAACTTTAGATCTATTACTTTAAATAGACTATGAACTAGGTCCATTCATTAAATTTGACTAAAATTGTTAAAAAGAGTTTTCATAAACTAATGAACGAAGAAAAGTTTTTCAGAAATTATTGACGTAACCTGTTCCCTAAAAGTAGACATTTTACTAAATGACAAAGCTTTAAGAAGACAGCGACAACATTTTTGATATAAATGTCGTATGCTAACTGGAATTGTCGTTGTCGGTGACAAAGCTTATGTACGTTAATACCAAATGATTTCAGCACAAATGAGCCCAAGCTTTGTTCATTTTGGAGCATGAAGAGTGTAATAATGAATAATAATGGAGTGTTTGAATGCTAAATCTTCGCATACACAAATTTTTCTTTGTAAATTCAATTTTATGAGAATATGAACGTTAAGGTTTTGTTGTTCGATGCTAATGTAGTTGAAGCTTTTAAGGAATACTAAAAAGAAGGTAGTGTTGTGCCCAACAACAACATTTGAAACTGGTTTAATAGCCGTTTGGCGTTTGATTTCGTGAAAAATCGTCAAAATCGCTTAGTGACGTATACATTCAGTTCTTCGAAGGTTTGATTTTGATTATAATAATTATAATACTTTTGAAATGAAAATTTAAATTTGTTTCCAAATAATATTATTACTTGTAAAATATTAATTTAAATTTGTTTTCAAAGAACCTCAATGATTTACCAAGACACTCATTTAAAGTTAACCAATTTGAAAGGGTACAAGATAATTGGCTAAAAAAAAATTTTTTTCTCATCTTCCAAAATATTTAGGTACAGCACTTCGGCCACAGTCAGCAACTCTGTGAAAAAAATAAATAAATGAAAGTGATGATTGATACAGAAAATAACTCGTAATATTCCCTTTAACAATTTTACAATCAAAGCTGCAATAAATATCAGAAACCGATTATTGTATTTCGCGATCGTAAAATACGCTTGAAAACACATTTATCGTCAAAAAGCCATAAATGTAAAAAAAAGAATCTGGGAAGCGTTGACGTAGAAAGAAACACGGACTAACTTTAATATTATGGTTGACAGATTCGGGTATAGCCTCTTATGTTATAAAAACGAATATAACAGAATTTGTAAGAACATAATTAATTATCGCTATTACTTTTATCATTGTTGTTAATATTCAATCATAACATTTTTAAAACCATATATTTTTTTTTTGTAATATGATAAAACTGTCTAAAAAGAAGTTAATCAAAAATATATTTTTGTATAACACAACATTTTTTTTTTGTTCTGTTACTATTATTCAGGCACAATCGTGCTTTTTGTGTCTTGCGCCTAAAAAACTAAGCGTATGCAGATATGTATTTATTTGAGCCAACCACAAGTTAAGTTGAAACTGATAAATAAAATTGTATTTAGTTAAAAAGTATGTTTCTCTTTCTATGGGCCCAGTTGTCTGAATCAAATACCTAAATAAAAAAAAAACATAAGAATACAGGTAACCACGTAAACATCTCATTCAAGGTGTGTTTCGGCTAATTTTGAACATAAATATGTAAAGTCTCAAAACTCCCAAAGTTATGCTTGTTTAATTGTATGTTGTTCACCATGGTTAATTCTAATGTTTACGCAACATTATTACAAAAAGATGAACTTTTGGTTTATGTGTTTAATTTTAATTATGTCAACCCTAATATATATTCAAATATATGTTTACCACATTTAGATTTTTGGTAATCAAAGCGCAGCTAAAATTACTGAAACTAAAAACAGATTTAAATTTTTTAATGTTACAGAGGCACTCTGAGAAGCGTTATTTTTTTAATTTAATACCCTAATGAAGTTAAATTGGGAATGATAGTTTGTTTGAAAATAAGGGGGTGAAGTCGCTGAAAACAATTAGTGCATATGTCACCGGAAAATAACAAGATCCGTATCAATCTACTAGGAAGTTTATAAACTTACGTAAAATTCTAAACTAAAACTAAACAGTTACTAGCTAAAATACAGGAATACTCTTATTAAAACACACTGGCGAACAATGGCGGCCGCGAGGAAGGAGAAGTGACACGTGACAGTCAACCAACCTATCAGATCCCGCGTAGCGTTTGGTTACTGCTTACTTATTATTTTACGAGTGAGTTCAGTAAGTTTATCAATTTACGAAAATGTGGACGTAAAATATTACAATTTATCTCCCGTTTAGAATTTTACAAAAGTTTATAAACTTCCTAGTAGATTGATAAACTTACGGATCTTGTTATTTTCCGGTGACACATATAAAAAACTTAATGTGACAAATAAATATATAAATAGGTGTCTACAAACTATTCGTCCCAAGACAGAAACGTGTCGACGTAATACAAACGTGTTTTAGTACTCCAAAAATAATATTCCGAGAAAATATCGCCTTTTATTTCTCACGATACAAGACTTATGAACATATAGAGATTTATTGTCGGTATTTTTTGTTAGTTTTCCTTATTATGTTTATCTAAAATCTAGACACCATTGACACACAGCCGATGGAAAAACTGTTTGTTAAACCTGACAAGTAAAATTAATTCCTCAAAGTTTAGACATTATAATAAACCAACCTATTACTGTCTCACTGCGAGGAAAAAGCCTCTTTTCATACAGAGGCATCGTAGAAGGCACGAGCATTGATCGCTACATGCAGTAAAGGTGGATTGACGACTTCGGACTCATTCACTACAAATCCAGATTTCTCACGATGTTTGCCTTCACCGATGTCTGTGATTTCCAAGATAAACTTTGGAAAGTACATAAATGAATTAATAAATTCAACATCAGTACTTGCCATGATTCGAACATCCTTATTCCTTGTAAGACCTATTAGATAAAGTGCTCAT
Organism: Athetis lepigone; assembly: GCA_033675125.1. Taxonomy (NCBI): domain Eukaryota; kingdom Metazoa; phylum Arthropoda; class Insecta; order Lepidoptera; family Noctuidae; genus Athetis; species Athetis lepigone. Next base: position 20,827,145 of record CM066218.1, read on the forward strand.
CTAAGGATTGCCAACAAAAAAATCGAGAAATTGGTGAAAAATACATAAAAAAACACTGTCATTGCCCAACTTATACCCAAAGAGACATTAACACCAATCAAAAACAACCCTTTAAGCTCTTAAGCGTGTTATTGTCATCTAAAGGGTCTGTCATATTGTCAACAACTCCAGGATAATCGGTACTGTACGAGAGCGGATGTGGCGATGAACTCTGGAGACGGTTTGTTACTCTCCCTGACCTTTACACGCGTTTGTCTGGCTGTATGTTTACAGACGACACGTATTTTTACTTCTACTGTGGGTTGGAAGGTTACTAGAATAGTTTTGTTCGTTGATGGAGATGGTTGGAGATATCAGACAAGATTATTATGTGTCCATAACAGCACTGGTACCTATATTTTTCTGTTTGTTTCACTAAATCGATCGTAAAAAAATCGGCCAAGAGCGTGTCGGGCCACGCTCAATGTAGGGTTCCGTAGTTTCCCGTCCGTCACAATAAGTGTTCCCACTATAAGTTAAAAAAAAAGGCTATTTTACGTTGACATACTAAGTACGCAGAAATTATTTTGTACAACCTTTTTAGACAAAAAGGTTGTACAAAATAATTTCTTTTTGTACAAAAACTGTTCTTTCTATCAAGTTCAAAATAATTTTCCTAGAAAGTACTTATAAAGTTCTACTTTCCAGATTTTTTTCATATTTTTTAAACCGACGGGTCAAAAGTTAGAGGGGGGGCGGGCGCTTTAATTTTTCCTTTTGGAGCGATTATTTCCGATATTATTGACATTATCAAAAACTGATTTTAGTAAACCCCTATTCATTTTTAAATACCTATCCAACAATATATCACACGTCAGGGTTGAAATTATAAAAAAAATCACTTCCCTCTCTACATATAGGGGGGCTACCCTAATAAAACATTTTTTTCCAATTTTTATTTTACCACTTTGTCGGCGTGGTTGATATACATATTGGTACCAAATTTCAGCTTTCTAGTGCTAACGGTCACAGAGATTAGGCGAGGACGGACGGACAGACAGACAGACATGGCGAAACTATAAGGGTTCCTAGTTGACTACGGAACCCTAAAAAGAAAAATTATACAGAAATAAAAAGCTTTTGTTACATGTGTGCACAGAAAAAAAAAGGAAAAAAATTAAACTTATTCCAAAAGCGTCTGCTGTTAGGCGCTGTTAAAAAAATGTTCGGCTGCCAATAAGATAATTACGAAAAAAGAAATAACGATTTTAAAGATTAAATGAATAGTCCTTCCCTACTTCTTTGTTGGTTAAAATTCCCAATTACTCAATGTAATAATTATTATGTTACACAAAAATTTTTAATATTACATCAAATATACCGCAAATACATTTGTAAGGAGCTTTTCCAATGAGAATTTTATTAAGGATTGAAACCTCTCAGTGTTTATTTTTCCTCCTTCGAATGAATTTCTTTGAATTCTGAGAATTTAACCTTCCTCATTTATTATTATCTTGTTCCTTTTAAAAACTACTTATTACGCATTTAACAGTACCTATTTACATCCTTAAAAGTGTTATGCGTATTTTGATGACGGTTACGATTTTTGGTATAAACAAGCGGTAATTAAAAGTCAGTCAAGTTAAAGCTCGAGTGACTGGTGACGGTGACACGCTGTAGAACTCGTTGCGACGTGACAATCAGCTGAAATGTCCGGCATACTATCGGTTGTCGACCCTCCCACGTGACGTCGTGACACCGTAACGCCGCGCCGTGACGTCAGACCACGCTGCCATTGAAGAAGGGTTGTTGTGATTGGATGAATAATAGATGTTTAACTTCAAAAATCTAGTTATCTAGTTACATCTAGTTAGATTTTAACATAGGTGTCCGTCAGCTTTTTCTATTCAGGTGCCTATATGAAAGAGCAATCTTAAGGCGAGATAAATAGACGTTACTAAGTACTGGGTTTGGTTTAGCACTACAACTGTCACTGTTACACAACTGCCAAACTACAAGTGCACGATAGAGACGGGAACATGGCTAAGCCAAAGTCGATGCTTGGTAACATCTATTTATCTCGCCATTAGTTTTCTAAAAACAAAAGATTGTAACCCCGGAATCAATCTGTCAATTTTCTTTAACAGTAAGTTTTGACATACGCATTATTAACGGCGGATAATCTAAACAATACGGCTCCAATTAATATAGTTCTAGCACCTAAAACCAACTTCTCCCCTTCTTAAACCAGTATACAATTTTTCCAAAGGTAATTGAATTAAAAAAAAAACTAAAGGAAACACAATCATACACATTGCGTCGACGAGTGTTCGAACTGAGATAAACTAAGAGAATCCAGGCTTCGAACTACTATTGACAAAAGTCGCAAAGACTCACTGGTACCTGCAGCTTTACACAAGGTACAGGCTTTTTGTTCCAGTTGCTTTTATTTCAGATTGCAGATTTTGTTGCCAGTATTTTCTATTGGACATGAACAAGATTCACACATAACAATGAACGGTTTACCAGTTGCAACATCCTTTACTGTATCGTAATTAGGTAGGTTAAGGGCCACTTACACTAATAATAATCTTGCCTTATTAGTGCAAATATAATACATGTTTATAAATCATGAAGCGTACCGGAAAACGAAGCTTGGGCAGGCTCACACGCAAGATGGACGGATGATCTCATTAGATCGCCGGGTACCGTTGGATGGGGGTGGCGCAAGACCAATGCATGTGGAGATGTCTTTGGGGGAGGCCTTTGTCCGGCAATATACGTCTGATACATACGGGCTGATGATGTTGAAATGATATATGATATCATGTAGTTTGACATAAATGACTAAGTCAAGGACAAATGAGGAGTCTTGGTCTCACAATTTACTTAAATCTAAAACCACCAATTCTCATTGAGTGAACGTGAGTAATATTGCCTTTTCTAAAAATAGGCCTATGCCTACTGCTGAATAATAATAAGCTGGGATTATATCGGTATATTCTTTGTTTGATTGGTTTTGTTTAAAGATGATTTAATTTTTTTGTTTAAGGAATGGAATTCCCTGCCGGCGTCTGTGTTTCCAAAAGCATATAACCCGGATGTATTCAAGAGACGAGTGCATAGGCATCTTTTGGGTGAGCTCGCTCTATCGTAGGCCCCGTCTATGCCCTCGGGCTAGTCTGGGACCAAGAGCAAGCCCATAAGTAATAAAAAAAAAGATTTCTAGCTAGTTCTAGTATTGATAACATTTCCGATATCAATCTGCAAAAAGCAGTTGTGTCATAGACACTCAATAAATTGAGCGAACACGACTAGAATCTTGATAACAGGATTTGTGGCTTTACTATTATAAGGCGCCATGTGAGATATACAAGTGACATTATTCAACTTCGCAGTATCAAGTTATTCACATTAGCATTATATAAATATTACGTTCCGTGATAAAAAATACTTAACTTTTAAATATTTATATCTATTATCAACAATATTATCATTTTTAAGCTATTACAATGTAAATGATCTGGTAGAAATTTAGAGACTATAAAAAATATTTGACTATTTTATTGGTGTTATTATTATGAACCATCCTAAATTACAGCTTTCTGGAAAAGCTAGCCATTGATAGAAGATCGTAGCAAAATATAAGGTTCCTTGTTGACTAGGGAATGCTAATTCCACGTATCATGCTCGAGAACGAACGCTGTCAGTCTGCCGTGACTTTTTTTATTATTCTTTTAATAGTTTATTTTGCTCTTAAGCTACATTGTTTTCACGTATAGAAGCACAAAAAATATTGTAATCAATATTTTGTAAAACAAAGTTTAAAAAAAAGTCTGTGGAGTTTTTTTTTATTCTCCATAGAGATCTACCTATGTTTTGGAATAAGGGACTAGCGTTACCAAACTGACTAACGGACTGACGACAATGCATAAGTCATTGTAGTAAATGGACTAGGTAAGTGAAATAAATTCCTTGAATTTTGTTTTTTATTTTGGCATGGGAAAATCCTCATGGATACCTTTCGTCTGGTGAAAGAAATGAAGAAAGTTTATATTACACTCTTATGGATTTACCCAGAGTTCCTTCTACTAACATGACTCGAAAGCCCAATATACCCCGTTCGTACGATTTGCGCGCCCGGCTGGTACTTATTGGCGTCTTTAGCCATGTCTGACCACTCAAACACCGCACGGAAACCGGTGCTCGTGTTTTTCATACATAATTATCTTAGGACAACTCACACACGGTCATCTGATCCCAAGCTAAGCAGAGCTTGTGTTATGGTAACCAAACAACTGATATACATACTTATATACTTTATAAATACGTAGGTACATATTATAGATAAATTACACCCAGATACAGAACAAACTGTCATGCTCATCACACAAAGTTTGTCCTGGGTAGGAATCGAACCCACGACCTCCGGCGTAGCAGTCAGGGTCACTTGCCACTAGACCAACAGGCCCGTCAAAATCTCCCTGTAGGCCGCGGGGTTCGCGGAGTTTGATAGGTTAATAATTCACCCAGGCTCTATAGTTCACTTGTCTGGCTTTCACAAATATTAACTTGTCAAGTGTCGTAAATTCGTAATACTGCCACGCGAAATTGACCCTTATGATCACTGTCAATTTTGTTGTGATTGTGGTTCACTAATCTAGCCTGTGGTTGACGAACTTAGCGTTAGTAATGTTCCCCTAACTTTATGCCGGGTATGTTCTATCACCCGCATTGATACAGTACCATAGTAAGTTCATTAGCAGCCTCTCAAATGATTACATTTCCTTAACTACAAACAATTATAAATGTAGGTGGTAGTCAATGAAATCATGTTCCTACATTTCCATGTTCACACGCAAAAGTTTAAATGTCAGAGTAAAGTTGTTACAACCAAGAATCTAGTTCGAAGAACAATAATAAATAAATAAATAAATAAAAAAAATTATAAAAACACCTACAAAGTCTTAATAATTATAGTTGTGTTTAGCTTTGCTGCCGCCGCTTTGCTTTGATTTGAGATGTTCTTTCGACACTGCTTTTCGTAGAACATTTTTAGAACAAATTTCAAGGTAGACAGACACTAGAAGTTCAGTACAATATAATCTCATTTTCTTACAAAAGAAAGTGACTTTTTAATGCGTAAAAAAAATAACAACTCTACACTGATCCGGCAATCTAAAAATACCTCAAAAGTGAATTAAAAAGTCGCATAAAATCGCAAGTCCTTACGAGCAAAAACCAAATAAAGTAACAAGTTCAATGCCCTTCTAGGCGCAAGCTGTATGAATGGACTGGGGTAACCACACGACGGGACTTTCCGGGCCCAGCTAACCCGGGCCAAGTTAACCTCGGATTAACTTTGGGACATAGATTAATTACTTTCTACGTCACCTATTTTAAATGTGAAACTTTTGAGATAAGAGGTCAACTTTCGGTTCAGTGAGTTAATTATAATCTTTAGAGGAGGTTGTTATTTATGAGTGTAACGGCGTAACGGAGAGCATATTTTAAGTTTTGTAATTAAAAATAACTTAGTATTAAAATAAACTAAACGTCTCTCTATCCATCTCATAGCCTGTAAATTTTGGTTGAGATTTTGATAAATCAAAAATAAATAAAAAAAGAAACTAAATATTGTTTGATGGTACGAAACCTTCCGTGTTTGCAGCCTCTAACTTGGCCAGTTCTTTAATTTGAAATTTTATAAATTATTTCCACCAAAGAAAGTCAGAGCTCTTCGTTGAGGAATACTCGTAAAAGACACTACTTATCCTTATAAGAAGACCTGCAACTGCACCTTAACTATTAAACAAATTTTATTGACCTTTTCAAGTTTTCAAATCCAATAAACATCACGAACTTCACAGATTCAAAATAGATTCGATCAAAATAATATTTTCATAAAGGCTTTATCAATAATTTGAGGAGTGTGGACTTTAGAAATCGTTTGACTTTCAATAAATTATTACATTCTAAGTGGATTTGTTTGAGATGGTGTAAATTGTTTAAGTACATAACTTTTGTAGCTGATGATCTGTAAGATGAGGGTAATATTCATTTATTTTCACTACTTTTGTTTGCCAGAAAGATTAAATTTAAGTACATAATGTGTTGGGATTGCTGAATATTGATTCTGTAAATTGTAGACACAATCGGTTTTCCTCTTACGATATTTTTTTTCAGCCCCCCTGGCAAGTGTCATTGTAGAATCGATTGTAGATCAGAATAGATTGTCAAATGTATGGGGTTGACATAAGCTTTCGCTAAATAATTTGACATCTCCATACATTTGACAATCTATTCTATTACGCTATTTATTCTACAATGCCTCTTGTCGAGGGGGGCAGGTTTTCAACCGTATTTAAAAAAAAGGGCCAACCTCAAATATTCATATTGTTGAAAGTGACTTTAATTGATCACGGGAAAAGTATAGAAGCAATAATATTTGACAAAGCCCTAAGTAACTTTTCAACTGCCTTGGCGTCCTTAACTTAATGAGAAATAGAATACCGAAGGAGGAAGACAAACGAAGAAGAAAATAGATAAGATGTAGACCAAAAGGCATAAAAAGCCATATTTTAATTTTTCTCCGTGTTGAGTATTTCGTGTGTATGCATTTTTTCTTCTTCTATAAATAACAGACGTATTCTTACCCTCTCAATTAACTCCAGGAACCGAGGTCCGTCATGCGAATAAAAAAACACGTGTCCCATGGTCACCCTACTGACTACAATAACACATTCAAGCAATACGTTTCTCTTTGTTTTCCCAGTTTTTATTTATGTGACAACATTATTCTGGGATGTTCTAAGGGGATCCGTTTACAAAGTGAGGACCTCATATTATTTATACAAGTATTGACATATTGCTTACTATTGTACTTGCGACGTTGACTTTTTGAGGGTTAACATCCGTTTTATGAGTGTGGCGGAAAATCTATTTTTGTAATCGGTAAGAAAATGATTGTTGTGCTGATTTTGAGTGGGCAGAAATGTTGAGAAGAGGCTTTTTTGTAGATGTAAGGCTAGTGGACGAACGGCCCAGTGGAAATTACTGTTTGCCTACTCGTTTATTAGGCAATCGTTCCTTTTAATGTGTTTACATTGCACACTTAATTCAAAAACCATAATTAACTATTATTTTATGTGGGGAAATAGAAGCCACGAGAAGCAGAACTAACATAGATTGAAATCACCTCTGAATATATGACCGCTGACTATTCGGGATTTTATAAAAACCATAACTTTTGCCCAATACTTTGCCTGTCTGGATGACCCCTCATCTAAAACCACATACGAAATGCATTTACCCTTTTAGAGGTAAAATTTCGAAAAACCCTTTCTTAGTGGATACCCTTACTTAACTCTTAACAATGAATACGCTCTAAGTTTCATGTTTCTAGGGCCAGCGGTTTGGGCTGTGCGTTGTTGCATATAAAGTTTCCTGTTGTCTACAAAACATTTTGGAAAATAAAAATCTTAAGTAAGTCATTTAACACATTTAATTCTTACATTCTAACAGTATTTACAAAAATACAAATCGTTACTTTCGCAACACATAACAAGGTTATTAGGTGGTTAAACATTATCTTATCAGACAGAAACATTCACAGAACTCTACAAATATAGAGACAATATCCAAATGGCACTTAATATCAATCTATGAATTCTTTGGACACACCAAACAGTAAAGCTGAAAAAGGCAAGGAGTTTTATAAATTGTCCAAAATTTCCCTAAACTCTACATAGGTATTATTTACATACAATTTACACTTAATTACATTTTTATTTTTAAATACTTGACAATTGCACAATAATTACTCATAAGTTAAAAAATATTTTAACATTTTATCACTCAATCAAAAATTAACGTTTTTCTAAAACGTTTATAATCTCATCGTTTACATAGTTTTCTGTATTATTGGCAGAAAATCATAACAGTAAGTACTGGATAAAATTGAGTATTATGACGATCACAAGGATTCCATAACTTCATGACAGTCCAGCGTAACATGTATATTCATCAACTATTTCACGGAATAACAAAAATAGAAGTTATACATTTTAATAGTAGGTAACGAAATATGTAAAACCTCTATTTTTTGAGTACAAATCGTCTAAACAACACGTCGTAAACTTATACGAATAAACTTTTAAATGGCTTCCACTATAACGGTCTGGCAAACATGAGTCTCTCACTGCCTTGCCTCCTCATAATCTCTGCTGCTGCGGGAGTGGCTACGAACACTGCTGCCTGACCTCCTAGCTCCATGAACTTTCCTCTCTTGAGATTCCTCCCAGCTGTTCCTCTTCTCTCCATCCTGTGCGATGTATCAAATACATCTTCGCCTTCACTATGGTCGTAATCCACCATAGGCTCATTAAGAACTTCTTTTCTTCTAGTTTCCAATCTCTTTTTTCCACTCAAAAAGTAAGATTGTGTTACATTTGAAACATTGGGAGTTGAGATCTGTCTGGTCATCAACCCTCCGGAACCGATTCTCTCGAATGGTGGGAAGTGTCTTTGCATGTTTTCAGAGAAGGACTGACGCCTGTAGTTAAATTGTCGCGAGTCCATGGGCTGGTGGGTGAAAGATGCTCGTCTCAGGAACCGGGGCTCAGGATCCGAGGCGTACTGCTTGGTTGCATTGCGAGTGGATTTCAAGGAATCTTCGTAACTGCACCTAGGAATTGAAGATGAGTTCTAAATTTCTTTGGATGATTTGGTTAGTACAATGAAGGGTGCCTGTTAAAAATGATTCATGTCATGATAAAGTCTAGTATGGTAAGAAATGAAAGCATTTTCAGTGTTATCATTTCTCGTGGATGAAATGGAAATGGTCTGTGTGTTATTGCGGTACTGCTTTTGCCTACGGCTTTGCCGGCGTGGACTTCGCAAAATATCCTATATCTTTTCTCGGACAAATTTGAAATAAATAGTCTGGTACTTTAGGCGTGAAAACCAGACAGACAGACAGACAGAGATACTTTCGCATTTATAATATTATCAATGAGTTTAATATTATGTATATTTTATACCTTTATTAGTAAATGGAGATGACATGGAGTTGACATGGAGTTAACATGGAGTTGACATGAAGTTGACATGGAGTAGACATTTGTTATACTCTTCACGACCTCCTCATTATCCATCACCTTTTGACCCAATACCATTTCAGTCAAAAACTTGAAAACAGATACCCACCCGCTGCTTTCCTCAGAAGTGTGGAGGCTGGACTGGCCGCAGGCACACCGCGTAGCCTCCGCGATGCCGGAGTCTTGCCCACTGGAATTCACTGACGTTATCGATGTATCCTGCCCCTTCCTATATGGTAAAGTGTTTTAGATCTGTTGGTCATGTCCTGTTAGTGCTATATGTTGGTGTTAGTACGGATGAGGGCGAAGCTGGATACGCCTTGACCTGTGTTAAAGGTTCAGGTTTAAGGCAATAGGTTTAGGGTTCAAATTGTCGCAATTATTTTCTTATAACAAGTTGTGATTTGCTTGTGGAATTGTTATTGGCGTTGTGACTATGTTATTGGATTTGTGCCTAAAAGTTAGCAAAATTTTGTAGATAGCACGAGCTAAAAAAATAAAATATTTGGTTCAAACTCTGATCGATATGTTAACGGCGATCTGTATAATAGAATATCTGAGCCGTTCAGGAGAATAATGCAATACTACGAATATTATTATCAGTTACATATTTTATTTTTGTATATATTTTATATCATCTTCATTCGTTGTATTGTATTGCTCGTGGATTGTAAATATGTACTTATCGGTCTACAAGCCATGCGTAAAATAAGTGCTTATTCTGTAATATATTGAATACCTAGGCAATGAATATTTCTTATATTTCCAGTATAGAATATCGTAATAAATAGAAAATATATCTTATTGTAAAATGGGCTTTAAAATGAGTTAGCATAATAATATTTGCTAATAGTTGTGTACAACTCAAAATACAACAATACTCTGAAAAGTGTCATTTTATAGTATATCAATGCGGCCTAATCTAATTCATTTGGTATATAGACACGTTTGCTTCAATGACGTCACGACAGTAATCGTTTTTGAGACTAGGTTTTTGTAGGCTCATTTAACACGTATACGTTGTATAAACTTACTGTATTATAATAACCCTATTATTGCTTTTATTTCAATAAATACTTTATGTTATTGTTATTTTTTCTTTGAAGTACATGTAATTTTTACACATTTAACCATGTAAAAAGTGACGGGGCCTCTAAAACCAATGCCTGCCGGAGTTTCAGAATAGTTTTAATAGTTACCGCGGCTCCGGACACAAAGGGACTAGTAAGAACATGAGTGGGTTTTAGCCAGTAAAAGTCTGACACTCCCGGACTACCTCTTCCGAACAACCCGCAACCCCGGCACGTAGTATAGTAGTACTTGGTGGCATGCTTTGATATTGATATATAATATCTTTTGGTCTACTCAACATGTCTCTCTGACTCTGATAATAACACTACTTTATAATTATAACACTCTAAAAATAGGCAACTGACAAAAGCATCGTAACATCAAACTAAAATTCTCTTCACACTGAAGTAGATAGTGTACAAGCACCTATCTCAAAAAGAACCTTTTCGTGTCAGTCAACTCAAAGTTCTTATGAAAGATTTATTTGAAGAAAAAATTAAAAACAGCGATCTATCCTCTAGTGATTGATGGTCAGTCAACCGTAGTTTTTGAAGTCTCTGCCATTATTTTTATAAGCATTGAATTATTATAGGTATGGCTTTTTTTTTGTTGAAGAAGGTAGTGTAGTAGACATCCACTACATGTTTAGATAGCCGAAAAGTATGTGTGGATAGATCTAAAGTATTTGGTGTTTGCTCGCCGGAAAAATAAGAAAAAAATAGAAATTCTAAAGACAAAGTTCAATGAATCTGATGATGAAAATATACCTTATTCTCATTCCAGCATTTGTTTTATTTGTTAATAAGTTAATATCACAGCCACAGTACCGTAATAAAGCTTGATTTCCCAAGTTGAAATACGTATGTGTCAGTATGAATATAATTCAGAGAGCAATCAGAAGTAAATAGAGCGTGTCGGCTTTCAGAATATATATTTTACTCGCTCGCATACTTAAAAGTTTCTATTAGAAGTGCCTTAGGGAATCAAAACGTCGATATTTAGATTTTATTTACATTTCCACGCGAAAGAACTAACCAGCCACTGAATGTGGATCTTAGCATCAAAATATTGGTCTTACTACGTAATTCTTAACAAAATAACGCAATGTAATCTTAATTAACTGTTTACATAATATACAACAATTTAGGAATCTTTGTTTATTTGTGTTGAGATTTGTTCTTCAAAAACTTCCCAACGTAATATAAAATGAGGAAACATTTACATTATTCCAACAAGTTTTGATATCTGAAATAGCAACATTTTAAGGTGAGGAAACATTTCGTTCTGAATTCAAAATTTGATATAATTAATTACTTTCAGTTTTTCCTTTTCCGAGATTTCCTCTGTTCAAGAAAGGTTCATGAATTAATAATTTAGTGATTGGTGTTGTTATAAATGTGGTAGTCAGTAGTTTTTTTATTGAAATATTGACCATATTGTAGAATAGAGTACATTGCCTGAACGTAATTTTTTTATTAATTAGGCGCTTCTAAGTAAACAAATAGTAATTAATATAATTTCCTTTAAAGCAATATTAAAAACATGCAAAAGGGTTTACTTTTTGCCTTTAATCTATTTGTCGGTAAATTAATTTTTATTTTATAAAGTCACAAAAAATTCTTGTGTTACAGATAGAAAATTGACAAATGTAATTTTATGTTTGAGGTCCCGAACTTATTTTTCCATAGGTCAGGTTTTTGCGTCGTATCGTATCTATCTTGTTATTTATTAGTCCTGAAAGGAAGTTTTGACCTTTGACTTTTAAAAAGTCATATTCATTGTTTTTATTTTCTTAAGCAAGATTACTAGACGTGTGTATGTATAATTATGATGTGTTATTAAATTTAGACATTGTGTTTACTGTTCTTGAAACATATTATGCAGAAAATATATATATTTATATTATGTAACCATATCTATCTATTTATATTTATCTACTCATGGTAATACTACTGGATCTACTTAATGTATTTCAAAATATGTTAAAGCAATATTTGATTTTAAGTAAAAATTAGAGAACTGTAAAGTATATGTGCCATGACCATATTGCTATATAGTTTTGGTACTTTTCGCAATTTATCTTTAATTCTAGACTATTATTTCTTGTCTATGTCATGCAGGCAATGCAGCTCAAAACTACTTTGCCCATAAACAAAATTTACATAGAATTATATAGATAAAAACACGAAGCTCTCCATACCTCTTCTGCAGCGGTCGCTGGTTAAACTTGATGCACATTCTTTCATGCTTCTGGTTAAAGAGTTGTTCCTCGCCGAACTGGCTTTGACTCTTCACGCATTTCTGATGAGCTTTCCCAAACTCCTCCACCGTGTTGCCATGGGGACAAATCTTCTTCACATTATGGTTGATAACGTCGATATAGGAGTCTGCCTCGCTGTAGCTCTGGTTCAGCTCCTGACACTGGTTGCCACCAGACGGGAAGAGGCCTCCGAATTTGGTTAGGTGCTCAGTTGAGAAAGCGTTAAGTCGTTGCTGGGAATATGGTTTTTGGTGTCGTCTGTTAGGGCAAAAGATTGAAGTGAGTGGTGTGTTAAAAGTGAGTGGTGCCGCTGGGTTCGGTATTTTTTACGCAAGATGGAAGATTGGAGCTTCTATAAAATTCATGGAACCAAACTGAATTTTCGTGTACTGGTTTCTTTGTAGCATTTCTAAAACCAGCTGGGGCTAGACCACGTATGGTTTCTACAGTAATGTGTTTATGGGCATTGCCTGCCAGCATTGTCGAAAAATTGTTTAGTCATCATGACATGAATGAATTTTGCTAATTGCAAACAATGAGATATGAAAATCGACCGTGATATGAAAATAGTGGACCCGATAAAGAAGTAAAAATAGAAAACAAAATAAAAATAATAAGACACAAGTAGATAAGTTATTTGAAAGGTAACTCCACAATAAAATTGTGCAATACCATTTATGGCAAAACGTTATAATACCAAAAGCAGCGGCATATAAAAAGTTTATAAAATATACTTACTACAACATTAAAAAATATTACAACTAAAAAGAAGAATACTAAGTTAAGTGCCAGGAAACACTACGATTTTAAAAAGATTTTCTTTATTTTTACTAACAAATAGACAAAGAACAAATAATTCTACAACACATGCAACAATAGAGGGTAGTGTCATATGAAGTAATGGGTCACATGCTTTCGCCTGTGGTGGTGATGTTTTCTGAAAATGATAAGCGAAAAGCGTTTGCTTACCATCTGTTATTGGCAAATTATACAAGTAGAACTGTCCAAGTAAATTATTAATCTAATTCATTTTTTTTAATTTAGTACTTTACTGTGCTGAAGCATATGTAATACTTAAACAAACATCTAGATGAAATAAAATTATCACAAGAAAACCAAACGTAAACCAATTTTCAATGTTAGGTTAAAGTCATGAGAACTCTACCTTCAAAGCTCATGATATTCTAAACGAAATAATAGAAACAGGTGACACTAAAGTTAGATCCTTACCTCCTACTCCTCCTGACACAGAGTATGCAGACGGCAGTGGTGCAGGCGCCGACGAAGACGATGCAGCCGAGCGCCACCACACTGAGCTCCATGGTGCTGAGCAGGCGCCCGCTGCGCGCCTGCACCATCGCCGTGTCGCCCACCTCCAGGACACGGAAACCTGCCAGGTTGTGGCGGAGGTCGGTCTCGCGTTTCATTAGAGATCTGGTGGATAACAAATAGTATGGTGACTTTGTTAAGAAGGACGAGAATTGGTCGTTGTAGACTGCAGAAATGCTTTTAATAATTATGGTAGTCGTGATTGAAATTCTTGAGTTGATTATATTATTTATGGGCATGCCAATTCGTATTATAGTTATTTTGATGACTGAATAGAATTAATTATCATGAAGTGACCACAGCAATTTTAGACCAAAAGCCTTTAATTTCATTTTACGATACGTTTATCACAAAAATAATTATATAAAATTAAACTTACTTTTGAAGCACGTCCATGTCAATGATTGCATTTGACAACGGATCTACTCCGTAGATATACAAATCAGTTCTGAAAATATAAATAAATATTAATTAATTTAATATCTACCCTGGTAATCATTAGAAACATCTTCAAGTAACATAAACAAAAACTCACGCATATCCATCCATGGAAGCTTTATTATGCGCTTCAAGTCTTCTGACTCTGATGTCGTATCCCGTCATAGAAGTAAGTGATTTGGTGATGTTGTCTATTCCCTTTTCTACTTCCATGGGCTTGGCTCCAACTACTAGCACAAGTTGTTTGTTTTCATCTAGCACGTATACCTAAACAATACAATATTTTGCTTGATATTCCACAAGTTAAAAAGGTTTTAAATTGTTAAAAGGATCGTGATAAGCGTTACTTAGCATTTACTTTGGCTTAGCCATGTTCATGTTCAATTTTATTTTCGAAAACGTAATTGACTGATGCGAGACAAGTGTATTCTTTACTGTAATAATAGTGTTATGTAATGTTTATTTATTTTGGTCTAAGTGTGGTCTAAGTTTCGAATCAATTAAATTCATTCAAAATTCCTTTAAATTCAAAATTAACTTTGAACATCCACCGATACTCACAAAAACGTTAGCAATGGCTGACTTCCCATCGTCAGCTCCTCGTTTGTCAGTCGCTTTGACATCGAAGCCGAACACTCGTCCCGCGTCACGACTGAGCGTCGACACGACACGGACACGACCCGTCACCGCGTCGATGGCGAAGCGCGGCGCCTGCTCGTTGATGATCTGGTAACGAATGTCTGCGTTGATCCCTTCGTCCGCATCTGTCGCCTGGGGAATAATTGTTGCTTTTAGATTTACGAGATGATATATTATAACGTTAACGTTTAATTCACTAACTTGCGAGACGTACTTCGTTCTCTAATTTTACACAATATTTATTTGTAAAAGCAAGAATGAATTTTATTGAAAATCGCAGTTTTGACAAGCAGTAACTTACAATCAATTGCATAACTTGATATCCAAACGGTGCTGTAGTTGGAATAGCAGTGACTAAAGGCCGTCCGCTGTTAGTAAACTTCGGAGCATTATCATTTACATCCTTGATCCTCACAATAATCTTGACATCATATTTAGTGAGCCCCTCCATAACATCATCTGCTACAGGGTATATCATGTGCGGTAATTCTCTGCTTATCTTTTGTCTTTCGGCTCTTACTACAATCTCATAAACAGCTCTCATTTCTCGATCCGGACTCTTCACTAAATATAATGTTCCATTTTTCGGATCAATTATGAATGTTTTTCTTACATCCGGTTCGTTTTCATTCAAAATGAAATATTTCATTTTGAAGTTCTCGTAATGCTCCGTCAAGTTCAAAGTTACTAACTCAACTGGCGTATGGACATTCTCTTCAATTTCTAATTCGTAATATCTGGAGATAAATACTGGTTTATCTGATACTTCCACTTCATCAGGCACATCAGTGACTGTCAACATCAGAATAGCCGTGGAACTCAAACTTGGTGAACCTAGATCTGAGGCAACAATGGTCACATTATGAACCGTTTGGCTTTCATAGTCAAGTCTTCCCGTAGTTGTAATAATACCCTCCTTTGAGTCAATGGCAAAAATGTTTAATTGATTCTTTCTTTGTGGCAGACTGTACAAAATAAGGCCGTTTCCATTACCAATGAAATCACTATCATTTGCGTAGACTTTTGTGACAACTGTTCCAATTGGAGCATTTTCTTTTAATGTTGTTTTGTAAACTGGCATTAGCATAACTGATTCAAAGTTATGATTTGAGATTTCATCAGCTTCTGGATGTTTCCATTCGAGCAATTCGTCGTATGCATAAAATTTAGGCGCATTATCGTTCACATCTAATACTTGTACCTCAACACTAACGGATGAAGAAAGTTTCTTATCAAATCCATTATCTCGAGCTACCACTGTGATAACATATTTGTCTTCTTTTTCTCTATCCAGCTCTCCATTAACACTGAATACTCCAGTCAAAGGTGATATCTCAAAAGGCAAGTCTTTGGATTTAGGTTGAATGAAGTAAGTCAAGTTAGCGTTTTGTCCAAAATCGGCATCCGTGGCATCGACTTTACCTAAAACTCTTCGAGTATACTGAGCTTCCTCTACGTTAAAGTTGTACCAGGATTTTTTGAACATAGGGTAATGGTCATTTATATCTTTAATATATAATCTGATTGATATGTGGTCGCTTAAGTCTCCACCATCAATTGCTGTTATATTTAATCTAAATTCTGATTCTGGCGGTAATGTTCTTGCAACAAGTATGTGGCCATACCTTTCATTGATGACAAAATATCTTTTAACTTGCATGCCTTTGGTAGACATACTATGAGGAGGTATAAAAACTTCTGAAACGAACTCATATCTAACTTGGCCATTGATTCCGCTGTCTTTGTCTATTGCATTAAGTTTTAATATTGTTGAACCAATAGCAACGTTTTCTGGTATCATAAATAACGGTCCAGTGGAATCTGCATTCAAAGCAAACTTATTTTTAGGCTTAGCTTCTGAATTCGATATTCCAGTAGTAGAGTTATTCTTCCGTTCGCGATACACTTTTACAGTAGATTTTTCATCCAACTCGAGGAGTTCTACATTTTCTTCCATAGGTATGATGATTTGATTGAATTTAGGAAGATTATCATTTTCATCAGATATTGTTATTGTCAGTTTAGTTTCCGAGCTTAATCCACCCTTGTCCCTCGCAACAATTCTGAGTACATAAGAACTTTTTTCTTCTCTGTCTAATCTTTTTCCGATAAACGTCACGACTCCCGTGTTTTCGTGAACATGAAACATTTCACGTCCTTCGCCAAATAGCGTGTACGTAAACAAAGCATTTGGTCCCAAGTCAGCATCATTAGCTACAATCTTATTTGCCATTTTAACTTCAGTACCTTTAGGCGAATTTTCAGCAATAAATCCTTCATATAGTGGAAGTTCAAATATCGGTGGATTATCATTTTCATCATCAACATTTATCGTGACTTGATATATGCCAGCTCCAGATATCATACCTTTAGTAAACTCAGCGATTACTGTCATTCTATAAGTTTCTCGTTTTTCTCTGTCTAAAGGTTTCTGAGCATAAATTGTACCATCTTGTCCTGCAAATAATATTGTGTTAATTTTCACCAAATCAAATACGCATTCTTAGAAATAAGTGAAAATTAAAATTTATCTTACCTATCGCAATATCATCAGTCACGTCCTGCTGATTAGCGATTATGAAACGAATATTACCAGTGTGGTTAGGTTGCATTGAGCTCACATTGACGGGAAAGATTTGACCGACTGTTGCACCAGCTATGTTTTCTTTTACGTGGAATACCAGCGGTGAATGGGCACCTCTGTAATAAAAACAAATGTGTTTATTAATGATTAAAACCAAGACTTCTTATATGGTAAAAATTAAATTAAACTGTTTAAAAGAAATTACCTCAATAAAACTCCCCTTTCATCATTTACATCAACCACATGCACCGTTGCGTTTGTAGTTATGCTTAAATTAGCGTTTTCTTGTATTGCTACTGCTTCGAAATCATACATTGGCCTGGTGTATTTTGTGAGCTCATCTATCACTGTTATAACCCCCGATCTTTCTTCTACTGCGAATGGAACTGTAAATATTTAAAAGTTATTAAAATAACTGTATACGTTATTCTGTATAAGTAAAAAACGAGCGAACGGGCTAGTCTCACCTCCTTCCTCATAACTATGAAGTAGATCATATGATACATCATTTTTTTCCATTGCATCATTGATACGTATTTGACCAACGCTTGTTCCAATACCCACATTGGCTCCAACCCAAAATTCGTAAGGTGCTCCTATGAACCCAGGTTTGTCTGACTTGGAACCTAAAAAACATAATTAAGTTTATAAGTTACTAGCATTTGTGGCGCGGCTACGCCTGCATGAATGTCAAAAAATTACATTAAAACCGGTACAGTACTTTAGAGGTGAAGTACAACTGGCAGCGGACTGGGATACTTTTGCATTAATAATAATATGGATTATTAATTACCGAAAATATTGACTGAAATTTTTATTTAAATCTAATCTCAGTCTTTATCATCAAACTTATTAGTCTTATTTTAAGAATATTAGCTTACCTTTAGTAGCTCTTGTAACATCAATAGTGACGACAGCTAGCGAATATCTTCTCTCACTTGGATTCGCCGGTTGATCTGAAGCTTCAATAAACAAAGCATGTCTTCCTTCAACTATCGGTGATTCAGCAACACTTACGGCTCCAGTATTAGCATCAATTTGGAAAGGTGATGTTATAGTCAAATTACTTGTTCTCTGCAAGTCATATAACACTATTCCATTTCTTCCTAAATCAGGATCTACAGCCTTTACTTTACCAATAGATGTGCCAACTTTCGCGTTGGATTTAATTGTGAATTCATATAAATTACTTGGAATGAAGACTGGGTTGTTGTCGTTAGCGTCTAGAAGCGTGACTTCAACATTAACGTAAGACATAAGTTGTTCATCAACATACTCCATGTTCTCATTCTTGCTTCCTAATTTATCTGGGAAGACATAGGTGGTCCTGTCTTTCAATGGTGTTCTCGAAGTGGTGGGAGTTCTTCGCCATTTAGAAATGCGGTTTTTGTCTAGGAAGGTCCCAACCACGCTTGGGTTTTTCTCTTTGGCGTACACTTTCATTTTCAGGGAAGAATGTTGTTCTCTGTCGAGAACAGTCTGAAAAAAAGTGTAGGCATTATTAAAACCTGGTAATGTTAACCTAACCTTAGACCTTTTCAACCTACGAAATATTATTTACATCGTTTTAGATATTGTTTTTCGAGTAAATATTTATCAATAATAATTGCGGATTATCAATTTGCTCAAATATAATACTATAATAAAACAAGCCTCAATAAAAGACCGCCTTTTTTTGAGCTACAAAAAAGTTAATAAATCACATCATACAATAGGTCAAATCTTTACATTATAATTATCTATAGGTTACATTGACCATTCGACATGCATGTTAGCTATGACTGAGCAATCATTTGAAATAAAACTGTAGGTAGTAGGTACTCACTACCAGTACCAAATGAAATAACTTTTCCAGCAAACCTATCTCGCCATTATGCGGTTTGCACAACGATCAACATTTTTTTAAGAACTTTGAAAATATACTTACTTGATTTCTGACAGTAAGCCAGCCAGTTCGAGGGTCGATTGTGAACGCACCCTCAGGATCTCTCAGTTGATACGTGAACTCTCCATTATCGCCCTGGTCTTTATCTGTTGCCATTACTTGGAGTACACTGAAACCTGGTAAAATAAATATTGATCCTTGAAATATCCTTAATAATTATTTTCAATGGTGAGTAAAGACAAAATAGAAAGAATGGATGCCACCTTAGCTAAGACTAAGCGAAGAGACAAAAATATGCTCCTTTCTGTTCCCAAAATTATTTCACTGGAACATTAACTTAATCATTCATGGATAACTTATTTATCGACATCATTATTTGTTCGACTCAATCATTTATCATACCATTGGGCAAATTCTCCACAATACTGATATTGTAGAAGTCCACTTCAAACTCCGGAAGATTATCGTTCAAATCTAGCAGTTCCATCTCAACCCTCGTCGTTGCGGTCTTCAATGGGTTGTCCACCTGAGACGCCTGAACTTGAAGCACGAAGGTGTTTCCTGAAACATTTGAATTAGTTTTTTAGCTATATCTGTTTATTTTTTTTTTTAGGTATTTGGCAAAAAGTGTATTCCACATTGACATGTTCTTCTTTTTGAGTCACCACATTAAAAAAACAGCATTCTGTTTAGTCTGTTCGTTAGAGTGTCCAAAAATACTAGACACGTGTTATTTGCTTAAACAAGTTAAAAAAAAAATACAAATATAAAGAGCATCAAAGTTCCGAAGTGGGGGGTTGTGACGACACTCAAAACGTCACGACGTCACGCAAAACTTCAACGCACTGTATCGCCGTCATTTTTGTTTAGGATAAAAAAGAAAAAATACGTGTCCATTTTTTTGCTAATCTAACTGACGAACATTTTTTTTATCGTCTCGCCTATTATAGAAATTCAGACATTCTATAACAAATACCTGGCAAATTAGCTTCAGCATCCAAATCAATTTCTTTGTCGAGGAACAAGGTGCCATTTCGAGGGTCCAAAGAGAAGAGCTTCCTCTCATTGCCCGCCACCAGCTCGTACTTGAGTGCTGCATTTACTCCGAGATCTTGATCAAATGCCTTGATCGGTTCCGGGAATAAAAGCTCTGTGTGGATTTTTTTGCCCTGAAATTGTATAAGAGATCTCTTCATCTGTGTTCTAATATTGGCAAGAGACGTTTTTGTATTAGATAGTTCTCTGGTCCTGCTAATTTTATTTTTATAAAGTCACTCGTAGAAAGCTTTAGATTTTCATATCTATAATATAAATTGGTAAACGGATTAACTGACAGATTTTTTATATATCAACGCACCACAAGCTCAAACCGCTGGTCAATCAGAAATTTGAAACTTGGAAAGTGTGTATGTGTGTATCCACTAAGAAGTAACTAAAATTCTTTATTTTGGACACGCGGGCAAATTCGTGGACGAAAGCTAGTTTTTAATAAAAAGATAGTTTAAAAACATTGAAATGTAGGTCGCAATGAATATTTTTCACTCGTTTTTCTAACTTTAGCTGCCAATCAAGGAAATACTTAAATTAAGGTCATCCCTTTTTATCGCGTGGGTTCAGAGCCAGATTATTGGCTTATTCAATCAGTACAGGACGACAGGTAAACCGACTGATGTTAGAGATTAGTTACATAACAATAATGCTGAAGAGAAAATTATGTAACAATTTAAAAGCGTTAGAAAGTAACACAGGTGAAACAATAAACATCAGTTCAAAGTTCAAGTTAAGAGTCGCTGAACAAAAGTTTTATTGCCTTGAGGTCTGCGAGGCAATCGACAGTAAAAGATGTTATGTAGTTTTGCAGTTTCACAGCTGCAATAGGAAAAAACAAGTATTAAGGCTATTTAAAAGTGAACGTAAATCTTCTATATCGGTTTTGGATATTATGTTTAAAATGGATACGGGAAATTTAAAAATATAAGAACGAGAAAATTAAAAATGTGGTCTGTTGAAAATTAAAACAAGGTTTATTCAATAGTAATTGTAAATTAATTATTCTGTATTTGTTGTGCTTATTGATATTCTTTTTAGTTGTATTGAAAGAAAAAATCTTCAGAATTAGTTAATATCTACATAAATAATGTCACTTACTAGTAAAGGGTAGAACTCCGGTATTTGTGTTTTGTACAAGTCCGCAGTGAACTTGGGAGGCAGGTCATCATTATCCTGCACCACGATGTGAACTGTGGCGTTAGAAGTGCGAGGTGGAGAGCCGCGGTCCTGGAACGGTAACGATTTGGGTTAGGAAACATTATAAAATTGGTTACCAAAATAAAAAAGTCCCTTCCATCCGTGTTTCGGCTATGTTTACATAAGTATAAGATATCATAAGACCGACTTCGGAATAACAGCCACCTGAAGGAATTCGAACATTAAATTTGTTCGTTGACGAAACTGAAATCTCAACATGTGCCTTATCGGTCAATCATTGAGCACCAGCTGCCTCATTGACAATACTATTGACATTAATATTTTTATTCATAATTATCTGGAATGAGAATCGAAAACGGAATAGCCCTCTTCAATATGTCCCTCGTTTAACCAGTTACGGTTAGACTCCGCAACCCCGGCCATTAATGCCAGGGTTGCGGAATAGTCAAAAAAGTTACCGTAGCCCCGGAACATAATAAGCAACCGAAATAGCACATAGGATTTTAGTCAGCAAAGTCTGACACTTCGTCCCGCCGCAGACCCAGGGCGGGAGAATTCATTTGATGATTTCCAGTTCTAAAAAAAATAGTTAATAAGTAATTTCACTTACCGAAGCAGTAACAACTAGTGAAAATTCTTTGTCTCCAGCATCATAGTCCAGCGGTTTCTTCAGAATCAGGACTGGCTTATGAGAACTTTCTAGAGCAAAGTGACCCTCGGCGTCTCCTGAGATGATGCTGTACTGGACATCGGAGTTGGGCGTGTTTGGCTTGTCACGGTCGAAGGCGTGGATCCCTTTGAATATTGTGAGGCCTGAAATGTCGTTAATAAAATGTTTAGTTAATTTAAATGTTGGTGTTATTAAAAACCTATGTGCAGGCTTATAAAAAGGCCAGGGTTTTTTTTCGGCTGGCCGTAAAAAACACTGGCCTGGCTGCAGTGCCGGAACTCCGGATTCAATTGAGAAGTCTAAAATGGGAACAAATCGAACCAGAGATCCTACGTTTAGCTGCAGTTGCTTAGTTTCTGGCAATCCCTAAGTTCAAACTAATGACAGTGTTACGCGCAGATAGCAAAAAATATATATTGAAGTTGCTGAAATGGTCGTTAAGCAATAAGGTTCAAGATTGTTACTTTTTAGTTTCTAATTAATATTTTTTAACCTTGCACTTGTTTGAACTTATCTGCTGTGTCTAGAATAATAAAATTGCAATAACTTCTACATTCTTTTATAAAAAATGTACCGAAAAGTTGAGCAAATATTAATTTAATATCCCAATATTTTCTAATTTCCTTTTGAATATAAAAAAAAATACGATTTGTAAAAATATTTAAGAGTTCCAAGTCTTCTAAACCGGTTTCCACTAAGAGATCAATAAGAAAATGTAATTTTTCGGCTTACGATGGTCACAGACAGTGTCTTTGAACTTTATTAATATTGTGACAGACTAGACTTCCTTTGTAAAAATATAGTTAACGGCAAATTAGTTTTTTTACATGCCCTTATTCATACAAACCAACTATAGATAAAAATCTTATTGGTCTCGTGGATTGTTTGCCATTTTGTGATATTGAAAGCCGAACAAACAATAACTAACTTTGTTTAGCAAATACCAATAGTTGAATACTTTATGAAGCTTCTGCCTTCTCAATCTGTGATCCATTGACATTTGACAATACCTTTATTATCCAGAAAATACTTCCTTAAAACAAGCAGACATTATTACTTCTTCATAATATCAGTATTAGTTCAGAACAAGAAAATACTCAGAAGGTCAACTCGTTCTGTATTCCGCATAAATAAATATTTACAACCTGTATTCTATCAAGAGGTGTGCCGACACCAATAAGCCAGTTAAGTGGTCAAGTAGCCAGCACTTGAGCTCCTCCTACCTCCCTTGTGTCCACTGTCACGTGGTGTGTGTCCAGTAACTTCAGTGGGCAGCACTAGAGTTCGTCCCACCTCTCCTGTCACCTACCTGTTGGCGTCAGTTCGTTTACTGTCACGTGTGTGTGTCCAAGAACTTCAGTGGGCAGCACTAGAGTTCATCCTTTCCCCTGTCACCTATCTGTTGGCGTCAGTTTGTTCACTGCCACGTGTGTGTGTCCAAGAACTTCAGGGGCAGCACTAGAGTTCGTCCTACCTCCCCTGTCACCTACCTGTTGGCGTTAGTTTGTCCTCTATCACGTGGTACGGCGTGTCCAGGAACTTCAGTAGGCAGCACTATCACTAGAGTTTGTCCTACCTCCCCTGTCACCTACCTGTTAGCGTCAGTTCGTCCACTGTCACGTGGTACGGCGTGTCCAGGAACTTCAGTGGGCAGCACTTGAGTTCGTCCCACCTCCCCTGTCACCTACCTGTTGGAGTAAGTTCGTCCACTGTCACGTGATATGGTGTGTCCAGGAACTTCGGCACGTTGTCGTTCACGTCCTCGATGTACACCGTCACTGATAGATATGCTGATATCTGGAACAATAAAATGGTCGTTTTTAGTTCAGTTTTGGAAGAAAGTTTATTCTGCAAAAATAAATAATGAGTAAAGTAAAGAATTTTCAAAAAAAAAAAACGTTATAGCTACCATTTTTTTTTATAATTTAGTAAAAAATATTGTCCAATTTGGTTATTGTTTTTAATTGAACATTCTTCTTTGAATTAAGAGCGAGTAAATAATTACTTTGAGTCCGACTATAATTACATATTTTTTCATTAATAAATACGTGTTATAAAATTATGTTGTACTGGATAACATTTTACTTACATTTAGAACATAAAAGCCTATGGAAAACTACAGTCCATTCCACTCACCGGTTAATAGCTAATAAAATTCTAGGCTATCAAAATATCGCAACATCGAACAACATTCTTTATAAAAATAAAAATCTAGAACATGACTGTAACATCTCGAGCCGATACAAATGGCACCGAAGTAAGTACACAGTCGAAAAAAATTGTCGGAACATTTTTACGTTTACTTTTACAATCCGACGTCGTTAAACCTGAAAATGCTTCTCAAAGTGTCAATGAACTCTAGGGACAGGAAAATGTATGAGGTAGGAATTTGTTCCGTTCACGCGAGTTGTAGGAAATATGATGCGATTATGAGATGAAAGACGATTGAAGATGAGGTGTCAAAGAGATAAAATTTATGTAAAGTTGCTGTTTCTTGTCAATTGTTGCTCTTATTATATTTTATCTTGTTTTTAGGAACTCTAATTTGGGGGTTTGACATTCATCAAAAAGTTTTAATTTATCAAGTAGATTGTAGTTACAATCGCTTTTATATATTTTTATTTACAAATACGAAGATTGCATCAACTTTACCATGTACCTACAAAAGGACAAAAACATGTCAAGCGTAGCCATGAAATCTACAGACAGTAAATTTTTACACGCGCAAAGTAGGACAAACATCAAACAATGACCACGATGTTACTCGAAACAGTTAAACAACAAGCCTAAACCCTCCCAGATGTATTCCTCAAATGGAGGAATAAGATTAAAAATGTTATTTTATCTCCATGGCGAAATTAAGGGCGGATAGCGCTCCCGAGGGGGGTATCCCAAAGTATGGGGAATGATCCGGAGTGAAGGCAACTGGGTGAAGGACGCATGGTATCTGAGGTGACTGTTACAACCCTGGCAACTTTCAGCCGCATTGTTTCAGAGGCGTTTTTAATATGCCTTTCAAACAATTCTTATCAAACTCAAAATAAGGCTTAAATTCCCTTGTTTAAAATGTTCCTATAACTTTGTAAACGGACTGCAAATCTTTCGAAAATCCTTGCAAGGTTGGATTTGTATTCAAAGTGGGGTAAGTCAGTCTTAATTTCGCTTTTAACGTCTCATTAAAATTGACTTTTAAACTGAAAGAATTAACTTTGCAACTTTGCTATTAGAGACCTTGTTGTGTCATGAAATGTTATTATTTTTGGGCCATGAAAGTTTTAATACCCTTCCTGTCCTTGAGTTCTTGCACTGTTTTTAATTTATCTGAGCTCAATTATAAGTTATATTCTTGAGGATAATAGAAATAATGTATTTTCGGAAAAGGGCGATGCTTGTAGATAAACTTATGAATTTTACCAACAATTCAAATAGGTAAGCTAGCTAGCTTTTGTCCACGGCTTTGCACGCGTGCATTTCTCCATCAATTTACCCCTCTAGGGGTCAAATTTTTAAAATCCTTTTTGTGGCTGGAAAAACCTCCAAGTTTCATGTCTCTTTTCTGTCTAGCAACTGGACACACATATAAAATTTGATAGTTCAGAACAATTTCTCATTCTTATCCAATATGTTTATAGTTAAAAAAATCTCGAAAGAACATTAATCTCCCTTGAAATATTCTCCCAAATCACCGTCTTGACATTTAAACTGGGTGTCGAGGGCGGCAGATATTAAATTTTGTCAAACACACATGTGGCTCCGTTTGACCTACTTCAGATAATATTGTTGTGGTTGGTAGTGTTCCGGGTCTCGCGGTGTATGGAGGTTTTTGTTATAGGAAATGAGAAGAGTATGGTAAATATTGCCAATAATATTCCATACAATCTAATTAGATGCAGCTTCATTCCTGACCTTCATATCTCATTTACTGAGCAGCACAGCTGTTGTGCCATTTTGACTACCGGTAAGTAACTACTACGAGTACTAAACCTTCGAACACACGTGATTCTAGACACAATAGCAGCGCGAGAGCCGGCTGTCGGTTGGTCATTGTAAATGTTAAGATATACCAAAGAGAGCTGGAGCCAACGGCATTACGTGCTTTCCGATGCATACCTATCACCAATACCCAAACTCCAGGTTTCTCTTATTATTTGCTTTTCTACGAATCCAAGACTTCATACTTAGCAGTCATACTTGCAACCATGAGAACAAAAATATTTAACAGCAAACAATTGTCGAATTAAACATAACAATCATGATAACAATAGTGTGGGTATTACCATGACATAACTATACTCTTTAAAATGTCTCATTGTATTTAATAAGACAATCTATTAAGAAAATTTAAGTGATAATGTTATCATTTACTAAGTTCAACAATAGTCCCACAATAGTACATTAAATTGCTTGCTTTAATAATACGCAGCATCTAATTACATGCAAACATTTATTTGTTTTAATTTTAGTTCCCTATAAAAAAGTTTATTGAATTTGACAGAAGTTTCCCAGTTATTACGATTGTCAATTATAAATATTTGACAGTCGTTACGAGTAGTCAGAAACAAGATAATCTGACAATCAGTCTAACTATCGTGTTACCCAGTGTAGAGGTCTAAAAGAAAGTCGCTCTATGTACATAGTATCGAGCTATACTGAGATGATAAGGCTGAAATAGGGGCGATTGGGCATGCAAGAGTTTGTGGGTTCGAATCATAGAAAGTTTCAATTCAAAATATCTTTTTAAAACTTATCAATAACATCTATGAAGGAAAACTTCGTAAGGAAACTTGCATATAAATCAAAATCAAGTTGAAAATTGCCGATCAGGCTTGAGCAAGCAATGGGACAGTAATAGGCTGATATAATATATTATTAAGACAGGCAAATACTATCAGGCAATGCTTACAAGGTCATCTCCCGCGTCGAAGTCGCAGCCAAGGCGGAACTTGACGACGTTCTGCGGGGATTCGCTGCCCACCAGCGCGTCCACGCTGATTGCTAGCACCACGCTTCTGTGCAATACTTACAAGGTCGCATGTAGGCAATACTTACAAGGTCATCCCCCGCGTCGAAGTCGCAGCCGAGTTATAACTTGACGACGTTCTGCGGCGAGCCGCTGAACACCAGCGCGTCCACGTTGATCGCTAGTACCACGCTTCTGTGTAATCCTTACAAGGTCGCATCTAGGCAATACTTACAAGGTCATCCCCCGCGTCGAAGTCGCAGCCGAGGCGGAACTTGACGACGTTCTGGGGCGAGTCGCTATTCACCGTTCCTCGCTGTACGCTAGCACCACGCTTCTGTGTAACCCTTACAAGGTCGCATCTAGGCAATACTTCCAAGGTAATCCCCCGCGTCGAAGTCGTAGCCGAGGCGGAACTTGACGACATTCTGCGGCAAGTTGCTGTCCACCAGCGCATCGACGCTGTACACTAGCACCACGCTTCTGTGTAATCCTTACAAGGTCGCACCTAAGTTATACTTACAAGGTCATCCCCCGCGTCAAAGTCGCAGCCGAGACGGAACTTGACGACGTTCTGCGGTGAGTCGCTGTCCACCAGCGCGTCCACGCTCTGAGCTAGCACCACGGACACGTGTGTGCGGTTCACGTCCCGGTACGTGAACAGGTGCGCATCTTCCTCTCTGTCCACTGGCTGCAGGCTCAGGTTCTTTCTGTGAAGAGAAGAGATAATGTGAATGGAATGTGGCTGATGTAAGGCTGTCTGTAAGTGAAGTGTTACGGCCGTTGAATATTTAGTTAGTGTTATCAATACTATTGTTTTTAATTGGATAGTGGATCTGACTGTCTGCCCCTTACGTTTTCACGCCTAAACTAACTAACTAATTGCCGGGGTTGCGAAATAGTTTTTAATTCTCATCGTTACCTACTTTATACAACATTCACGACCATCTTAATATTTCGTTCGCTATATTGTTATTAATAGAACAATGAATATAATATGAATTATATTATTAGAACAATTATGTGATTCGAAAATAATTTAATGTTTGGAACAATATTATACTTGCTACTATTGGCAAGAACGACATCTATAAAATCACGTTCAAACTAATTCAAAAGAGTGCCGTCTCTAGATAACTTGTTGTTGCTTCAAATCGTGTCAGTTTTCATACAAACTGTTTCATAATGCTATCACTAGATGGCATTTAGCATATCTTATCATAATTTCACAAGATTGAGTCTAGCCAAAAATAACTGCACCAAATACAGAGAAACTCGAACACAGCTTAACATAATTTAACCAAATTCTTAATAACGTAATAAAAACGGTAATGTCTGTTATTGTAACAGTTCCGCATCTAGCGTCATATTATAAAACTTAATAATCGTCCAAATAACAACTCTAAAGTGTTATAATGACATAATAAATGAGAAAATAAGTTTAATTTGTGTTATTACGGGTAAATTAGTTAAAATTCTCACGACGGTCGTCCGGAAGCCTAAGTATGGCGGATGTAAAGATATAAATCTTACTTAAACTGTGCCAACCATTGTGTTCAAACGTTATTCGGATAATTAGTGATGCAATCGATATTCATGTTTGTTTAAAAGCTTTTTGATCGTGAGAAGTCATCTTGGATGTATATGGCTGGGTTTGTAGTAAACGCTGAGAGATGATGGAGATATTATAGAGTTAGGAACAATGCAATAAAGTAAATGTGGTACTAATACTCAAAGCAGTATAGTTTTGTGCATCACTAAACACTTACTAAACAGTGCTCTTCAAATTACCTATATTACTTTTGAAACCCAATTATTTTACCACTTTTAATCCAAAAGTATTTATCGATATTTTATAATTATGTACCTGAGTATAGTAAAATAATAGGATATAGGTAACAATTAAGTTCAAGCTTAATTTAAGTTTGTGAGGTTGCAACCCTCATCCCACACTTGTTGCAGTTACCCGACTATTTATATTTGAATTACATTGTGATACCCATTTGCAGTATTTCAAAGATAATAATATACATCCATACTAATATTATAAATGGGAAAGTGTGTCTGTCTGTCTGTCTGTCTATCTGTCTGCCTGTCTGTATGTTTGTCTTTCTTTCACGGCAAAACGGAGCGACGAATTGACGTGATTTTTTAAGTGGAGATAGTTGAAGGGATGGAGAGTAACATAGGCTACTTTTTGTCTCTTTCTAACGCGAGCGAAGCCGCGGGCAAAAGCTAGTATGTTAGATAGAGAAATAATGACTATTTATTTTAAAAACTTTTTGATGCCAATCCATCCTGTTTGTGATAGGTACTAAATATGCCCAAAAATTTTAATATTTGAATAGACTAAAGAATTTTCATACTTTTTGTTACTGTGACGTTGTTTATATAATTATTATTATTCTAACTTGCGAATATTTTTGCTGAAAAATTTCTGGACGACTTTCCACCGCGTTTGATAGATGGCGTTGTGCCGTCAAAGCCGTTTACAGAATCACGCTATGGTTTCACGTACGCACTACATATACTAAGAAACTCTCTTCGTTTCTTGAATTTCTACCTATTTCTATGATAAATTTTTGAAAAGTCAGCCTTAAATAATGATGTAAAAGGCTGATTTTATACACATGTTTATGTTTGTAGTACGAGTTTAATTATTTAATTAACGCAGAACACAATTTTTTTTTCCGTAAGAAAATCTGTCTAATTTTGATATATTTAACCTTATTTTGAATAACTATAAAACATGTTGTAAGGATACTAAGAGAAAAAGCCACTTTATTCTTAAAAATTAATCACCTAATTCAAAATAGCTAATTTGTATTTTGAACTTTTGGCTTTAATTTGTATCCAACAAACATAAAGATACAAATATTAATCATAAACAGAGCAAGGAAATCCTTGTGTACCATACTTGTGTAATAAATTAAATCACTAGATTCTCAACATTTTGATTGATACCTTGACATACCTAGTGATTAATAGGTTGCAACTAATATATCTGCTTACCTAATAAATAAGCCAGGATGACGAAAATGGAGCAATCAACAGCTCATCACATATTCATTAAATTTTTTTCTGTCGAATTTCATTAGCAACAAATCATTTTCTGATCGATTTTAAGTCATCTAAATTAAAGTTGTCTTTGCAAAATGCCATAAATTTATAATATTTATTTAAAGAACCTTACGAAAATCGAGAATGATATTATATTTTTTATGCAAATGTTAAAATATTTTCAAAACTATCAAAAACTAGAAACTAGCACGAGTGAAGTTCTAATAGACATAATTTCGTTAATTTTGGCTGTACGGGTGTCGTACAAACTTAAGATTCATTAAGTTTGAGTACAGTATCTAAACTATTAATTGGCATCAATTATTGCTTGTCCCATTTAATAATATATGAAGCTAAATAAGTTTAAATAAATAAAACTAAAAACCCCCCCGCCACCAAAGTTATTATTTACTGATTTACAAAACTATTTACAAAATAAATATGATTTTATGATTTTTTATGATAATAATATACTTTCAAAAAAAAACTGCATCCAAATCAAAACATCTTTTTAATGGCCGAATACTCAAACTTCGCTTAATTTTGAGACGCTCTTAATTAAATCTGTTGCTATCCCTATAATATCCTTTTAGAGTGACACAGCCACATATAGTCAGACAGACACACACACTTAGGGTTCAAACTTAATACGAAAATCAGTCGTGGCTCAAAAAGCAGTTGAAGCGAATACTTCTAGATCAGATCATTTGGAACCCACGTCCTGATATAAACTTATCTTACTTAATTCTTAAACCAAGTACAACCTGGTTCGTGTAATGTATAGTTTCAACCGGTGTTTATTCCTGACCGACTTCAGAACTTGTCCCAACGGAGTGATGGCCTGACTTGCAACGGTAAATAAATTAGATCGCTTTGTAAAATTACTACACTTTATCATATCGTTTATTTTAAGAACGGTCTTTAGTACTTTGACAGGTTATAAAAAACTGTAAATTAGCATTATGATTAAAATTCAAGCGGCACATATTGCAGTAGTCAATATGATGTTGGCTAGTTAAAACTAAGGCTTCTAAATTCGATTGTCAAATCTTTAACAGTTAAAAGATTAAGTATCAGTTTTTCTAATTTTCAACATCACCCGGATTTTAAGATACTGATGACTTAACTCTGCTCTTTGCATGTTAAGCCTATCCTACGTGGACTCTACTGTTGAGTACAACAAAACAGACACCAAATTATTATATGTCCAATTTAGAAATCAAACCCGCTATTTATTTTACGATTGTTTGAAGAAAGATAATTCGGGTGTCATTTCATAAATCATGATAAAATATAGCCAATAAGACTACTGATCTCAAATGAGACTAGTGGTGTTATGATGTGACCCGCATGTTGTGACGATGCAGAACTATCCAACGGTGAAAAAATTACGTAAATAAGAGCATTTTTGTAGATTATAACATAATGTTTCACATTAGCCTAACACGCAACGCTTATGAAATTAGTCAAATGTTAACGGAACAAAATGGCTATTTCTTTCTTAATGTCTGCATTTAAATAAGATGAGCTTTTTGCAACTAACCAAAACCTATCAAAAGTAGTAACATTTTATGGTGCTAATGAAATTTTGCAAGGAATTGGCACTTACATGTAAAGGTTTATGTGAGGTTATTAAAATAATATCTTTTGTATCTTTAGATTGTAACTAACTCAACAACTAAAAATATGAGTTGATTGGAATCAACAGGGCGAAACCAATCTTCTGTATTACACTGAATATCATGTTCGTATCTTTTATGTGACCTCAAGGTCAGCGCATCACGCCCTTTTTCATCCGTTCCTGCCATTTTTTTTGGCTTTTACGTTATCAATCACTCTCTTTTTATATTCATTTTTAATCAAACATCTTTTATTTTACACTAGCTTTTGCCCGCGACTTCGTCCGCGTGGAATAATAGTTCCCGTTCCCAGGGGAATTCTGGGATGAAGATTATTCTATTTCCCTTCCCGGGTCCCAGACTATATCTGTACCAAATTTCATTCAAATCGGTTTAATGGTTTAGGCGTGAAGAAGAGACAGACAGACAGAGTTACTTTCGCATTTATAATATTAGTACGGACTAGTACGGTTTACCGAATATGTCTGGATCTATTGATAATCTACCCTCATTTAGAAAGCGAAAAAGCGCTATCAATTCAACATCATAATGACCAATCACGAACCTCCTATTAGCAAAATTAGGGTCATTTTCAAATCAGATCGAATCATTTGCTTCCATATCGACCTGGTAACAAATGAAACTCCTATTGTTTGCCAGCTGTCCCACCGCAGTAAAAGTCGAGCGAGGGAACTGTACCGCGGCCATTCATGCTAGTTGCCAATCTGTCATTACTAATGTATCACTGTGATCTTTATCCTTATATGGTGTACTGCTGAGCTTTGCTTGTAAGCCGTGGTTAAGACTAAGTAATATCTGGTTGTTAATATATATTATTTGTCATGGAACGACACATTAAAGTGGTGCATCGCAATGCGGTGATCAATTTTCCAATCAACATAAATAAATGATATATAAATAAATAAATAAAAATATTCTAGGACAACTCACACACGGCTATCCGACCCCAAACTAAGCAGAGCTTGACTATGGTAACCAGACATGGACGTTGTATGATGTTTCAAAGCCGAAATGTGCGTCAAGTACAAGTTTCAATCCTTTGTACGGTACAATAATACAATATTTGTTCGACCCTTACGTTCCTGTGTATCAAAATGCTATTTATTGAATTTTGCATGGAAACTAAATTTATCTCACTAAGGAAACGTATCACTTTTCTGTTTCGGTTGACGAATTTTAATTGTGACTCCGTCAGACTGAAATCTGACAATAACATAGGTACGCCAATTTTACAGCAAAGTTGGCACCTCGCTGTCGCTACTCCTATAGTCGTGGACTCAGCCTTACACATATTTACAATGTCTACAAAAGGCAACACAAGTTGATTGCCAAGATTATACAAAATCAGAGCACTTTGCCTCCTCCGCGCTCTGTTAGATAAGAGAGTCGACGGCTTAATTCCCTAATGGAGACAATTTGTTTGTACTTGGTTAATAGTGGGTAATGTCACCCACAATTAACCAAGTACAAACAGAAGTTGAGTGTAGGTCATGGGTGAAGACAGTGAAGTATTATTAAATGCTGCTACATCTGAACAGATGACTTGCGGTCTCGTCAGTTCTTTCTGATTAATTTCGTTGCGGGGTCCAGGACATTTGAATAGTTTCTCTGGAACTCGCCGAGCTTCATTGGATTTTCTTGTGGACACTGCTGTTGATTCTGGCTTTCAGGAGTTGCAGTGGTTGTAAATATTAGGCATTGCGGTCTCGGTCAAACTGAAGTCAGTAGAATTTTACTACCGCGGTTTTAGTAATTGACCGCACCTTTCTCCGTTCTGGGTGGCAGGGTCTTTAGTTTTTTTTTTTTT
Organism: Athetis lepigone; assembly: GCA_033675125.1. Taxonomy (NCBI): domain Eukaryota; kingdom Metazoa; phylum Arthropoda; class Insecta; order Lepidoptera; family Noctuidae; genus Athetis; species Athetis lepigone. The sequence goes on from CM066218.1 coordinate 20,860,773, forward strand.
TAGATGTAATCATAATCTTCCTCACCTTTCGCAACTTTATTGGGGTCGGTGGAATCCCTACTAGCATACCAACCGGATTTTGCTGGATATCAGTGTTTTACGTGAAGTGACTGCCTACCAAGAAAGGGCCATAATTTTATTAGGATTGCGAAACCACGGTGTCCTACTAAAATTAGACCCTTATTGTCTAGATGTCTGGTAATTTATTCTTGTCTGGTTTCCCTATTTATTTGTCTCTATTGACACAACCGCCATCAAAACTCATTCCGAAGGTTATTACAAAGAGTAACACATTATTACATAAAAATCTAAATTTAAAATCGACAGTCAATTTATACTGCTTGTCTGGCCATTATATATATATAGTACAGTTCTACTAATGCCAATCAGAATAACATTAACACATCAAGTTACCATTAGTCCATCTGCCGTCGATTGCTTCTGACATACATATTAGAATGTTTGTCCTTGCAACGCTTACCTGCTAAACTGCTCATCCGTCTTCATTAGATCATTATACGATGCTAATTATAGTTATTGACAGAACTGATAATTACATCTTCTTTAATTACTAAGTGTCGATATGGACTTGTGTAAGATGAATGTAGATCTACTGTATTTAATTTGGCATTCGAGTGAGTGAATTTGACTGAAATGGTATTAGCAATTTGGGGTACAAAATTGGGTTCATTTATTGTTTTTTATTTCGTTTAGTTTCCTTTATATTAAGATATTTTATCGCCTGTATTTTTATTAGCAACCTCACTCTATGTATATGTATTTACAGTGTCCAGAGAAAAAATCACTGAAACATTAAGGGTTTCAGCCCCCTTACCATGACGTTTAAAGTAAGATTGTTTTATTCTTGTTCAGGAGTGTGCAAGTGACAGCGAGAGTACTATACATACAAGTGAAAGTAATATCAAAGTAATACTGCTATAAGGGCTTGGTGGTAGGCCCCCAGCAGTGATTCTTGTCAAAGAATCAAGTCAAAAATCAAATCAAGTGTCAAGTTTAGTGGTAGCAGTATTTTTTTACTTAACCAATATTATATGTCCGACTGACAGATATATTTATATTAGTTTGTTATATAAGAAATTTATAATCCCTCATAATTTAACGCGATTAACACAAAATCTAGTATTTATTAAAATAATCAAGAAATTCGCATGCAAAGTTCACGCAATCAAAGTGACTCGTTGTTATATCCAAAACTAAACGAGGAAGCAATTACCTCTAATGATTCAAAACTTATTGATAATGATCAACTGCTTACACGTAATAACATAAATGACGAATTTAATAAACAATCATCCCTAAGTAAATAAACAATGTTACATAACAAACCTCTAAACTTATATAAGAATATTGAATAGAAAGTAATGCCTAAGTTGTTAGAATTAGCTGTAACCTACAGATAGATTTCCCTCAGAAAATTATTTAAATTGAAACCGCAGCCTGGTGGAAAAGTGATTGAATAAATAAATTATAAAAATAATAAAACTTACTGGTTTCTTTACTTAGGATAATGTCAAGCTTAAAACAAAGAATAAGAACATTTCTTTTTAGAAACAGATCAACTTTTATGATCCTATTTCGCATAGGCCTCTAAATCCTTATCAATAATTTTTAATCTATATATATAAAACGCTTCCGTTACTGAGTGACTGACTGACTGATGGACAACGCACAGCCGAAACTACTGGTCGTAGAGAGCTGAAATTTGGCATGTGTGTTTGTTGGGGGATGTAGGCGCCCACTAAGAGAGGATTTTTGGGAATTCCCTCCCACGGGGGAGAAAAGGGGGAAAAAGAAAAATAGTATTTTTTTATTTCTTTATGGATTCACCTAAAACTTTGTATGTAGGTTCCACCAGTGATGCGACTGAGTACTGAGAGAGGATTTTTGGAATTTCCCCCCCATGGGGGAGAAAAGGGGTTAAATAGATTTTATTTATTTCTTTATGGATTCACTTAAAACTTTGTATCTAGGTTACACCAGTGATGCATTTGAGCATTGAAAGAGGATTTTTGGAATTCCCCTCCCATGGGGGAGAAAAGGCTGGTAAATTGAATGTTTTTATTTCTTTATGGATTCACTTAAAACTTTGTATCTAGGTTCCATCAGTGATGTAACTGAGCTCTGAGAGAAGGTTTTTGGAAATCCCCCCATGGGGGAGAAAAAGGGGGTAATTTGATTTTTTTTATTTCTTTATGGATTCACTTAAAACTTTGTATGTTGGTTCCACCATTTAAGCAAGTGCGCAGAGAGGATTTTTGTGTTCTGTCACCAGACTATATATCATGCACCAGGATAGTCGGATACTTATCTGTTGCCGCTATAACGACATCCTCAGCCTATAAGTGCCCACAAACTGTAGACAGGTCAATTCTACAGTTCTAAAATTAATATTGAAGGATGATTGGTGATCGATACTGATGCCAAAAATGCAATCAGTAAATTTTTTGTCTCTCTGTCTGTCTATATGTGCACGCATGGGTGTGAAAAACTACTGAAGGAATTTTAATTAAACTTGGTACGATTATAATCAGGTTATAGGCTATATAACATATCTCTAAGACACATAGGAGCCGAGCAGTAATGAAAAGTGTGACAAAATGATTGAAGTTACGCAAAAATTATGTACTAAAGAATTGTTTCTTAAAACGTTCTAAGAAAAAATCCGCGAAAGCATATGTCTAATATCAATAATTCACTCACTATAACCATTTTTATGGCAATGAAATTAGTCTTAAAATAATGCATGATTTGTCAGGGGATTTTCATGAATATAGTAAATCCATATAAATACGTTATGCAATACAAGTTTTAAATTTTGTACAAAATTGCCGTTTACTTAATTTAATTACAATAAATATAATTAGAATTATCACAGAGTTTTTAAATGACTCCGCAGCAATATAATGATGATACATACGAGCAGTAAGTAGCAAGGCTGGCCGATGGCTTTGCAAGATATTCGTAGCTTATATATCAGAATAACACATAATATTGTGCTACATAACATTGCACCGGTATCCATCTGAATCCGGTTAGGCTGGCAGCCGACCCCAACACGGTTGGGAAAAGGCTAGGGAGATGATGATGATAACATTGCACCATGAGCCACGGGAGCCGATCAGTAACCAAAAATAACTGCGCTGCCGCGGTTAATTGCAGCGCGATGCACCTCAGCTCCGGCGGGATCTTATGGCGGAATGGTGACTGCGACTGTCGCAATCCAGTGGTGGGCACGCCTCTTTGAGGAGTGGCTGGCGAGGCGCCACAGCGCTTTTACGTATCGCCGAAAACAGATCCTTACCAGACCGGACATTTCGGAAGGTTCCTGTGTCGGATTCGGGCGGAAGCGACGCTGGGTGTCACCACTGCAGCAAGGGTTGCCTAGAGGACACGGTGGAGCATACGGTGGTGGTATGCCCCACTCGGGTGGGCCACCGCCGTGTTCTTGCAGAGGATATCGGCGGGGGTGACTGAATGGGAAGCTGTCGCCTTCTTCTGCTAAGCAGTCATGCTGGAGAAGGAGGCCGCGGCGCACGTGTGACACCGCCACGCCTCACGCCTCACGCCTCGGACAGTAACCCAGGCGTAAAGAGTCGCAAGACGACTACCGGCCACCGTAGGCGCGGGACTGCGGACGGCGAGCGATGCGTAGCTCGCCGCCCGATAAGAACTAGGTTCGTGTGCATTGGTTGCGGATTAATTCTAATTGTTACCGCTGCCCCGGAACATAAAGGGCCATCAGTCTGACACTCCCTTCCGCCCCGCCCAGGGTGGGAAAAGTCATTTGATGTACATATAATAGTATACTCACAGACTGATACCACCGCTTTGTTGATATTTAACAATAACTAACTATAGAGACATGAAACTTGGAGGAGTTATTCTATGTGAAGAGTAAGCATAAGCCAGTAAGGTTTTTTTATCAATTCAACCCCTACAGGGTTAAAATAGTGTTGCGGAATATTTATAATAGTTACCGTGACCCCGGAACATAAAGGGCAATCGAAGGGTGGGTTTTAGTCAGTAAAAGTCTGACACGCCTTCCTGCCCCGTCCTGGACGGGAGAAGTCGTTGATGATTTCTCACTTATAAAAAAAAAGGGTTAAAATAGTGGATATAAGTTCGACATCCACGCGGGCGAAGCCGCGGGCAAAAGCTAGTACCCTAATAAAACATTTCTAAAAACGACAGTTTAATTTGGCAATAAAATAAAAATATCAAAATGAACATCACTATTTATCTGATGATGTCATGATGAAACTTAGAAGCCAATCTTGAATTGCAATCTTTGAAATCTTACAACTGAATAGAAGGCGTTCCACCTTGGTATATACACAATACGCCAAGAGTAATTATAAAAATGTAAAAAATATTGCACTATTGAGATATCAACGTAATAATGATGAATCGTTTACTATTGTGTCGTTAAATTGGAAGAAGTTATCGATAATTAGATTTACTGATAATATATTTCCTACTTTGTGACGACTATACTTATGTAATGCTCTTTTAAGCTGAACAAGATCAGGTCAGGTCAACAAATAAAGAATATCTGTGTTATTCAGCATAACATTTTCGTGTTTTTGTGCATCTTTACATTTTTATTGCCTGAATTAGCCTATTTTAATATGAATATACTTACATGATTATACTGCATCGAGAAATGTTATTATAATTAAACTAGACTAAAATATTCGCATTTAATCATGTATATTGGTTAGTATTACGGATATTGGTTAGTATGCTAATTATTGCTAATCCTAATACTTATTGTGTCAGGTACATTTTAAGCGTTATTCCAAATAGATAAATTATCTTTTTATAATAGAATTTGACAGGCAATTGACTATACATGAACTTTTAAAAAGATTTATGTAACTTTTTACCGACTAAATGTATAATTATATTTAGATTTAGTTTGGAATTGTATTAAAAGCAAATTGGTAAAAAGTGACTGACATAGTGATCTATCAACGCACAGCCCAAACCACTGGACGGATCGGGCTGAAATTTGGCATGCAGGTAGATGTTATGACGTAGGCAACTGCTAAGAAAGGATTTTTGGAAATTCCAACCCCAAACGCGGGCGAAGCCACGTGCGAAAGCTAGTTGTAACTATAACCCGGAAAGGCCACGTGCCTATTATTTTCTATACAAACCTCTAGCACTCTCACTGAAATTCATTCTTTTCATCTCGTTGTATTCTTTTTAAATGCATAATCCGTGTGAGAAACACAAAATTTTTAGTTCAGTTTACGCAACAAACAGTTTAACCTTATTTCATTATCATTTGCTATATTGTAGTCGGGCGTTAGTCGAGTCATCCTACTAAATAATGAGTGCGTAGAATTTGCTGCCTTTTTTTAAGTACGTGAGTACTACACGAGCGGTTCAAACGCAGCGTTTAAAACGCTGACGTTTAACCTGCTAATTACCTCTTCTAGTTTAATGACAACAATAAAAATTAAGTTATTTTAATGGACGTCCAAATGATGTGAAATTACTGAGGTTGAAGTAAAGCGTTGTCATAATATTCTCTACTTTTTTAACTTTTCTTTTTTAGAAGTATGATACATCGCTCTCACTCGCAACTTCGCCTGCGTGGATGTCGAAGCCATCCACCCTCTATTATTCTTTTTATCACTTTATGGTTAGAATTTTCAAAAATACTTCTTAGTCGATACTCACTCTTAACAAAGAACATACCCTCCAACTTACATATTTTAAAAACTAGCGGTTGATATGCGTTCATTATATCAGCAATCAATTAGTTCACCATTTTAAATAGATATACGTACAGATAAACCAACCATTTTCTGCTAAATTCATTGCACTTACACTGGCTACGTTCTCAGAACTAGAAACATTACTATTTATGTGAATACTTTGCTGACTAAAATCTAGTTAATATTAACCAGATCCGGTGTCTTGGCTTCTAGCTTTCAATATAAAATACATTCATTTTCATTTATAAGTAAAAGCTGTGCCTCAAAATTGCTAAACATCTCGATAAATACTTAAAGCGGAATTATTCATAGTTTTGTATCGTTATTATCAAATGAAATTCACTAACACTTTCTATGTAAATGCTAAGTTTCGATTTCGACATTTCAAAATTTTGTGCGTTACGAATGCGAGTTTGACATATTGGTAAATAAATAATTATATTGTGGTTATTTTAGTAACTTCTTAATTAATTAATTATATTTTCATCAGTTTTGTGCCTAATCAGCTAAAATAAGGATATTCTGAGATTAATAAAGCCTGGCATTTGACATAAGCCTCAATTTTTATATACTCTGTCTCACTCTTGCGCAAAAATATTAATTAGTTAATTATAAAACTTGTAAATTTTAAATGCTTATATTAATTTGATCTTGCATCATTTTATGAGTGCACTATGGATATTGTCCCCTGTAATCAAAGTTTAACCGTTAAAATTATACGTTATTTTGGCCTAGTTCTGTTCTGTCTGCTGCTTGTTATGGAGGGAAGTGGAAAACATATTTTTCTTACTCCTCCTCCGCTGTTCTTTTTTGATTAATTTCGTTGCGGAATACAAGGCAGTTGAATCGCTTCTCCGGGACTCGTCGAGCTTCATTTCTCGGCGCTTTTCTGGCGGACTCCACTGTCTATTCCTCGGTTTCAGGAGTTGCAGTGGTTAGGAATAGTGTTTGCCAAACGCCATTATGCGAAGAAAAAAATAACTAATATAATTAGAATTCAATATAATATGTCATAACTTTTGACGTACGTATCAAATAATATGGTAATTACTGTATAATGCATGCAAGGATAATAATATTGAGTTTATCTACAAATATTTTGCTGTGCCCTTACAGGCTACTAGTTTGGATCTTGTCCTATTTTATGAAACATCTTTTTTACATGAGTGCATTAAATAAATTAATATAACGAAAGAAAAGCAAAGTCAAGCAAAAATAATAGTCAAGTCAGTGATGGTCAACAAAAGTAAATAACCAATGATGACAAAACACCATGTTTGGTATGTAATAAATCGGTAAAGCTCAATTTTAAGACCATAAGACAACACAGACATATCTATAAACGCTTTACAACCGCCCGTCTGTAACGGTATAAGATAAGTCGATAACCGCACTCTTAAGATTGCGCAACATGCTTGGGTCAGAATTTGTTAGTTATATTATAAAGTTTATAATGCAACCAATAAATTCTTAGGGATTTGTTATATAAGTAATGGTGCCAGCGGAAGAGATGTTTTATGGGTTTTCGATTTCTTAATTAAAATGTCAATTAATGGTCTGGTATTTCCGGATTCCGTGATAAGAGGCAAAGAGGGAATGCATGTCAATCTGTTGTGTGCAAAACAAAACTATGCTTATTATGAAAAAATCAACGGGGAAATTAATCATGGTATTCTAACCACCAATAGTGTGTATTTGATGAGGTCGTGTTGTCCAGGTATTCGCAGCTCTGAGTCCGTAAGCGCAACAACACACACAAACTTAAAATTTGTAATAGTTTCTGATGAGACGTAAGTTTTCAAACAGGTATATGAAATTTATATTGAGTCTTCTTTAAAGAAAACTTGTGTTCGGGGTTGCGGACTGGTTATAATAGTTACCGTGACCCCGGTACATAAAGGGCAACAGAAGGAACATGAGTGGGTTTTAGTCAGTAAAAGTCTGACACGAAGCACCGAAAAAGTCATTTGATGATTTCCCACTCCCCAAAAAAATGCAGTAGAGTTTACAAGTTATTACTATAATAAAAATTAATCATTATTTCACACAATACTTCTTAAATTATCACTCAAAAGATTATTGTTGCTCTAATTGATTTTGACATAACTACTCAAAAAGTGGCTTTAATTCGAAAATTGCTAATGTACTTACTTTGAAGGTACTGCAAAAAGTTAATCGTTATTACCGGTCGGTTATACAACACTACATTACTAGGGTATTATCAATCGATCGATTCGCGCTATTTATCAGACTGATACCTACACGATACTTAAGTCACGAATGTAAAGAATATGTAGGTGGGCTACAAAGTATACACGTCAATTTGATGATACATATTTATCAAATAACGTCTGCATTCGTGACCGGGCTGACAGAGGTATCAATTATTGTACCAATGTACCCTTTAATTTGCTGATTGATATAATACGCGATGACTGCGAAAGTTACTTTGTCTGTGCGTTACACTCTTATGGCAAAACCATCAAACCGACTTTGATGAAATACGTAAATCCCACCAAAAACATTTCATGTAAAATGTTGCCAAGACAATCACATAAGGTTTGCCCTGTGAAAAATATATTAGATCTCATGTAGAGCCAAGCTTCTGAATCTACACGGCCTAAATCTACCGACCTTAACTTCACAAATTCTACATATCAGTAAAAATGTATGGTTTCGCCGTTTTGCTACCGTCGTCGTGGAGGTGATGCGAATATTTAGTTTCTTAAGTAAGTAACGAAACAGCCACTAATATTTTATTTTTTGTACTGAAATTAAATTTAGTTCAGTTTGTAAACAAGGGAATCCGCACCATTTACGATGTAGCGATTAACTGTGCGTGTTGAAAGATGTCAGTTGTACGATAAATGTCGCCACAGTAAAGTCGCACCGAACCCCAGAATTGGGCATGTACCAACTGAAGTAGTTATAATAAAAACGAGTATAAATCAGCTGTAACAGTGGCAGACTGTACCACTCTGTTCAAATAAATATGATGTTATTATTTAAAAAAAAAAAGTGACTTTTTCAATTCATATGTACTTTCTAAAGTTTATCTTAGACATCACACACATCGGTGAAGGAAAACATCGTGAGGAAACCTGGACTTGTAGTTAATATAAGTCCGAAATCGCCAACCCGTCTTGAGCAAGCGTGGTGATCAATGCTCGTGCCTTCTCTATATGAGAAGAGGCCTTTGCCCTGCAGTGGGACAGTTATAGGCTGGTATTATTTATCTAGTTATTAAACAACTCATTAACTTCAACAATACGTAAAACAGTTTGATGGATTTATTACAACTATCTGTTATTTATAACTGAAAACTAAATGACTGTTCATTACTCATAGGTGAAAAAACGTTATTCACTTTATGTAACATCTCTATGTAATTTGATTGATTCGATGTTATATTTTATTATGAGCTACTGACATAAGGGGTTTATATTCAAAGGAGTGGTTATAATGTTAAGTAATCATTATGGTTGATAACTATAAGTTTTTTTACTAACACCCGTCGTCGCCAGTATGGGAATGGTTTAATGTATTTTTCCGGCACGTCTTAACTATGCTTTATATTACACTATCGTATAAGTTTATTATATCTTTTAACTCGAGTCTTCTTTCACGTGAATGTTGGTTATGGAGAATGTAGTCAACGCGGACGCAGCTAAACCATTCTGTCTCTAAATGTTTTTTTGTATATAAATAACTCGGACTTACCTCGGATGTACCTCTACTCTGAGGACTTCATCGCCAACTTTCAGGTTCTCCGGTATCCTCACGAACCTCAGGTATTCTCCCACTGGGTAGAAGTTACAACCTGGAACAAATAAACATCGCTATGAGAACTCTTGAAAATTGTAAGTTCTTAAAAGATTTTCTTAGTTCTTTATGGCGAACCATTAAGTACCTAGTTGATTGGGAACACAGTTATATTTATTCACAATTATGAATCCTGTCATGCATGCGCCGCTCGCCGCATAGATCAAGTAGAAGATAGGAGGAAGAACAGGCTAATCGTCGGTAGCCAATAAAATGTAAACAAGAAAACACAGTGTGCCGAAGGTAACACGCATAAACAGTTGTTTTTTGTGTTGTACAAGATTTTGTAAGACATCAAATTTTGGCAAGAATCAACCATATTCAAATATATCCATCAGAACAAAACAAAGAATCCAACAATATCTATTATGCGCGAATATTTAAACATAACCCAAAGACAATAAAGCAAAAACGGGTCTGCCTGGAGACAATCAGGCTGGTGGCAATACTAATTATTCAGCTTGCAACACTGTCCCACAACTGGACCCATTCAATATGGCCGCCTATTGTTGCCAGGGAAAAACTGTCAGTGATAGGTGATCGGTTGATAGTATTTGCTAATAAGTGGCTGCAATTCATGCTATTGAGAAACTAAGAAGTTTGAGGTATAAAGATTTGGCATATGTTTTGTGTCTTATTTAATACAGTCAGAAGATTTTTTTTATTGTGGAGTTGGTGTGACGATTCGGCCGGAAATAGCATAAGATCGCAATTGAAATGAAAGATAAAGAATCAGAAAATGCTAAAACTTGGTAATAATTAAAAAAAATGGTTATAATAATGGACTGCTAAAAGCCACACCAATAAATTAAAAAACTCAAAACTTAACAAAATTTATTATTTGACCATTACAATAAAAGCTGTTTGTAGGTACTTTAAGTAACACTATGATAAAAATTAAAAGCCCATTACGAGTATGCTGAATAAGATTTCTTTAGGTATACTGCAATTGTAGGTAAAACAAATCATTTCCTTTTTTGTCTATTAACAAAGTACAAACATAAAAATAAAAACATAACCGTGACTGAAAACTAATCAATCAGCATAAAATAAGTCTAGATATTATTATCAAAGAAATCGTGCCCAGGATTGCGCAGAGAACCCATCTAGGCATTACCCAAGCTGTAACCAAATGATCCAAAACTTCATCACTGATTTCCATCAGATCACAATGAAGTTGCGATTGCGCGACAAATCGCATCTTGGAGCGTTTTCCCATAGATCGACAGTTTCACAACCGAGCAGAAACTGATGGCTTCCAAACCAGCCGTGAAATCCGCAATTTTTAGTCGGCTGCGATTGTTTTTTGTGGTAAGGCTGTGACTGTATTGAAATAATTTGTATAGAGGTCGATGTAGATATCGATTATTCTAATAAAATAATAATAGAGACATTTATTACCACGCTTGCTAAGCAGAAGCGTGATTACTGACTTTCTGATTAAGAAATTTAAAAACTTCAGGTCGTCAAGTCTTACTGTATGAGAGTTGGTTTTAATCGCACCCGCGATTCAAGAAATGATTTAGGTAACGTTTTATTAAAGTAACTCAAATTATTGAAATATTTGACTTACTCTTCACACAATTGATCTGAAACCTTGTTAAATCTACTTTACATAACTACGATACAGTAAGTCCTGCCTTAAATAAAGTTAGCTGGAACTAATGTTATTTACCGCAAAAAGAATGATTTTTGCTCAAATTCGCTCAATTAACGTGAAAGGCAAGTGTGTCATTCAACAAAACAAAAAACAGCAATCTCACGACTAATGTAAAAGCATTAACAGATAACTTACATAACGCTGGTTAATCCATTAACGCGATTTGACAAGTATCTCAGTGACACAAGGAAAATATTAACAATGACTCTCAAATGCACGAGAACTCTATTTTTTTACGTTCACGTTCTTTTTGTTACCAAGTCAGATTTTTTTAATAAAATTTAATCTAAAAGCATTCTTATGTATTTCAGTGATGACTTAACTGTTTTTTTGTTTTTTTTTTTTTTTTTTTTTTTTTTTTTTTTTTTTTTTTTACAACTCACACACGGTCATCTGATCCCAAGTTAAGCTCTGTTTAGAGCTTGTGTTATGGTAATCAGACAACTGATAAACATACTTATATAATGTATAAATACATACATATTATAGATAAATTACACATTGTTTTGAACGATAGTGTGAAAGAGCCTTGATAGTTCAGTAGATACAAGACACCGCCTCTATGCGTTTGCGATTTTAATACCGTACAAGGTACCAAAGAGATTTTTAAATGCCTCAATTATTATGTCTTCTAAGATTATCATAAACATCACTGACTTCGATAAAGGAAAAAATATCGCGAGAAAACCTGGACGTAATTCATTTATTTGTTTAACTTCCTTATCGTTGGACCATAATCTTATTTTTGTTACTGGTGGTCCAAACGCCTAGACTTTATGCTTATTGGTAGTTATATTTGTTTCCACCTAAATAAAAAATAAAAATTCACTTTTAATTTAATTGAGAAACTTTAAGAGCAATATACCAGAAGTAACAGCCCAGTCGGACCACTTTCAATCAAAAACTAGATTAGTTTGATGACCCACAACAAAGGAAAATTATCGTCGTCTTACTTGTTTGATGCTGCCGTTGAATCACGAGCACCAAAACCTACTACCATATGCGGAAAGCATGAAGCAGCAAACCAGTGGAGTGCGTATAGGCATGTTTTTGTTCTAAATCAAAGTCACCAGTTATCGAAGGGGTGGAGCTAAGCTTCGCCCGCTGTGATTGGTCGATGAATTTGACAACTGATTTTTTAGGGATTGCAAAAGGGTGATTAAAAAAATATCGATATCGATAATTATTCAAATTATTAGTTGTATAAGACCCGATTTTGTAATAAAACAGGGTTTTATAAAAATAAGGTTATATTAAAAAAGGTTTCGCAATCAAGTAGTAGCTTAAATCAATTAATAAAAAAATAATACACTTGATTATAAAACGGAATAGTTAAATAAAAAACGAAAAGATCTATTACCAAAAAACCTATTTTAAGGTTTTTTATTGTTTTTTCTTTTCGTTTCGTGTTATGTTTTACCGACTTCGGAAATTGGATAAATGAATAGGCTCAAAAGCTACTGGACGGACTACATTGTCAACGAGTAACATAGGCGATATAATATCACGCTATGTCCCATGGGAGCGAAGCAGTAACCAAAAACTTAATGTAACGTGGGTGAAACCGCGAGGAACAGCTAGTACATAATAAAATCATCGGCCACATAAACTTTTTCAAGCTTTGCGAAAATAAATAAAGTTACCTATACTGGTTAGCGGAACGCCCTCTGTTAATTTACATACTGTTAAATCATACGAAACGATAGTATACCTGCCTTAAATCTTTGAGATAGATTATTTTACTTAAAGGAAACATTCATTTATTTTATAAAGGACTAAATCTTTCTAAGAAACATGGTAAATTAAATTAGAGGAAAACCATGAAATTTCAACATTTCAAATCAAAGGACGACTTTAACTTTCGAAATTTTCGTTCAATTAAAATAAATTTCTTAAGATGTATGGTTTTCCTTTTATTTAAATAACCATGTTTGTTAGAGAGATTAAGTCCTTATGAAATGCCCTAACGTTTGACACCATTAAAATAGAAAGTGTAACTTTTTTGGAGTTTAACCGGTTCGATTCCCGGGAGTGGGAATGGTATTTTCGAAAATCTTTGAATGCAGTTTTATTTGTTGTAAAAAATAAAGGAATGTTTCCTTTAAGTAAAATAATCTATCTTAATGGTTTAAGGTAGTTTTCTTCCAGGGCTCATTAAGACCTTTCACCCTGTATATAAAGCAAATCTTACCAAAACAGGCAAAAATAGGATCGGCGTTGCCGAACTAAACAAACGGCGTCGGTCCTTTAAAACTTCAAAGCAATCAGCTGTAAAATGCCTTGAACAAATGACGCTATAATATTTTGGAAGCCAGTTTTCCCTGTTAGTGGCATTAACCCATTTTTCTTTCACTTCCGGAATATTAGGAAATCTAAAATGAAAACATTAAAACGAAACATTATTTTTATTTTACCATTTAAAATTATCGATAAAATAATTTATCTACTGTGTTTTGTGAAGTCACATCACTTCAGGACACAGTACGAAGTACTTACGAATAGAAAGGGATAGACTTATCTAATATTCTAGTGAAAGTAAAGGACTTTTTCAAAAGACATCAACGCGGTATGACTTTTTTCGAAACCAACCAGTTTAGCTTGAGCTCTCTAATTACCAAAAATGTAGATAAATATAATCATATTTTACTTACCGATGAAAACTTATGCCATCTTTTTTATAACTAGATGTTTTAGAACATTTTCCGCACCATTTTATAGCACATGTACTCATTTTTGCTTCGGTTTTATACGATAAATGTATTTTTAGGTACCGAAATTAGGAAGTGTGCACGGATCCAACAACTGGTCAGTACTAAAAATTGCACTCATACCTGCGTCTCTTATAAGTGATATTCCATTTAAGTGTCGTGAGCCCGAATCACCCGTATGAGCGGTCAAGTGGTTGTATAGTCTTTGGCGGAAAGCCATTTCTATGTTTGGACAAAAAGTCTCCAACATCGTTAAGATACGTGACTCCCTCACAATTACACTTAGAGACAAACGTCCTACAATGTAGTTCATTCACAACCCACAATCATGAAGTCTCGTCAATGAGCCGTGTGATCGCCATAACACGCCGGGTTCTCATACGTGCCGATGTTCAGATAAAATACCGTATTTCATGCGACGGCTAGCGGGACGAAATGGGACCCAACAATGTGCCTTGTGGAACACCCGATTGTTTCGATAAAACACGTTTACTTGATAGGTAATTTGTCTATATCGAAGATAGCGCTGTGTCTCTGTATTGCTTTTGCAATTGAAGTGCTTAGATTTATGACCACATGGTAAGCAACGTATACTATTACGTCACATAATGAGTTGTGATGGTGAAAAACTTAATATTTGCGGAATTATGTACAAAGCAAATTGTACATAATATAATATAAAAAACAATCATAATATTCAACAATGTAACCATGTGTATGTAGATATTTGTTAGTCTACAATAAAAAAACTTGAATAGATTTCGTTTAAAACTCTAAACTTACAGTAAACTCATAAATTACTTTATTTCAATACCATGCGGTCGCCGGTATTTGGTCATAGGCAGACGGAAGCTAATTCAATTTCCTTTGAAACTAGGCAAGTCAATTTGAATTGTAATACTAATTAAATTCAGTGATAAGGTTTTATGATTTGAAAGCCTTTCTCAAAGCGTCGTTAAGCTTGTGCGGGGCAGTCATTTACAGCAATCAAAGATACTGTTTACCTCCTTAACTCACGCAAAAATCAAACAATAATATGCAATTTGATTTGATTCTGATCTAAGTATGCGCTGTGGGAACTCAGTTATGACTGAATAGACATGGCAGTGCCACTAAAAACTTAAATTACAGAAGGTCTACTATTTGCAAAATTTTATAGAAATTGACGTTACTTTTACTTTAGGCATCGTTTTGAAATGAGTAACGTAAGTTTTTTACGTAAGTTTTCTGCATTGCCAAAAGTGTATTGAGTTGTAATTTCATAGACTTTTGGAAAGACTACACTAGTTTTATTTACACTAACACCATTGGCTTCATTAGTACCTATGTTTAGAAAACGATGGTTTTCCAAAAATATTGGTACATGTTAGAGAATTTTTGGCGAGTAAACCTTCTGTACTTATTTATTCAAGGCCCGTAATATATAGTCAGTCAATCTCAAGTCTAAAGGTGGCGGAACATCTCACTTCCTCACCCATTGTTTCTTTATGGGTTGAAATAGCGGGGTTTAGTGCTAAAGTTCCTATTAACATCGCCGTTTTTTATCGGAACCAAATTGGCTTGGGAACTCTTGTTAAAAATCACAATGATCCTTTGAAAGATGTAGGTGTGATGATACATGATCTTAAGTGCAGTTTGGTCAAATAAATGCTATTTTTAGCAGTCGGGTTTAAAGTTTTTCTTTGAGAACTTAATCATAAGCTAATTAATCTTATCTTAAGTGTATTAACGCCCGTTAGTTTGTATGATAAATCTTATCTCCGTCTCACATCAGAATTATGATGGATTAGGTACTACAAACTTATTTAATTTATCTTCCTTTTGACTTTAATAGCTGGTAAGAAATTACATGTTTTTAAATATAACAGACAGTAGTTCTTAGTACATTTGTAGTAGAAATCTTAGTAGTGTTAACTATTAATCTATTTTATAAGACATTATAAGATCCACAAAGAAAACGCCATCAAAACACACATATAAAAGTAGCATGTAGTCAAAGGTATGATCATCATCATTTAAAGGTCACTCTCATCATAAAAAGAAAGTCACTCCCCTGACAGTTTCAATTTCTCTAAATTCCATACAGTCAACATCACTTACACTAACAACTTCATATCCTCAATCCACGTCAAAATTAGGGGTTACCAAAACAATACCTGCCATTGCGTGTCTTACTTACAACATTTAACATTCTTCACGGATTACAACATAATGGAGCTATTCTTGTTAAAAGATACCATCAGTTACATTTTGTACAATACTACATGGTTCGTAATAAAATAGCCGTATTATAGTGTGATAGGCATCGCGGACGTCGTCGAGTGAATGATCTGCTTGTGACTGATCCAGTTGGGTGACCACGGCTTTGGTGGCGATGATATGGTCTAAAAGTACTCAATATAGATAGTCAAACACTTAGTGGATGATTAAAAAAGTTGTTTATTAATATTTCCTACTAAAAGGTACAGTCGCAGATGTTGCTGATAGTGTTGAAAAGTTTATCTGCATAATTAGTTAAGGAAAATGCAATATCTAAGAACCTATTTTATATAAAGCCTTAAACCCACTGCACTATAGAGACTTACCTTTATTTTTCAACTCTTACAATCTTGACCAATCCTGTTTGCAAGAGTCAAGCTTTCTTCATTTTTGGCAATGACTGCGTCACTGTCATTGAAGGTTTTTTGGGACTAGATGAAAATAAGGTTGCTTTGTTGTGTCTATGCTAACAAAAAATAAGGAACCCCAAAAAACATTGACAACACTGCAACCGTCTGAGAATGTAGATATTAATCAATAATCTACTGCCCAGACAGATTTAGTTAAGAAATATTGTACTCATAATAGCCTGTTTCTTCTTCATGCACTTCATATTCGAGTGCAGGTGTTGAAACATCGCATTCAAATTAAACATTGCATTTGAACATAAGTAGTGTACTAGTGTTAGATTGCAAAATAATTCGAATGACAATTGTGTCTAGATTTTGTGTCAATGCGATTCAGATTTCTGTAATTCCGTTTGCTTATTCAAAAAAAGATGATGACAATGTTAAGCACGACCTCAGTATTGTGGCATTACTACTGATGGTTCAATTGAACAGGTGAATGTATAAATAGCTGTTTATTCTTATAAAACAAATAAATTTTATCATTTTGGACACTGTACACTGACAGAGCATAAACTATAAATTATATATTTGTTGCAAGAGTTTTAAATAAGTGACATATAAAGTATGTAGATAACAGATCCGTAAAGGTCAAGAATCAAGATATGGCCATTTAAGTGTAGATGAGAAGAAAAAGGAACCATAACAAAGTTAATGATAACATGACTCACAGATGATACTGCATAGCATGATACAAATGCAGAAAAAATATGGTATCAAAAACATATATTTGTATTGCTTTTGATATATTTGTAGGTATTCTTTAGAAGAATCATGAAGTCCCAAAAACGTAAACAGTTCTACAATAATTAAAGCCAGTCCAGAATACTACTACATTCACTGAGGGAAAATATTACGGAAAAGGCCGGTAGTCCGACAAAGTGACCAGAAATGCCTAATTAAATGTCATCCACCTCGGTAAGAGCTTGACTAAACTTGATACAATCTACTAACTGTGGCCGCTCTCAGGAAATTATGCGGAGCATTTTCTTTAGCAGAAACACCTGTCCTTATATCTAGATCTGTCAAGAGAAATCATACATGGTCATGTTATACCCTATGTGTGTCAACTAGTTATGATTCTCCTTGACAGATTAAACGAAGATCTCGTCAGGTTTCGTTTACGGATTAACTAAATGATGTTATAACTATTTAACACAAGGTACAATTTTCAATATCACTATTATGAGATATATCTGTCCCATATTTGAAATTACTACGTTGTTCTATGCAATCAGTTGGATAAAGCCTTGGTATTATAACAGTGTTGCGATCCAGGTCTAACGGCTGATAAAGGGTGGCTTTCTCTCACTTATTATAGATGACTATCTTCGTATTTGTTGCTTTCATATCCTTTCTAACATTGATCCGTTAGTAATGTTAATAGATGTGTCACTTTTGCTTCGAATTTGCCTGTCAGTGTAATTAAGATTAATGATAGCTGCGTGTTGTTCTACTACTGTGGGATCTTTATTAACATCTCTAGGTAAAACATGATTTACTTTGACTTGATTAAAAGGTCTTGCATGATATTCTTGACAGTTGTTATCTTAATCGATGTTTCTTTTCATTTAATAGAATGATCCTTACTTTCTTAATAATAAGCTTGAAAGTTTGATGTTACTCTTTCACGCAAAAACTATGACTAGATTTTGATAGAACTGTACAGAATTATAGCTTATACATTAGAACCATAAAATATATACTATGCTATATATTAACCAACGGAAGCAGAAACCATACACCAAATTAACGGGGGTGAAACTGCGTGGGTCAGCTAGTTCAATAAATTTTACAATTGCTATGGCACTTGTAAAATTGTTGGTGCCACTGAGACAATTTTGAGTCATGATTTCGTATAATATTACACTTTATATAATATAACTTTTGCACAATATAATTCCAAGAATAACCTCTGCATAACACAACAACTTAACTGCACATAATTTCTATAACATGCACTGTTAAAACATAGTGTATATGGTTGTTGGTGAGTAACCGTACGGTCCGGTCCGGTCACTTTCGTTTTTTTCTCTAACTCCACGTAATTAGTGATACAGTGCAGTGCTAATATCCGTTATTATGTCACTGTGTATGTGCCTGGTTCTAGTTTTGATCTTACTTGTTAGATGAAGAAAAACTGACCAAGTTCTCGGTTGTTGCTATCTTTAGACGAAGTTTATATCTTTGACGGAGATTTTATGACCGGGTAAAGAAGGTAATACTTTGTTGGGTATAGAAAATTGTTGAGGAGTATAGGATATTCATTTCTATTTTTACTGATGAGTTAGATATAGGTATTCTAAAAACTTTTGTAAAGGTTCTCTATCGAAAACATATCATAATCTTCTAAATCTACTTATTAAATCAGGTTGATGTAAGTTGTCTTCCAGCTTGTACTTTTATAATAAGTTGCTTTATGTGTTTTTTTTATTAATTTGTTATTTCTGTTACCTATTATTAGCAGTCTTACTATTTAACAATAAATACACAAATATTTGTAAGCGTACAAGTACAGTGTTCATAAAGATAATTGTGTACTGTTGATATATCAACCCAAACCGCTGGTCCTAGAGACAGCAAAACTTGCAGGTATGTTCTTCTTAAAGAGTATGTTACCACAAAAATGAGTTTTTGGAAATTCGACTCATATAGAGGCAAAAATGGGAATGGAAGCATCGAAATTGACGTAGGCAAACCCGCGGGCGAACGCTAGTCTGATAAAAACTCTAGGAAAAGTAAGCTCCTTTCTACATTAAAGTTTATATTAGATAAAAAGTTATCATTTAATAATAACAAATCTTCAGTACCAAGTAACAAATACTTCGCCAAGTCAACCGTTAAATTATAAGAAATAACTAAGATTACGGTACGAGCTGGTAGACCATCACAGATCGTCAGTGTGGTCTATGAACAACAGTTAGATAAAGTAAATTGTGGTGGACCTACTCTCTGACACAATCTATCAACTATGATGTTAAGTGCAGATTGTAAATTGAAATCTATTTTCATTCATTTCTATTGATAAACCGTTTTGCTTTTGAAACCTTGTTTAAACGTCACTACGATAATTTGTGTATCCTGTCTTTTTGTATTTTTTTATTGAGTAATTGTTGTTTTCCTGAATAAATAAAAAAATAAAGGGTGAAATGAGAACTTGTGTCAATGAATTGTAAACAAACTAACACAAAGCTATAGAAAATATATTCTTATTAAAATTTTAGCTCTAATCTAAATATAAATAAAAAAAGAATCAAATCTCTGTCCAATAAGCCTCTACTTATCAACAACCAGCATTAAACAAAAAATTTATGCTATGATGACTTAATTGTGATTAAATTTAAATACAGTTATTAACTTAACGTTACTGTAAATGTATAAGGATTTAATCGGTCAGTTACAGTAAGTAATAGGAACCCGGCAGCGAACTCAAACGGTAATCGGATCAGATTCACAACTAATACATATCTCATTTGCAAAATCACATATTTCCGTCCTCTACATCATTTCATCAACTGTAGATCTCCAATATTAAAGTATAGATTACGCTAATGACAGCAAAGAAATAATATAAAATCATTTGAAATGAAAAGTAATCAAGGTAGTAATCAAGACGTATAACGGGTTCCGATAGAAATGGAAATCGTAGGTCAAGCCCGTTATTATATCATCATGAGGCTTTTGACCTTGGGTACTTGAGAAGTCATCAGGAAACTTGGAAGTCGGTATCAACTTTTACTTTTGTTATTTCATTTGCATACTTGTTTTTAATGTTATGGGAATGTAATTGAAGAATGTTGAGGTATCTTTTACTGTTCATATTATATTGAGAGATGCTTGTGGGCGGTAATAAATATCTGGTAACTTGTAGAAAACTCTATTTAGACTACAATTTATGGTACTTTAAACTTTCACACTAAGTGACGATCACAAAGGCTTGACCACACATTAGGGGTAACTTAACTATTCCTGTTAAAGCTTGAATGTGGTTATGACATAAGCCATATTCAGGACATTAGTATTACTTTTAATTTTGTACGTTACATTAGTGGCTAATTGAAAAAATATTTGTCATTTATAGACATAAAAAAATACACAAAGCCGCTTGGATATTGAGTTTATCTTAAACTTACAAGAAATATTTCCATAGAAAAACTTTGAGTCGTTTCCTGATACTTCACGATAAACTTCATAGTTTCAGTACCTACAAATTTTAATTAACAAAACATATTTTTTAAGATTCTACAAGGCACTACACTACAACTATTATTACTATAAACATTTGCCACAAGTTACATGGAATTAGCACTAGTGCCTTGTAACTACATAAAAAACAAGTTGCTAACAAACCATAGTTACACATACACGCTATGCTTTTATTACTTCCTTCGGGTTTACTTGAGGAAGTCACAACTTACACCATCACGTAATAATGATTATAAATGAAACCTTGTTTATAGTTAATGTACTACGCAATGTGTTAGAATGTTTTTTTTGGTTTGCCATTTTATTGTTCCATTTAAGGTACTTCCTTGGAAGGGCAAAACTGATTTACAGTTAATAATTTGACGTCATTTATCACAGATGTAAACGAAAATGAAAATAAGCTTATTTTCAAACTTTCTGCGTGCTAAACGTCAAAATCGATCCAATGGGTTCACCGTGAAAATGAAACAAACAGAAAGACAGATATCCATACTAATACTAATATTATAAATGGGAAAGTGTGTCTGTCTGTCTGTTTGTCTGTCTGTCTGTCTGTCTGTATGTTTGTCTTTCTTTCACGGCAAAACGGAGCGACAAATTGACGTGATTTTTCAAGTAGAGATAGTTGAAGGAATGGAGAGTAACATAGGCTACTTTTTGTCTCTTTCTAACGCGAGCGAAGCCGCGGGCAAAAGCTAGTTTTAGTATAAACTCTCTTTTATCCTGTTTTTAATTGTGTTAAAAAAACTCTTTAATTAATCTATCTGCACTAATAAAATCAGTAACGCCTCCACAATCTTCTGCCAATGCAAAATATTTAGTTTCTATATCCGTTTTGCTAAACGTAAAGTTTCACACGCTTTCTCAAGGCGTGATTGCTTTTTTATATAATTTATTTGATTTCCATAGGCATAAAGTAGCATCACTTTTACAGATAATAATTATAATTAATTGTAGAGGGTTCTACCGGATATTATGCGTGATTAATATGTTAAAAGGTATATGAGAATTTTTTTTTTGATCGGGCTGTTGAAAAAATAGCATAATGAACATTTCTGCAAAAGAGACAACATAATTTACATAGTTTTTAGTGTTAGTCTGTATTGTTATTTAAAACTGGAACTAACTTTTATGCTTTTCTTTTTCGGTCGGGACAGGAATTTAATTATTATTAGCATATCGGAAAATACTTTTTTAAGCTAATTTTGTACGGTCAGAACGAAAAACGTAAAAATAACAATTTAATAGTGTAATTAATTTCTGTAATAATTTAATTCCTTGGTTTCGAAACGCCTTTTACAGTTACAGAAGTTACAGAAATTAAAGGTCTTGCATACAAAACAAAAACCATAAAAATATAATTAAATAGAATCACATTAAATTCTATGGGCTACAAGAACTCTACAAGTATATTTTCTTTCTTGTATAAACATTTTGTTACTATATAATTTATTGTAGGACCTCTAATAGACGCCCATCTAGTCTGACCCGCCAAGCACGAGTTATTATGGTAATAGTAGTTACACAACAGATCTTGAACTTTCAACCAGTTTGAAGACCGTGCGTTTGCCGCTTTCTTTGGAAATCACCGTATTAAGATTATTATCTAAGGGAAATTTTATTATACAACGACGTCACATCCTTTGGATTTATATAATTCACTATGTAGTCCACTTCCTAATGTACTAGGCATCGCACAATATTTAGAGCTAAAAAAAAGATTTTTTATAAAAATATTAAAAGTAAGTATATTGACTTCACTACTTAGTACCTTCCCCCACTCTGTGATACCTGCGCCCAGGCCGCCATTATTCTTGTCATTCGCTTTCTTTGTGCGGGCATCGCAACATCATTTTTTTTTCCATGGTTTGTTCTGTGTTAGTAGATTAGTTAGTGAAGTTTTTCCTATCTTAACTTTTATTTTACCATAATGGGTAAACGAAAACACGAGGATAAAGAATCGCGCATTCGGAAGAAAATAAAACGATTACAAAAACAACCTAACCGCTTCTCAGAAAAGAGTGAAGGTGAGTCATACTTGTTTACGTTACTTTAGAACTATCCCTAAGTATCGTCACTCATAATTCGTGCAATTTTAATAGCATAATATTGTTACCAAATGTGTGTTACGGTGTTAAACAACGGGCTACTTATCATAATTATGTATTTATGAATCTGCCGTCAACTGATTTGTTGCTATAACTTGTATTGTTTTTTTTTTCGTGATTATGTTCTATTCCAAGGTACCTAGTTAACATGTAGATGTACGTTGACAACGTAGCATGGTTTTAACTACATTACTTCAAATTTTTCGGATGCTATTCTCCGCGACGTGATCGCGGCTGATAGATTTCCGCTCACCTGCCGGTTATTCTTGGTGAAATATATAGCTGATGAGGTGACATTGGTATTCTCCATGACGTGATCATGGCTGATAACCAAACAGTCTCGGGTTATAACGTGATTATAAACCAATGACTTTAAAATATATTGCTGCCAAAGCAGCCTACGATTGTTTCATGCAATTTAAATACAACGTCCGCGTTGTACTTTACGGCTTCCGAGCTTTGGGCACCAAGTGACTCACCGCCTTGTAATCAAGCGCGGGTGGACCTCTCAGAATCAGACGATTCTGATGTGCCAACACAATTTATCAGGTCCACAGTAGATGCTGGTTTTCCTTTAGAAAATGCAAACAGGACTTCCCTTTTGGATAAAAATATCGAACACGAAACACAAATCGGTGTACCAATACTGCTTACGGAACCAGGTCCTAGTACACGCAAAGATACGACAAATGCTGCCTGCGTTACCCAAGAGTCCCTACCTCAGGAAATATTGGAAGCTCTCGGTGAAATGAAGGGAAAGGACGAATTCTTTGGACCACCGATTCCTGACGAGATTGCTAAACGTTGGGGGCATATCCTAGTCGATGGCCTGACGCGTGAGTAGAAGCAAGAAGTTATGGAAAAATTACCGGTACCAGAAAACTTCAAGCTTGCTAAAGCACCTCTGCTGAACCCAGAAATCATCCCGGTTCTAAGCGATCCTGTAAAATACTGGAAAAGGCACAAAACCACCTGGGTTATGGAATTGCAGGGCTGACAAACCTGGCATGTTCTATTATCGATGGAGATGTTGACAAAATAGAACTCTTAAAGAAATTTTCTGACGTTAATAAAATACTACTACACTTACATTATGAAAATACAAAAACTAGAAGAAAACTAGTGATAACATCCTTAGATAAAAAGTTTACACAGCTGATCACCGACGTAAAAAGGGACACTTACCTGTTTGGAGTCAACCTAGGAGAAAAAATAAAGGCGTCTAAAACTGCCGAAAGGTCTGAACTTTAAATAGAACGTAGTGATACTATACCTACGTCCCGGAGATACACGCAGCAGGGAAACTGGCGGGGCCCACTCAGATCTCAAGGTCAACAGGCACGCAGACAGGGTGGGCAGAGACCTCGTTACCAGGCACAAACGGTCGACTCCAGCTGCTCATCGCCAGACACAGCCATCGAAGGCAAACTTCAAGGCACACAAACCATAAACGAGGCAACGATACCCCATGCGGGTAGATTAAGCTACTTTCTTGATGAATGGTGTGATATAACCGACTGACGACCCAATAGTTTAAAGTTACGTGAGAGGTTTAAAAATTTCCTTCTCAAATCCAGTCATTCAAAATGTAAAACACCCAATAATAAAAAATTCTCTAATTTTGAATTAAACAACTTAAAGATCGAAATATCTAAGTTACAGTCTTCGGGTGCTGTAATAAAACGTGCTGCCGTACCCGACCAGTATTTATCAAACATATTTCTGGCTAACAAAAGCGACGGCTCATTTTGATTTATCCTTAATTTAAAAAAAAACTTAAACAAATTTATTACTACACAACATTTTAAATGGAATACATACGAACTGTTACAAAATTAATTACAAAAAATTGTTAAATGGCCACTATAGACCTTAAAGATGCATATTTTTAATTAAAAACCAATAAAACTAGTAAAAAGAGTCTGTGCTTCATGTTCGATGGGGAAATTTTTGAATTTCAATGTCTACCATTCGGTTTGTCTCTTGCCCCATATGTCTTTACTAAACTTATGAAATCGGTGGTGGCCACACTAAGAGATAGAGGTTTTATACTAGCAATTTATTTAGACGATATTATTTGTATTGGAAATAATAACGAAGACTGCCTTAATTGTGTGACCGACACAAAGGCACTATTAGAAAGTTTAGGTTTCGTTATCAACTTTGACAAAAGTAAATTACAACCAAAACAATCTCAAACTTTCCTTGGCTTTGAATTGCATTCACAGGATTATTGTTTAAAATTACCGAGGAAAAAACGAGAAAAAGTTCAACAGTGCATCGAAAATATTTCTAAACAATTTCTATTAGAGATTTTGCAAAATTTCTCGGTTTACTTTGCTCCGCATGTCCGGCTGTTTCTTATGGCTGGGTCTATACCAAACTCTTTGAACGCGAAAAATTCCTAGCTTTGAGAAACTCTGACAACGGTTATGATAAAACTATGATGTTACCCGTTAGTTTAAAACCAGACTTCGTATGGTGGATAGACAATATTATGCGTGCAAAAAATCCAATACGCAATGGACGTTATGCATTAGAAATATTTTCAGACGCTTCTTTTAACCGGGGCTGGGGTGTATTTTGTAATGGTGAAAGAACAAGCGGGTTCTGGAATAATATAGAAAAAAAAATATCACATATAAACGTGTTAGAATTAAAAGCTGCCTTTAACGGACTTAAGAGCGCGCATTCGATTTTGCACAAGTCAAAATCGACGCGATCTATGGAATCGCGTACGCGTTAACGACACACTACAATAGTACAATGGATTATCTGTGTGCGTGAGCGCTGAACAGTTAGCACAAATCATTTTGATACTTTTATAAAAGAACTAATATTTTGGTTGGATCTATTTGTTTTATTAAAGTTATGATTTATTTATTTTACTTATTTAGTGTTATTTTATTTATTTATTTCAGTTGCGTCATAATATCTTGTATGATATATTATAAATAAAAAGAATTTAAACTGTAAACATTTTAATTTCTATGAAATAATATAAGTACACTCTTCTTATTCTACAAAAAATCGAGTTGTGGTCTCTCCTCTAGTTCGTAGTACATTATTACTCAATGATTTGTAATAAGGTTTTGTTTAATCTAAGGCGGTACCCGCCTTTTCCAAAATTTGAGAATTTACTTTTAAAATCGGACATCTCGAATGGGCATAGACCGACATTTTCTGGGATCGATTAGCTCCGGCAAAAGACATTTATAGTAAAAATTTAATAATTTAGGTTCCATTTTTGTTGCCCAGAAAACGTCGTCTCTATTAATTTTTGTAAACTTCATAGGGAATGCTGGTCCAGTCCACACCGCAAACAAACATACGTTCTTTTGACTGAAAAAAAAATACGTCTGTTAATGAACTATTTCATGATTGAGTATTTATAATTGAACTCTTAAAAATTACAGTGATTCTCACCTGATATGGAGCTGACCTTGGATTTGAAAGTACCAGTCGTGATTGGTATTAACTGATCCATCAATTTTCCAAAACTTAATTTTTTTTTGTGTTATTGCTTGATCAGCATCCATGTTACGCGCCGAATATGGACATTTTATTTCTACGATCCCTTCTTCATACAGACCATCTGGAGACGCTCCCAAGAAAAAATATTTTTGGTCAATGAAAAGTCCACATTTTTGTATAACAATGTGTTCTTGCTGCTCCAGTTGTCTGATAGCGGATTTTTCATTTGTTTTTCCATATTCGATGGCTGTTACGCTGTTCAGAGAATAAGAATAGACGAGGGACTTCACAAGTGGCGCAGAGCTTATATTACATCGCCTTTTGCAAACCTGAAAAAAATATCCATGTTAATAACATTAACATAAATCATACAGGGGAATTTCCGTGTTTTGTGTTACAAACGTACCTTGCTAAACGATGATGCTGTTAAAAGAGATCGTCGAAGTTCCAGCCATAATGCGCTTTCAGCTTGTAGTACTGTGTCCCGTTCTACCTCATGCCGCTTCTCTACCAGGCCTTGCAAGTTTTGCAGAAAACTTTTTTTTGCCGTTTCATATTGGTCTGGTGTCAAATCTGGCTTCTGACATCTCTCGCCGTAATCTTGCTTATCGTTATGAAAAACAATTTTTTTTTTGGAGAAAGGTCTTTGGTTGCGCATGCGGTTACTCTTGCAACGCCTCAACTCAAGCAGAGTAATAGATCTCCTCGGGCTCTTTTTAAAATTTGCTTTGTATAAGCTGTATTGGGCTTTGCCAGTATTAAAAGCGACAACTGCAGCGTGGCAACGAGCTGTATAGGAATTTTTCAACGAAAAATTAATGCGTTTGCCACCTACGTGCTTTGCAACTATACTATTAAACTGCTCGGCTCTGTTATTGTTTAAATTATAAAGTAAGCTTTTAGAATTCAATGATATTTGAATAGTGTGAACCATTAATTTTCTCAATAAATTTTTCACCAAAGGGACCAAATTCGGTTCATTTTTTTTTTCTTCTGAACAATAGTATTCTTCGCAATGTGCATGATCACCGAAAATATGTTTTGGGCTGTTCAATATATCATCTTTTAGTTTGATGATTTTATCAGAACTGCTGGTGTTCTGAGCATTCCGGAAGCGAGCTGCAGCTCTTACGGCAGTACGTAGTCGAGAGATTCGCTCACTTGATAGTAGTTTTCTTTCAGAAAGGGGAATTGAGGTATCTTTTTGAAGATTCATAAGCTTCGTGCAGTAGTTTCTGAGCAAGTGGTTACAGCATTCAATTTTTTGCACTTGCACATTTGGGTATGGCCTGCTTTCCAAAATTTTTTAAATGTGCTTGCGTCTCCATCTGCTATAAGTATTTTATAAATTAAGTTGTGAGTAGTCACTGAAGTTTGGAATCCCTCGACTATGCTTGCTTGTTCCATACTTGTGGATGATCCAGTATGGTTTTTAGTACACAGATGAGTGGGTGGCAATTGATTTTTTGATGCAGATCGGGCGCATACTATACAATATTTATTTTTAACTTTCATAAAAAGGACTTTTCCGGTCTTTAATCCTATAATAGCAGCTGCTCCCGATGCTGCTGCATAATTATTCCCATAAGACCTTTTAGACCAACATGCATCAGCTACAACCGCGATCGCAGGAATTCCGTCAATAACGTCACCACTTTCGATTGCCAGCTCCGCCTCTTCCTTAGCTGCCTCTTTCATTGCATTTTCTGCAGCAACGGCCCACCAATTGGAAACGTCAGTATGACATTTATTATATGTTTTTTGATGTAGCTTTGGCAGATCCATGGCTGTGGAATAAGTTGTAATATTTTCATATCAATAACATTTATACGATGAATAGACGTGTTATGCTGCTAAATACTGTTGATTTAATTTATTTTAATATAAAAAAACTGATATCGTGGAAATTTATTAGATATTACGTTTAAAACGAGGCTTTTAAGACTTTGGGCTCCGTTGAGCTAATATAATTTTGCTTTATGTTGTTCACTATATAGGCTTTATCATATTACTTTCAATACTTAGATTTAATATATTATTAGTTGTATATCAAACAATTTTGTAGCCAATGTAGGTCCTGATTATTAAAAATATATTTTGAAAATATCAAATGCAGGTATTTATATTAACTGAACATGACATCAAATAAATTTATAAATTCAGTTGTATTTTATCAAATATTACTTACCCGTCAATAACTCATTTAAGTTAGTTCGTCCACAGCCAATCAACATAGTGCCAGTTAAAGCAGCATGATTTATGGTCATATCATTAGACTCATTGGGTGAACAAGAACTTATTTGAAATGTTTGGTTGCACATGTTACATTGAAAGTAGATTATTGATTCCAAACCATTGAGTTTCTCTCTTATTATTTTCATGTTGCTTATAGTACAACCTAAGCCCCGATTGTGATCAGATACTTTTTTTATTTGGTCAAAAAAGTGATTGAAATCTACAATTCTTCTGCCTTCAATTCGAAATTGTGAACTCGTCGGAATATTTGATTCTACACCCTAAAACAAACCAACGTAAGGCTTAAAGATTGAAAACATATTATACCGTGTTATAATTGCTATAATGGTTCTATTATTACATTATTATTATTGAATGACACTTACAATTTCGAATTCTTGAATTTCGTTTAGTTTCTCTTCAGTACATTGCGTTCTGTTTTCCGATGTTGTGATATCTTCTATTAATGACGAATAAATATCCTAGAACAAAGTTCAGGGTTGAGGCCCCATAAGTTACAATCTTCATGAATTACTTTCCAAGAACCCTAGTTCTAACCTGTGTTATTCTTGGAGTCTGTAATAACAGACTAATATAATTATATATAATATAATTATATATAATATAATTATATTAGTCTGTTATTAAAATAATAACTAAGTTATAATTTTTAAGTTACAATGAAATACTAACAAATATGTTAGTATTTCATTGTAACTTAAAAATTATAACTGACGAATAATGATTGAAGCAATTTTGCTGTCATAAATTAAAATTTGTTATATTTCATATTAACTAAAATACTTACTTGACTTGTATCATTATAGTTTAATGTATCATTGAGTTTACTTGTCTGTTCTTCGGTTAAATTCTTTTTTTGCCTGAAATTGGAATTCTGCACGTAAAGTAAAATTTAAAATCTTTAAATTATAAATGCAGCTAATACTTTTTTGGCACATGCAACTTAGCGGGTTTTTTGTCAGTACGCAACGAGTTTATAATAAACTAGCTTCTGCCCGCGGATTTGCTCGCGTTAGAATAAGACAAAAAGTAGCCTAAAAACTATCCTATATGTCATTTCCCGGGTCCCAGTCTATATCTGTACCAAATTTCATTCAAATCGGTTCAGTGGTTTAGGCGTAAAAAAGAGACAGACAGACAGGCAGACAGACTTACTTTCACATTTATAATAAGTATTAGTACGGATTCATTTAGCCAAATCAAAATTAGCATGGCTCAACGCAAAAAAATTAAACGGTAAACATTTGTTTCTAAAACGATAACTTAGCAACTAGAGTCGTAACCCTATTTTATCTATTTTAGGTAATCAACATTTGTCTGTCTGCCAATCAAATCAAATTCTGACCTAAAAAAAGCCATTAATTTTTCCATCAAAGATATAAATTTAATATTTTTTTACGAAACTTAGGAGGACAAATGATGAAAACAATATAATAAGTATACTTAGACGCAACAAAAAAAAATCCCGAATAAATAACTATTTCGGAAGTCGGTGGCTTCTCTTCTGCCGGTCGATTTGTGTTGCCACCGACTTCCGAAATAGTTATTTTTGAGCTTTTAGTTTTTGAAGTCGGTTATCTTTTTTTTAAAAAGCTTTTTATTTTTTACTTTTTAGTTAGAGTCTCAGTGTCTGACTACGTTTTAGGGTAGCTCTCAAAACAAACTTACAATCTTATAAAATGAAAACGGCACTATGCGCGCAACGTCACGGGATATCCATTAGTGTTATATACTAAAACCTTCCCCAGAATGTAACAAACACTTTGCTGGAAACCGCATCAAAATCGGTTCAGCCAAACGCGAGATAATCGCGGACAAACATACATACATACATACAGGTCGAACAGAGAACCTACTTTTTTTTGAAGTCGGTTAAAAATAACTGTGCCTTAAAGCACCCTTAACTTGGAGTAGGCCTAATTACACACACGGGCGAAAGTCACAGGTGTAACCTAGTATAGTAAAACATACCAACCTTTTAGCTCTTGCCTTAGCCATATTTTCAAAATTTTTGCGTTTTTTGTTTCCTAAAAATAATTTAGTTTTATTTCCCATTTCGTCTGAAACATTAATTACAATAAATATCGATTATATAGAAAATAACACTTACTGAAGTACTTCACATCACACCATAAAATATTTTTGATCATCATTATTAAAACAAAAATTTTACTTACCAAAGTACTAAGACTTGACAATCGCACTATAAACTTGCTATCTCCGTACTACTCACTGCAAAGGTCAACAAGGGTCACCGAGAGCGCCGAGCGATACGTCCTCTCTCCGAAAGGCTTTACGGCCGACTGATTTGAATCGACTCGAACGCGCAGTTTTATGGTAGTTTTAAAAAAATTGTAGAAAAACAATCGAGCTAGTTAAGAATTTTTTTTTAATTGTATTTTATAAAGAAGATGTTCTTTTATTATAATACGTGTAAATTATGTGAAATTAAGTTCGATTTAATTATAAAAATAATCATTTTTGAGACAGTAATTTCTGAAATTTTGGATATTGTTTGGATTTTAATTTAATCAGTTAGAGGCTTAAAACAAAAAATCCGTCTAAGTAACTATTTTATTAAGGGCTTTTACAGCTAGATACTTTTTTTGTTTTTTTAGATTTGCCAGTATTTTCTGAATTATCAGCTTTGAAATTTGACACTGAAAGGAGAATTAAGAAAACTTCTGTTCAGTTTTCTAGATATTATTCCCAAATACTTTAATAATCGGAAAAAATGTCTAATCAACTATTTAGACAACGAAATTTCCTAAATTTGTTAGTAATTTGTTTGTTTGTAAGACACTCGGTCGCTGGACAATTTGATTTGGAAAATCGCGTTTTTTATCCAAACTGTGCGCGGACCGCGTATACGCTCTTTCGATAAACAAATACCTACGCAACAAAGAGATACTGCTGCGCATTGATAATACAACAGCAATATCTTACATCGGAGTCCTATATACGTAATTAAATGAATCAGCTCGCGAAATCTGGCAATGGTGCGAGAAGAGACTTGTATTCGCGTCATATATAAAATCCAAAGACAATACTGAGACCGATAAAGAGTCCAGGCGAAGTAACATTGATACCGAAAGGAGTCTGTCCCCGTTAGCGTTTAAGAAAATCATTCACACGTTTGGTTGTTCTGATATCGATTTATTTGACACTAGAGTTAACGCGAAGTGTGATAGGTACATTTCGTGAAATCGTGACCCGGAAACTTACAATATTGACGCACTCACTGCATGATTGGGGTTCTTTTTTCTTCTACTCGTTTCCTCCGTTTTTCATTCATTTTAAGATGCCTACGAAAAATAATCAATGATAAATCCAGCGGAATAATGATAGTACCACATTGGCCTAGTCAGCCTTGGTACCCACTATTTTTGAAATTATCTCAAAGTGAGCTCCTTTACTTTAAACCGGACCCTAATTTAGTACTGTCTCCTTTTAGAACCAGGCACCCTCTCTGGACTCGATTTACCCTTGTGTCATCTGTGCTATCAGGGAAGCATACGCAAGGCAAGGCTTAACACCTGAAACCGTAGAGATTATGATTGCTTCCCTGGCAAATAATTCATTAAAACAATATAATTGCGTCTATAAAAAGTGGTGGCACTTTTGTACCAATAATAATATTAACTTTTATAGTCGAAATATCTCATTAATACTTAAGTTCGTAACGATAGAACTTGTACAGGGGGCTAGCTATTCAACGCTTAACTCCATTCGCTCATCGCTGGCTCTAATATTTGGCAGACAGTTAAGTGATGATGACCGGGTTTCCCGGTTTTTGAAAGGAGAGACTATATTGCAAACTGGTATCCGTACGAGGACACTTACCAATAGACAAACTTACAAAAAACTGGTAGCTCTTCTTGCGTTATCTACTGAACAACGCGTGCAGACGCTATCAGTAATTCGCCTGTGTAATGTTAGAACCAATGATTCAAATTTTGAAATAATTATTACTGATCTCATTAAAACTTCAGCACCAGGACGAGATAGGCCTCGTTTAATCATACCTTTTTTCCCTCATCGAGTGGAAATTTGCCCGGGAAAAACTTTGTCCCCATATATAAAGATCACAGATAAGTTTAGGCAATCTTTACAAACCGATAAACTCATACTTACTATTAAAAAACCAATTCACAATGCGAGTCCTTCGGCTATTAGCCGCTGGATTAAAATAGTACTTTCCGAAAGCGGAGTATGCGCCACGCGTCTACCTCGGCGGCTAAAAGAACAGGCATATCAGTAGACATTATCAAAAAATCAGAGGGTTGGTCTGGGAACTCTTTGGCGTTCTCAAAGTTCTATGTCAGACCACTTATATTATAAACAGAGACAATGATGAGGCTTTCGCAACGGCTATTTGTAATCGGTTTGCCGAACATAATAAGTAATGATTGTAACTGCTGTAATTACTTAAAAACAAGTGTAATTACTGTCCTATATTTTTATAAGGAAGCTAATAAATAATATTGTTGATTTGAGAAAATAACTAAGCGTTTATTCTCTTTACCTCCTCAGCGCTCCTTCTCTCAAGCTTCACCTATTTCGCCTCGAGTTCTAAACATCTACATAGTGAATTATATAAATCCAAAGGATGTGACGTCGTTGTATAATTGATGGTTAAACGAACTTACCTTAAGTGATGTTCGACCATAATTATACAAGACGTCACATCCGAAGGATTTATAACCCACCCCAACCCTACGATTGTATGATCAATCACAAATCTCCCTGAAGACTATCGCGAAATAGGCTCTTCCTCTCTGAAAATAATGACAAGAATAATGGCGGCCTGGGCGCAGGTATCACAGAGTGGGGGAAGGTACTAAGTAGTGAAGTCAATATACTTACTTTTAATATTTTTATAAAAAATCTTTTTTTTAGCTCTAAATATTGTGCGATGCCTAGTACATTAGGAAGTGGACTACATAGTGAATTATATAAATCCTTCGGATGTGACGTCTTGTATAATTATGGTCGAACATCACTTAAGGTAAGTTCGTTTAACCATCAATTATTTTAGATTTCAGAATATTTATATTTTATTACGCAAACCGACATAAATTTCCATAAAGTCGTGGTGAATTATTTATTCGAAAGATGATTTTTATTTTATTTAAATTAACTAATTTTGCGTGGTCTGATTTATTTGCATATAAAAAAGGCCCTTTATAGAAATCGAAATATCACTTTCACAGAGATTTTTTTTTTATTGCCAGTGTGTTGTAATATTTTGTAATTGTTTTTTTAAACGTTTCTTAATTTTGCCACAAAAAATGCAATTTATTTTATGGTACTTAACATTTCTAAACAAAAACATTCTTGTTTTTACATTAACTGAGAACTTTTTCAAAAACATCTAATGGTAATGAATGACTCATTCATCAACCATTAGATTTTTTTTTGTGGCAAAATTATGAAGCGTTGACTCATCTTATAAAATTGCAATATTTTATATAATAATGTTTTGTCTTACTCGTCCGGTGAGTAACAAATATACACTGAGAGAAAGTTTCATTATTACTGAGTACCATAAACCACGTTTTTTGGAATACAACCTGACTCCCATCCCGCTTAAATTCGCGGTCAAAAGCCGTTCATCTATAAACAGCCAGTTCAAAGTTCCAACAATTCTACATCAATTATTACAACGATTACAACACTCGTGCGTGTGAAGATACGATATCGTCACGCTCACAACCGCCAACGCATTTATAATCGTACATTTACGGTTCACTGATAATATTATAAAAACCGAGTACTGGCATATTAATACGACCAAGAGTAATTTACTGACCTTTCTCATAAATTTTTGGGTGTTTTTGTGATGAAATAAACAATAAAGTGTGTTATTGTCTCACGGAAGGGCAAAGGTTTCTTCTCATAAAGACGGAGAATGAGCATTGATGACCATATTTGTTTATATACCTACATATAAAATAGTAAATTCACATTGAAACTCACAACCTCACGTATGGGTAATGAAGGTCTAACACTGGGCTGTCACGGCATTTTTAATAAATAATAATAATGCACTGCAAGGCAAAGGTCTCTTCTCATACAGAGCAGCTACGAGCATTGATATTCACGCTTGCTAAAGGCAGATTGGCGATTTCGAGCTCATCTTCTCTGTAAGTCTAGGTTTCCTCACGATGTTTTAAAGAGAAACTTAGAAAAATCATTTGCATTGAAAAAGTCACATTGGTACGTGCCCGGATTCTAATCCACAACCTCAAGCGTGAGAGGCTATCACTGGGCCATCACAACATTTTAACATGTACAATTATCACTTGTAGGAGTACATGATCAAGTTTTTAAATTTTGTCTGTTTAACGCCTATCAATAACTCGCAGCGGTTAAATATGAAAGAGTAATAAACATACATCTATTAATCTATCCATCCACCATCCTTGTACAAAGATAAAACTCTTGCCATAAAGGTTCACTTTCAATTTAGATAAAAAACTCATAAAAGCCCTTTTAAAGTACAGCACGCATCCAATTGCTCACAGAATGCGGACGTGTAGTAGTTTTTCTTCAATCAGCTGTTCTCATGTCATTCCGTACTCCGACGCACCGCACTGCGCTTCCTCAGTTTTTGCGCTCCACTGGCGATGCCAATGACCCCATCTTGCGTCGGTGCAGCTTTGCACACTATTGCAGTTGAGACGTACGCGTTTAGATGATGGTAAAGAGAAAGAAAATGATTTTGTTTACCTAGTTATGCTTTACGATTTTTTGAGTAAGTAATTTTAAGTGGTTTTGTTAGTTAGAGTGTAAAAGATATGTCACATTGTTTATCTATAGCTATACATGCTGGCGGTACTCTAAGTGACATTGTTGCTAAAATAAAATAAAAAATAGAAACAAACAAAGAAAGAAAACTCATTCATTCTGGACACACACAGACACACGATTAAAAACAATAATAATCGACGAACTAAATACTATTTTGTACACTACAGTAATACACGCAAAATATATAATAATACCAGCCTTTTACTGTCCCACTAGAGGGCAAACGCCTCTTCTCATACATAAAAGGCACGAGCATTCATCACCAACGTTTGCTCAAGACAGATTGGCGATTTCGAGCTTAAATTAACTACAAGTCCAGGTGCCTCATGATGTTTTTCTTTACCGATGTCTGTACTCATTGATACATTTAATAGTACAGAAATCGTAAAGGGTAAACTTCACTTATTATTTTCTTAGATGTATGAGAGGTCTGACTCTTGTGAAATCCTGATACAAAATTTAAAGCTAAACTGATAACTGTGTCTTGAAGTGACAATCATAAATCTTATCTCAATACCGCTTAGTTTTCTAACAAGAAAAACTTACTGAGTTTTTAATAGGTTGTGTAGAGAGTTCTTTTCAAATGTAAGTTTTGAAAGTAGCCCTCACTGTTGAGTGACAGCCCTTATTTCTCGTATTAAAACCTCTAGATGCCCGCAGAACCAAATGTGGTTCCTCGGATAATTCGGTTGAGACCCGCAGAACCATATATGGTTCCTCGCGTACCACCCACTTTCAACCTTATTTAATTACGAAATATTGCTCTGAATCGTTTGAAAAAATTTACCCATACAGCCAATAAATAGTCGAGTCAATCGATACCAAAAACTTACTAAAACAAACTGGACAACACTATGAAATAAATTATTGTCGATGACACATTCAAGCGAAAAATAATCTGTGCGGGCCGGTGCATTCCGTGACAAACAAAAATTATTTATTTGTGTTATGTGGCGTAAAACTTTGGTAAGTAAATATTTTCTATACTATAAGTGTACAAAGCAAGTTTGTAGATAATCATTTGCTTGAAATAATATCACAAAATTATTATTTCGGCCAACAAAATATTTCTAACCTCAACCGCCATTGAATGAACATTGAAAATTTGATTTTGCCTCTTATACAACGATATTATGGTCTTGGAAACATTATAAGCAACGTAAAATAAAGTGATAATACATTATTTCATGTATTCAATGCGTACTATTCATATTTATTTATATTTCAAGCATTTGCAAATTTTGTTTACAAAGTCGTGCATTGAACTTCGATGTCAATTCCGTGTATATGAATTTTGAATTGGAATCTTATAAGAATCCTCTTATAAGACTCCTTAAAATATTCTAATTAGATTACTTGTATATTCGTTATATTAGTTCTAAAGTTTCGTGTAAATTGATTCAGTAGTTTTATCAAAAATAAATAATATACGTCAACAAGTCTAGTTGCGGCGAGATCTCTCTTATCTATAGGATATTTATAATTCCAAAGTAGTCATACAAGAGTTGTTTATATTGTAATACATAGTCTCGTTCTTCAGGAACACGACACTGTTTACCGTTTAAGATATGAGTCAATAGAACTCGAGTGATAAGCGTTTTTGTGAGCGCAGGTACTTGACGCGCGCGATGACGTAATCGTGACGTAATCGGGCGGCGTGACGTGTAAGTAGGCCGCGGAGTCGAGAGGTGGAAATGTATTGACAAACAGGAATGTACGTACCTATATGAGAGGATTACGATCGTCTGTCTGAGTGATTGATGGATCAATTGACATGTAGCTACGAGGAATAGAAGTTATCAGGAAGTGGCGTAAGAGCATTCCTATATCTACATGTCGTGTGTAAGGTGAGTGGAGTTTCTAGATTGTTCGACATAAAATGTGTAAGAAAGTGTGATATTTTAACTCTGTGAACATAGACATAACAAATGATAACATAGAAATGAGAAATGAAGCATCAATTTTATATAAAAACTAATATAATGGTTTAGTAATTAAAATACTGGCGGAAAACTACACTATTGTATTGTGAATTATCAATAATTAATTATTATGAGACTTGACAACCACGCGAAAAAATTTGCGGTCAAAAACTAGTTCAATATAAAAACATGAATGATAAAATAAACATATCGTACGTATCTGTAGAAAGACACGTGTTAAAGAAAATGTTATGAAAACATAATTATTTACTAAAACTGACATAATTACTAAATCTTACTGAAAAAAAAAATTAGTAATTATTATTCATACACTTCTATTCCGATTTCAAATTGTTAATCATAACAATAACCGAAGCTCTGAAATGTCGGCTCAAATTGTTTTTAGTACAGAGAGCATACTATAATGTTATAGAATTCTAAGTAAATGTTATTGTGTCCATTTTCTATTTAGTAGACTCGACTAGATAATTATTGTTTTATAAATATTTGCATGCCATGTCAAGTGGCAAACATGTTTTTAAGCGCTTTATAATTATTATATTATTATCATCCTACATGCATGCACCTGCGTGTGTATGTATGTATACACATGTTTATGGCAAATAAATGATTCTATTCTATTCTATTCTATTCTATTCTATTCTATAATTTACCGCTTAACAACCGCATTTAATCGAAGTCAATTACGTTGTAAACCACATGTTCACAACAATTGGAGTACTTGTAAGAATATTTTAAGTACAATAAGTTATTTCTTTTTACCAATTACAACCTTAACAAAGTTGTGTGAAGGGAAAAATGACACAACGGTGTTACTAAAATGCGTTTACCAAAGTCAAATCTTTGGTTGATTGTAAATAACTGATTTTGAAAGCTTTTAATTTACTTCGACTATTGATAATAAATGTAGGTTGCGGAATAGTTTTAATAGTTACCGTAGCCTCGGAACATAAAGAGAAACCGAAGGAATATTGGTGGGTTTTAATCAGTAAAAATCTGACACAAAGGGCGGGAGAAGTCATTTGATTATTTCCCATCCATTAAAAAAGGGGCAATACACGAAACTAAAAACTTAACTATATCTTAGCGATTATCTACTTATGTGGAGGTAATTCCATTAGATTGAAATAGAAATATGAACGAAACGTTCCTGAAAGTAAGTCCCGAAGAATAAAATTAACAAAATTTGAGAAATCCGCTTGTCGACCTAATATCATTTAAGTCTCCACAACCTACATTCTCCAAGACAAGTTAATAAACACTCTCCTTTAAACCATAAATTGAGAACAGGTCTCCATGCTACCGTATAGGCATTTAACGAGCTGTTGCGACGTGCGATCTAACTAACATTAAAAATTGCAATGAACATTTTACGAATGACGCTTATTAGGCCTAAACTTTAGTTACTGAGTTTTTAATTGGTTGGTTAATAAGTAGTGAATTTGTATATGGTGCTTGAAATTTTGCAACTTATTAAGCTTAGGAAGTAATTGCTGAAAGTACTGAGTAACAATGAATAAAGCCTGTGTAACCATACATTTTTTGACGTATAAACCTGTCATAACTTTATGCAGCGTTTATTAGTAAGGTGCTTAATCTGTAATGCCGATAATCAGTTACAGTCATGATTTTGTTTACTGCGGGTTAGAAATATAGTCCTTTTGTAACCAACTAAAAGGAGGAGGTTTTCAATTCGGTGAGTTTTTTTTATGTTACAGACAGATTACGTTGAGATTTATGATCCGATTTACGTTAAGCTTATTATGTTGGAAACAAAGTAGTTGCAATTTGTTACCATAAAAAATTTGCGTAGCTTGGCCCAATACATTTTAGTTTTTAATTTTTTAGGCGGTTACTGAAAAAATATTAACAATAATCGCATTCAAACACTAAAAACCTTCGATCAACATCGAAGCTAAAAACATACAAAATATTTAAAATTTGGAAACCAGATTTATTTTAATAGAATTACGTAATTTAGTTAGACACACATTATGATAACTAGCTTCCGCACGCGGCCTCGCCTGCGTAGATGTTGATATATTTCTATCCTCTTTTTTATCCCTTCTGGGATGGAATTTATGAAACTCCTTTCTTAGCGGATGCCTTCGTCATAACATCTACTTGCAAGCCAAATTTCAGCCCGATCCGTCCAGTGGCTTGGGCTGTGCGTTGATAGATCACTATGTCAGTCAGTCACCTTTGAGTTACATTTAGAAGGAGTTACCTACTCTTTACAAACAACACACTCTGCAAGATTTAAGTCTCTAGGATCAGCAGTTTTGGCTGTGCATTGGTATATCAATAGACAGTTAATCAGTCAGTCACTTCACCAGTTTAATTCCCAACATCACAAGTTATGTCAATAGAGCAATAGTTTTGACTTCGCTTTGCTTCTGAGATTAATTAAATTACTTTTCGTTGATGAAAGTTTTTAATTTGTTTATTGAATGTGCTGTTTTTAATACGTCTAATTATTATGAGCTGTCTATTGAATGTATCTACGAATATGAGCTTTGTATATTACAATTTCACTATTCTTATTTGTGGCCATTGAATTTGCAGTAAATTGAAATATTAGAATAGCTTTCTAATGTTATTTATATTGTTGCAAGTAATGTTACAACTAAATTTATACTAACCCAGGATTCTATAAGTTAATTAAATCATATGGTGGCCTGTCCAACAATTTATGTAAGAAACGTTATAAAATTGTTACTATTATTATTTATTGATTTTTAATAGAAGGCCAGTATTTATTCGATCTTTTTTATTATAGCCTATTTTCTTATATTAAAAGCGCTCGCATTCGTGAGCATTCGAAGCTTAGAAACACCTGCTCCAGATAAACATTTTTTAATATTGATGTGTACAACTGTTATATTTAACCAACTTTCGAAATGAAAAATAATATTATGTGTTTTTTTTTGTTTCTACTTAAAAACAAAACAGGTTTTCATTTTATACAAAATATTATATATTTTTCTAGTCTCTGCCTATCAAAACTAAAACCATGCCAATGCAATCAAAATTATTCGTCATTCACAAAGAATATCAGAAACATCACTTCCCCACTTCCCGTAGGAAATGACTTTACAAAACAAACGTAAAATAATTGAATGAAAACGGAACAATAAAACTAGACGCCATTTCTTTATTGTTACACGCTAAGTAAGCCGTGTCCCACGAGATGAAACCACTTTATAATTACAGTCAGGATAGGCATTCACCCAACAGTATAAGGTTCAAAATGTTTATGATCAGGTGTATTGGATTTCGCTGTGCTTGACAATCTATTTTGCGGCCAATGACGCTCTTATCTCAGAGTAGTAAGGTTGAATACAATCTGTATGTTTAGTTAGTGTAACGTTGTAAAGTCATAGCCCACTTTTGTTTAGCTTATGCCATAATGGCGATGACACGCCGCCTCCTTTCTTCGCTAATTAATTTGCTCGGCTTAGAGAAATCCATGGGAGTACTCTGAGTTATTTTTTTCTTTAAATTATGGGTATAGCCATAACTCAGAGAAAAATGGAGTATCGTCAAGGGCTATGGATTATTTCATAAGGTCTTATGCAAGCGATATTTTCGCACGGGTTTTATTTTATTTTGGAATAATCTGTAAATGATCTAGTTATGGTTGGAGGATCATCGTGATGGAGTAATTAGACCTTGAAGTGTTTAAGTGAGATTATCGTAGTCTTTTTGGTTTTGGTTTAGCGATTAATATGGTTTAACAATTATTGACAGTAATATTGTGGGGAATTTGGTTCAAACCTTATTTGGTTTACCTACTAAGACAACGCACGACCTCTCAACTCAACGGGCCAGTTGGTGTAGTGGTTAGTAGCCCTGACTGCTAAGCCGGAGGTCGTGGGTTCGATTCCCACCCAGAACAAACTTTGTGTGATGACCATGATTGTTTGTTCTGTGTCTGGGTGTAATTTATCTATAATATGTATGTATTTATAAATTATATAAGTATGTTTATCAGTTGTCTGGTTACCATAACACAAGCTCTAAGCAGAGCTTAACTTGGGATCAGATGACCGTGTGTTAGTTGTCCAAGCATATTTATTTTATTTATTTATTTAACTATACTAAAAGAATTTATTTACTAAGATATTGTTTTTTTTTGTAATAAGACAATATTTAAATAAGTCTTTAGCTAACTACAATTTAATATTAAACACATCACATCTTAATTTAGTTGATATAAACTAAAAATAACGACAAACCTCAAACAGAATTTCAACCATATAATAAAATTGTAAACATTTTCTAAAGTCTCGTTTGCTAAATATTATACACATTCACAGGAAGTAAAGAAAAGTTCAGTTCTAATCTGTACTAATATAATGGAGAGTTTGTTTGTTTATTTATAACGCACTTGTCTCTAGATCTACTAGTCATATTGTAATTTGTGAGAGTCGCAAGACGACTACCGGCCACCGTACGTAGGCGCGGGTCTGCGGATGGCGAGCTAGTGTTCCACGCGCGCCTCAAAGAGAAGTCAGCACGAGAAGGGGCCCAAAAGGGCCAACGCCTGCCGGGGTTGCGGAATGTTTATAATAGTTACTGTGATCCCGGAACATAAAGGGCAACCGAAGGAACATGAGTAGGTTTTAGTCAGTAAACGTCTGACACGCCCTCCCGCCGCACCCAGGACGGGAGCAGTCATTTGATGATTACAAAAAATATTGTAATTTGTTTTTTATAGACATAAGTTATTAAGCCCGATTAATAAGAAATAGTAAAGACAATCATGCTACTACTTACAGAAGCGAAACAGTAATCAAAGTCATACAAAACGCGATCAAAATCTCGGGCACAACTAGTATTAATAAACACGGTAGTAACTGTCACGATTTAGTTATAAGATTATGGATAAATGCCAGTGAATTCACATTTATGGCTTGTATTAACTTTCGCTGCAGTCGAGTTCCTTCCGGTGACAACTACATACTTACTGATTAGTCGTAATTATAGAATAATCGTGACAAGAGGATATGTTCGCTTCCTTCTTGTGTTTTAGCTTGTATATCTGATGATTGAATCTGCTTATCTTTGATAACTTTATTGTGGTCGGCTTCCAATCTGAGAGAGTGAATGAATTTTTCATGAAACGACAGGTTTTCAACCTTCTAAATCTAATTTCAGATTAACACTAGGTAGGACTCATTGTCAGCTTTTCTGAAGCTCTACTGCTGTAAGGATTGATAAATATAAAAATATCTGGAGCAACAACCTCATATAAAATAACAACATGTAGGCCATACAAACACGTAGCGTTACAGCTAGCACTTACAGTAAGTCTTGTCAATATTGGAAACAAGGTATACGTTATTTATAACTATGTGTTAACTAGTTTTTTTCTATTTAATTAGGACTTTTCGTGAAGCAGCCCATAGTCTAGGCCTTTATTACAGACTTGCCCTACGTGAGACTTAAATAGAACTTTCCAAATATGAATATACTACATATCTCTGCCTAATTCTTTTTGTAAACCAACGTAATGTTATTGTTATGTCAGTAGACATTTATTATCAAAATATGACGATCATCGACCTGACAAATTTTAATGATTATCGATTACGATGACTTCTCTGAAGCAACTGCCCTAAATAATCTCCATTGCATTTTTCGAGATCTACAAATTTCATCAACACAAACCAACGTTACACAAGGGCTTCTGTCGACAGTCTAAGGCATAAATAATTATCTGATGAAGAAACAAATTAGCTTTCATAAGAACCACAAAAAGGGATTAATTTTAGCTTAACTTAGACCTTGGGGTCTCTGAATGGGCTGACCGGTAAATTGGAGTTTGATTGGAGACATTTGAAGCGTTTATAATGTGCATTTGAGGTTAAATTTTAGTGTTTAGACTAAATGCTGTTCAATTCTTAGCTTTAGTTATTTATGATACTAGATTCACTTAAGAATTATAATAATGAAGTATTTAACACTTATTTTATCGAAATCCGTTCAGTACTTTAGACGTAAAACCCAAGCTAGACATACAGCAAAAGAGAGAGTTATTTTATTATTATCAGTGAAGATTTGTATAAGTTAGTAACTTCATAAATATATGTCAATTCTGAAATAAATTTCTACATCCATAAGTGAGAGTAAGGAAAACGATAAACATATTCCAATAAGCTATTTAAAGGCACGAGGCGGTATAGAAGAAGCCATTTTCCAGGTGTCGCAAAAGCAGTAATTTAAGGTCAAGAGTCAGCGCAAAAACGTGGGTAGATATTTACGAAATTGTATATTGTGATCACCATTGGTAAAAGGTGAAAATGTGCAATTGGTGTGATCACCGTGACTGGTCTTTTTAGTGTTGTCAGCCAAATAGATTGCTGTGGCATCTGATGGTGACGGTCTGATAAAGAAGTTGATTTAACCAGTAGTGAATAATAGGTTTTTGCTTACTCGACACGTAGATCCAGATGTTTACCATGACAAGCCGTACCTAAATTGTAAATATAGATTTATAGATTTATTTTTGAGATTTTTGTAAATAGTGTCAGTGGCCGTCGGCGTAAAGTCTGACACTCATCACGTTATGTTATGTATATATTTAGTAAGTTTGTTTTAGTCTTCAAGATTTTAAGATATAAGTGTTTTGGTCATGTACTTTTTACTTATATTTTCTGTTTATATGTATAAATAAAATGGTAAACTGACTGACTGATTGACTGGCTGTTGATATATCAAAAGCACAGCCCAAAACGCTGGTCCTAGAGACATGAAACTTGCAGTGTGTTCTTTGTAAAGAATAGGTAATCACTGAAGAAAGTATTTTTGGAAATTCCAGACCTAAAGATAAAATAGGATATGCAAGAATCGCCATTCCCGCGGGCAAAAGCTAGTTTTTAAATAAATAAATTATGATACCTGGTTTCATATACATAATATTTAATTTTCTGGGTTCTATACCAGAGAGCCTAGACAAGTGGCATTGTAGAATAGATGGTAGAATAGAATAGATTGTCAAATGTATGGAATAGACATAAGCTTTCGCTAAATAATTTGACATCTCCATACATTTGACATTTGACAATCTATTCGCTTCCACTATCTATTCT
Organism: Athetis lepigone; assembly: GCA_033675125.1. Lineage (NCBI taxonomy): Eukaryota > Metazoa > Arthropoda > Insecta > Lepidoptera > Noctuidae > Athetis > Athetis lepigone. Next base: position 20,905,270 of record CM066218.1, read on the forward strand.
ACAATGCCACTTGTCTAGGGGGGCAGGTGTACTAACGCTTTTCAATTCAACTGCACGTTAAAGCAATAATTCATTAATGCCATAAATTGCCAATCCGCCTCATTGAAGCTTGGTGCTTCATGCTTGGGTCTTTGAAAGGAGTGAAATAAACGTCTAGATTTTATTATGATTGTAATTTGTCTATATTATGTGTGTATTTATAAATTATATACGTAACATGTGTATCAGTTGTCAGGTTACCATAACCCAAGCAATGCATAGCTTGGGGTCAGATGATCGTGTGTGAGTTATCTTAAGATGTTTCATTATTTTGTTTAGATTATTATATTGATAAGTCACTTTGTTGTTTAAACATGGCTGTTTTAGAAATAAAGAAGTTTCATTCAAAACTTGTTTGTGAATGCTGCAATTCTAAGTTATGAAGTGACATCAGCCCTTTTACGATGTCGCCATGGAATGTGGTTTGAGGCTGAAATCTCAGTTGAGACACATGCTCTGGTTCAATTAAGGGTAAATATCTTTTTGCGTGGTGTCAGTGAGTTTCCTGTATTGCACGACTTGTCAACATTCTCGAAACTGTTTTCTCTGAAGCTGTACTAATCTTACTGCATAATATTATAAAAGTAATAGTTTGTGAGGATGGATGTTTGTTACTCCTTTACGCAAAACTGCTGAGTGGATTTTGTTTAGACTTTACACCAACTGAGGCTATATAATATCACGCTATCATCCACGGGAGCGAAATAGTATATCGCATCTAAACCGCTAAATAAATGATGATGAATTTTGCCGTACAGGTATAGGTATTGAACCTTATCGATATTTATGCAAATAAAATCGTAGGTAAAACTTAGTTTATGGTAATCGTTGGTCCATTAGCAATACAGGAACTGGGTGTGTCTAAGATCGGGATATTAACAGCGAGCTTATTAGACTGACTGGCTAACTGGGTTTACGATTTGATAGAGTCACTTACATTGCAAGAAATATAATTTACTTGAAGTTTTTCATACATTATTCTTACTAGGAAAATTTGAGTTAAAATAGAAGCAAGATAAAATAATTAATAAATAAAAACGAAGCGAACATTTAGTTCAGGTTTACTTTTTAAGATTAAAATCAGTATAAAACTATACCGATATATATTCTATTATATTTTATTCTATTCTTCCAACCGCCATTTATGAATTTTCTTTCTAAATATCTTTCAAGTCATCCCAAACGCCATCTCTCTTATTTAAATTGTATCCATGCTATTATAATAAAAGCGAAAGTAAATCTGTCTCTCTGACAATCTGTCTACTATTTGAACTCTAACCTCTTAAATTGATGATTTTTTTATTATGGCTTTAGCCCAAACCCCAAGGAAAGCTACTATTTAATTTGCAATCTCGTTTTTATCAACTATCATTGACATTCCCGCAGTCGGATTTGCGAATAAATTTTGCCAGTGGTTTAATAAGAAAGTTGCTGTACAACTTTGATCTTGGCTGAATTCCTAATCTCAAAACTTCACACTCAAAAAAAAAAACAAAAAATGGCTGCTGTCACTGATCCTCGTGTTTCATCGAAAGCCTTTACACAATAACAGGTTCTTTTATAATTATCAATTAGACAATAGGCACGTCATTATTTATTGTAACATTAATTACACGTTTCGACCAAACGGACCGCTTATTCAGTGTTAATATAATACTCATAAAACAATCAAACGTCAAATGTTAAATGTTAAATCACACATATAGGATGTTGCCCAACGCTCTAGACTGCTGCAAAATTGTTTACGTATAAAATATTATTAGCATTTTTAGGTTACGCAAAAGCGATTGGCCACCCGTTTTATTTAAGTGGACACTTCAAGATAAAGATAGTTTATTTGCAAAATTTATTTGCTTCGAAATGTCAAAGTGTGATGTCTTGTTAAAACTAACTGAGACTGAAGCAACTCTCGATAAAGTAACGATCTTGGTAGATCAACATAATTTTGCTTAGGAAAGGAACAATCAATTAATCTACAAATTATTAGTTATACACACAGAATAATAAAAAATAATAAATACGTATAATACGTTTGCCGCCAGTCCGGCACTCTAATATAATTCGTTAAAATAAGTGTTACATTTTAATAACAATGTCAATATGAAAAACTTACACAATTTTACTAAATAACAAAACGTTGATAATTCTGAATTTTGCTATTTATTTGTGTATTCCTCTTCCTCCCTCTTCCTCCCTCTTCCTCCCTCTTCCTCCCTCTTCCTCCCTCTTCCTCCCTCTTCCTCCCTCTTCCTCCCTCTTCCTCTACTTCTCTATAGATGCTATAATTTTAAAATATTATACCAATTCAGTATCTCTAACCCTAATTATTTATTTCAGATAAAATATAAATCAAAATTCTATGAGTTTTTTTACTACATAATAAAAAAAATGTATTAATGCTCGTAGCATTTCAATTACAATTACTTTATTCTTACTCCACAAAAATAACAATTAAAACGTTTTATATAACAAAAGCGTAATTTATTTACTTAAAGAAGATTAATGTGTTGTCGTCATTATATAATTTGTGAGTCACAGCCTAATGGCAACATTATGCCGACTGTACTTAAATAACGGTTTCTTTATAGACCTCATGTTTGTTTAAAGTGATACATTAGCATATAAAGCGGTCTATTTACCGTCCTAATATTAATTTATAGTGGTTATAAAATTATGCGTAGAATAATTAATATGCTGTAAGGTAAACTGTTGTTTTAATATTTGGCTTTCCTTTTGTTTCAGTGCATTATTTTATTGCTTTTTGAACACTGAATAATGACTAGTAAATAATCTATGACCCTGTCCTGTCGTTTTAATTTATGTTTGTATTAATACTTTACTTCATTATGTTACTAGCTTCTTCCCGCGACTTCGTCCGCGTGGAATTATTCCTGTACCCGGAGGGATAAAAACTATATCTGTACCAAATTTTATTCAAATTGGTTCAGTGGTTTAGGCGTGCAGAAGAGACAGACAGACAAAGTTACTTTCATTTAAGTATGGATAGTATGATTACATAATAATATCATACCGTTTCATTTTTCATCATGATTTTTAAGCACTAAGACTAAATAAAAGAGTTACCTATTTTGTCTGAATGCCTAAATATTTTGTTCTTTGAAACTTGGACCATTGTATTGAGTGTGCGATGTATTAAATGTTCGATTTAATAACCATTCGATATTATGATCGTTCGAGTATTTAGACATTCGATTTATAGTTTTCGATCAATTGATATTCGATTATTTGTCATTCGATTTGGCATAGTACACCCATCTCATCCGACGTAGCACATGCTTACTTTTAAGCCAAAAATAATAAAAACAATAACATCATAAACTTCACAGTTTTCCATCAAACTTATAATTCTCACAAACACGTAAACTACCCACGAATTCAAGAAACAACAATAGTTGGCATCAACTTTCGTTTTTACCTTGACAGCGTGACCTAGATGCAGCATCTCAGATGAGATCTGGTGCCGCTCCACATACGTCTGATAAGCAAGCGCTGCCCGTGGAGACTAATGTGGCCAATTTACTTACAATCAGTTTTGACTGAGGGAATGACTTTCAGAGCAATAGGTGGACGTGTGTTCATTGAGCAACGGAAGTAGATCATGTTTATATTTAATTTATTTTATGCTATCTATTTTAATATTATAGCTTTCGCCCGCGTGAATGTCGGTCTTCCAACTGGTTGGAATTTCCAAAAATCCTTTCTTAGTGGTATCTACTCCTTGCAAAGAACACACCCTGCAAGTTTCATGTCTCTAGGACCAGCGGTTTGGGTTGTGCGTTGATATATCAATAGTCCATCAATCAGCCAGTTCCCCATTTTATACAAAGATTTTAAACTGGTAAAATTTGTGAGTTTGTGATCTCTGAGTAATCTTTCAATCCGCTGAAACGATTTTGAATATACTTTTACTTAAAGAAATCTAGATTACTTGTGAATGCCATAGGCAGGATTTAAGCAGTAGATCACCAAAAACATTTCACCACAAACCGCAGGGAACTGCTAGTGTATGGCTTATATAAATATCATCGTTTGTTAATTCATCCATTAGACGATTAAACACTTTCATCAGCCATTCTGAAATCCGTTTTCATTCCGTATCCGTTTTCATTCCGTATCCGTTTTCATTCTGGAGACAAAACTTGCAAGCAAGATTGTTGGACTTCTGTCTCATAAATTACGAGTAGACAGGTATTGTAGCAAATAGCATTTAATAGCTTTATGTTTTTTTTTTTTTTTTGGTGAGTGGGAAATCATCCAATGACTGCTCCCGTCCTGGGTGCGGCGGGAGGGTGTGTCAGACTCTTACTGACTAAAACCCACTCATGTTCATAGCTTTATGTTTCTCAAGAGGAGAATCTTTACAACTTTCTGGCTGAGAAACTAGGTTATATGTGTTTTGTTTGTACCAACAAAAAATAATTAATTCATCGTGTCTGGGCGAAATGAAACTTGTCCACATAAAAACGAAAACAAGTCACATGATTATAAATTAGCTGCTAATTCTATTTGAAGTAATACCGTTGCGGTACATTAGAGCAAAATTGGTAGTATATAAGTTTCTTCTATTCTATACATATCAAACTGCAATTTTAATACACAACAAAAAATCTTTAGGTGTACTGTGACATCTACAACTTTAACTAGAAACTTTACTAAAAGAAAATTAGCTTCTGTACGTGACTTCTTTCACATTGAAGTTAAAGTCAAATTTTTTACCGACTTAAAAAAGGTGGTTCGCAGATTGAACAGTATGTATGTATTTATAGTTGTTTGCGATTATCTCACGTTATCTTTCAACGACCAAAGGACAGCCGGCTGTCGCGCTGCTATTGCCTTACTGTTGTGTCTTGAATCACGTTTGTTCGACGGTTTAAGCTAGACCAATTTTTTTACCTATAAACTACACATTTGAAAAGTATCAGATTTATATGACAAGTACTTTCAATATTTCCTGTTTCGTTATTTTACGTTTATAGATTACAAACGTACACTATCTTTTCCTCAATTACACAGATAACACACAAACAATAAACTCCTGGCAACATATCAGAACATCTCACAAAGCCTTCAGTTTTATCGCAAAGCAAATCGTTTTAAAACAAAATCGCCGCGAAGAGAAAGTTGGAAAGCGAACAAACTTTGTTTGTAATTAAGCGAATAATTTTGTCATAAAAATAACTATTTAGATTTAGTAACGTGCTCTATGGAATTATTATTTTGTATTATTGACTATTAAAGCTATTGTTGTATTTGTATTATGTAGCAAGTTCGTTTTATTTTGTCGGTACAAGTCCGGTCGCATAAGTTGCGGGCTCGGTGGCGGTCACGATCGCAGTCAGATGCCTCTGTAGTATTTTTTCCGTGCTATTGTGGACCTATTTATATTATACTTACAAGTTTTTATAGCATAATAAATTAAGATTTTTTAAGGAACCATCTTACTTATTCCTAGAAAACAATTCAATCATAAAATGAACAATTAGGAGGCCAACCAAATCGAAAGTGCTTAGCGTATGTCATTTAATTTTTTAATTTAATTGTCAATGCTCAAGTACTTCTGGATTATATTGAACTTTTCAAATGATCAAATTACACTTTTCAAAAACAAACGAATGTTTTTTGAGTCAAGTAACAAAGTCACAATGACGTCTAATTCTTTTGCATATTTCTTATTTGTGTTAAACACAAAAAGCCCGGTTTTGAGCCCGACCTCTCCTTGGTCATTTTAATTGGGTTCCATGGCCAGTTTTGAGAAATTTATCCCTTAGTCTGGTATGGTTTGTCGATCTCAGCTTAGTTGAGTAAACCCCAATCATACCACAGATTAAAAAAATTCGGCAGTGATCATAAGGGCTATTTTCGCGTAGCAGTATTGTTACACTTGACATTAATGACAGCTGTCACATTTGAAAGGGCCAAAGCTGTGGCTATCATTGTTTTAAAGTGCAATTCTGTGAGTGCCCTAGGTTGGGAGCGCGCGTGTCTTTTTGGTTTATTCCGTAGTTCGGGGACCTAAGACTATAATTAATAACCGTTCATTATAATTTGAAAAGAAAAGTGTTATTTTCAACCTGAACATTGGCAGGAATCACCGAAAAATGTGTATAAATAATAATTCGAAAGTTTAAGTTAAAGTGTCATAATAATCGCCAGGGACGTGCGGTCCTTATAGGCAGAAAGGCACTGCCGACCCTAGACCAATTCACCCAGACCCAGTAGATGCAAATCCTAATATTTTAAAACTAAAAAGTATGAAACAAATAAAAAAATTGTATAAGTCTCTAAGATAAAGGAATAGCAATAAATCATAGTGTTCAAATTTCGCGCCGCGTTAGTAACAGGCGCGCCAGCGCCGCGTCTCGTTGAACGGCTGTAGGCAGAGTTAGATTCTGCCTAAATCTCATTCATAAATGTGCACATGTAGTGGTACATTTCGTGTCTGTGAAATGCACACATTAACGCGCGTACATTACAAGTAGTTCCCCAGCTAGGCCGTGCCTAACAGCCAATCACGAGCCACTTCGTGACGTGGACTACAACGACAACCACTCTATTGGTTGACACATTTCAAATATTTCGCCTGTTGGCTGTCACCGAGAGATTATACGCTAAGTTGAAAAAGTCATTTGCTAAGTACAATGTCGGTTGAAATTGATGCAACTTTATTTGTCAACATTTTATTTTTTATCCATCAAAATTTAGAATATTGCATAATGTAAAAGGGTCCATGTTGTTTATTTGTTTTGAAACGCAAATATTGAGGTCGATTTGTAGCTAAATTCGATTACTAGTTTATTTAAACGTTTTTACAATTTTTGTTTGTTTTGTTTATAAAATATTGTGAAATGTTGTTTGATTGTGAGGTTTGTGTTGACAATGTGAGTTTGTTACAAGTTATGATGTTAGGTTTACGAATTACGAAATTATTGAAAACTTCAAATAACAAGTAGCTATCGAAAGTGTATCGAGATTATTCGAGATGTGTACCTGAATTACGAGAATTAACCCAGAAAAAAGGTAATAGCTATAACCCCTAAATTTAATAAGTGAATGTAAGAATTACGAAATAAATTTTTTACTCGCTGCGTGTTTGTGTACACACAATGAAATTATTTTGCTTTACGTGTCTGTTATTTTACCTTTCGCGACCAAGCGACAGCCGGCTGTCGCGTTGCTATTGTCTTTCTATTGTGTCTTGATGAATCACTTGTTTTCGAAGGTTGAATAGTTAATAACGTCAAAAAATCGTATTTAAAAACGGTTAGGCGTGTAGATTTAATTTATAAATGAGTTGGTTTACTTAATTATTTCAATTGTTACAAAACCAAACCAGTAGGTAGGTAGGTAGGTATTTAGTTTTCTTATTTAAACTATAAATACTTTTAATCATCTAGTGAGTTTTTTTACTATCTCGGCAATAGCGAAAAACTTTTTATTTTTTCGAAAAAAAGCTGCCTACCCTGTCATAAAACCCTATGCACGCCACTGATAATCGCAATACTTACATAACGCCTGCCTGGCCAGCGCAGCGACGAGGGCCACTATAAGATAAGTGTTGGGATACATGATGAACCGGTCACACACTGCCTACCATTGTCGCTAGCACGCACTGAAAACACCTCACTGCCTCATCGTTCACCTGTAGACAAAATAAACAGTAAATAACTTTGAAACCAATTCGCAAAATCAAAAATATGTAATTCATAAATACATCTATCTAAATATATATAACTCAGAGGTGACTGACTGCCACAGTGATCTATGAACGCACAGCCTAAACCACTGGACGGATCGGACTGAAATTTGACATGCAGGTAGATGTTATGACGTAGGCATCCGCTAAGAGAGAATTTTGATAAATTCCAAACCTGAAGGGATAAAATAGGGGATGGAAATTTAAACAAGCGGAAGCTCAAACATACTAACGTTGTTACAAAATGTTTATTGAAAACATAGTAATTTCAGCATTTTTTTCTACCTTTTCCACCAAAAATAATAAGTTATTTTAGCGATTAAATCCGATTCTTTGCCTGCCTAGCTGTTTATGTCGTATTAACTTATTTTCGCTATTGCATTTGAAATAGTGTGGTTTAATTTTTAAGTATTATACTCGAAACCAACTTTTGTAACTACTGTCTATAATAACATTATAATATTTATTATTAAGTAATATTTGTACTGTTTTTCTTTCTAAATGTATGAAAAAATATTTAACCAAGATGTTTTTGTAACGATTTTCTAATTTATAAGCTAAATCAATATAATCTTAGAATAAATCATTATATTGATGTGAATGTTTGTGTTTCCATTAAAAATGGTGTGTCTTTACAAATTGATTGTATGCAGTAAAGTAAAACCGCGCGTTGATGTCTTTTCTTCTGTAAAACGCAACTAATTCTAAAGTGGTAAAAATTGGCATGTTAATATGAATCTAGCTCTCATTAAATTATTAGAAATGCTATCTTCCTCTTAGGTTACCTATACATACTTACATTATTATTATTTAATTGTTTAGTTATTTTGTCCATTACTTTGCCTTCCTAGTTAAATAGGGATGACGACAGCATTAAAAAAATGGCATTCTGTTTAGTCCGTCTGATAGATTGGCCGAAAATACGGGACACGTATTTATTGCTTGATTAAATTAATAAAAAAATACAAAGATAAAGAGCAACAAAGTTTCGGAGTGGGGGCTTTTGACGTCACCGTCCTGCAGAATATGTATCTGATCGTGACGTCATGAGCAATTTTAACACACTGTATCCTCGTCATTCGTTGTTTACGAGAAAAAAGAAAAAATACGTGTCCTAAATTTTTTGACAATCTATTTGACGAACTAATTACTTTTTTTTTGTCGTCTCGCCTATTGCCGAATAATAAAGCCGATTTTTTTTCATGTGCATTTGGAATATTGTACATTTATGACCAAATTGGAATTTATTTAGAAACAAAAAATATAATATGCTGAAAAAATACAAAATGTTTACATTTTTATTTATTGTTAACCTTAACATAAAATTCGATATAAATAGATTTACTGACCAAATGTAAAATATGCTCACTATTTGAGATATTAAATTGTTACCTATGTATTTTCTATGCACTTCACTATGAAGCGCGTTGGTACTACACACAACAAAAGTTTCTCATACTCCATTTAATATTAACTACATACTTAACCTATGAGTTCATAGCCATTACAGCAATAAAATATAGAGAATATAAACCAAGAGAGTAATCAGGGAAGCCTGCGGCAGGCTGGTACCAGTACTGGTTACCGTTACCAACTGTAAGCGGCAGATGCGAGGGGATCTCGACAGATGAGCAGATCTGACGCACATTGTACCAGTAGTGATGTGGCTACCAGGGGCCCTAGCCTGCTATTACAATCGTGTCTCAATGACTAGTCATCGGCCGGATATTTGACTACTTTGACAGTTTTTGTATGGGAAATGTGTCAAAAGTTTGACGTTACACGTCAAAAATCGATCATTGAGACACGGTTGTAACAGCAGACTAGGGCCCCAGTAATGCTGTGGCCAAGGTCACTTGTGATATAATATTTTATTGGGGGACAAGGATATGCAGTTACTTTGATGTAGATTATGCGAGTTATAGCTACTAGTAGTAACTGATTATGGCTTTCACTATACCGATATTATAAAGAGCAGAATTTTTGTCGTTTGCTATGATGAATTAAACTCCGTATAAAATCTATCTTTATATATTAAAGCGGAATATCAGATACTATAACCCCTACATACTTGGAATTTGACTGGCAGGTTACTTATAGGATGTAGACATCCGTCAAAGTTTTACAAACTCCACCCCTAAGAGCAGTAAAACGACATTCAAGCCGTAGGTGAAAACTTGTTTAGAATATAAAGTGCAAAAGTAGCATAATGATTTAAATATTTTATGAATAGCCGTTTAATCACTATACCTCAGAGTTTGTGATGTGTGTCAGTAATTACTAAGTAATGTATTGACTGCTTTGTTCCTTAACTGAGCATAGGCTTTCATAAATGACTAATGTCCACTCAAATCTGTGTGATTCTCTCATCAAGAGAGCACTACATACATTATATTATTACTTTAATGGTTCTCGCAAGATTCGATCAATAAAATTGTATGACTTTAAAAGAGATTTTCGCCTTTGAGTTTGTTTCGAATGTTTCTTATCCGAATAGTCAGCTAAGAAACACCAGCTCGATTGTTCGCTTAAATTTTAAATGACCAACCGACAGCCAGCTGTCGCGCTGCTATTGTCTTTCTATTGTATCTCAAATCACGTGTGTTCGAAGGTTAAACAGAGTAAACAGACTATTTTTTTTTTAATTTAAGTGTGACTGAATCTTAACCTTATTAGTAACATAAAGCGCCTGTTCCACATTCTTCTAACAAATTATAAAATCAAAAATCTGTTAAATTTTAAAATAAATCTGGAAAACAGCATGCGAGGTTATAAAACAGGCCTTAAAAAACACTTCCATACCATGCACTCAAGCGTATGTAGAAATATTCTCCCGGCATGCGCCTGAGCGTCTCTAGGCACTCACCGGGATGCCCGGGGGAGGTAGGGGGGGGGGGGGTAACGGCGCGCGCGCATACGGTACTGTGACGCGGTTCATTGGGGATTAATTACGATTGAGATCTTATCGCTCGCTACGGATATATTGAGCTGTTCTACGGATAACCAGTCGGATGTTAAGAAATTGCTGGATTATATGTGCGTTTGTGTGCAGTAATGTATTGAGATTAAGACGCTTTGGGCTTTTGTAGTGTTGCGGATGTTTTTTGTACAGTTTGCTTAAAATAAATAAATAGCCAAGGTGTTAAAAAAAATACTTATTTTGAACACCTTTCTTATTTTCACGATAACAATGACAGTAGTTTCCAACAATTAGTATTAAAAATAATAATACCAGGCTATTACTGTCCCAGCGCAGGGCATAGGCCTCTTCTCATACAAAGAAGGCACGAGCATTGATCACCACAATTTCGGACTTATGTTCAATACAGGTCCACATTTTAAAGTTATTTAAATCTCTCTGCAATTAAGGTTCAAAATCTGACTAAGAAAGATTACAAGCTTTTGATTGCATATAAAATGTTTTTATTTAATAGTAAGCCTTAGAACGTTGTAATACATAAATAGAAAACTAACCTCAAGTTCACTTCACTACCAATGAAATCTTTACGATTTCACAATAATTAATAGACCTAGTATAATATTTACTTTACTTCTCCTTAACATATGTTTAGCACTTAAACATAACTAACTAAACAAGCTATTAAATAACTGCATTTTAATTAGAACCACTTAGTGTTTATAAATGTCGCGCAAAAACCAGCTTCACATCACCCCAGTTAATACTGGATATTAATATGAGGTTATATTCATGGGACCAGTCTTGGGATAAACCGCTTGTTTATGAGGTTTTCATAATGATGACACATTGGTTAAAGTGTCCGCTTTTTATGCACCAGATTTGATAAGTTCCTGTTGTCCTCTGAAGGGACCATCATCATTGTGACATCAGGAATAAAATTTTATAAGTATCCTATTGTCCCCATTATGGAAAGCGCCAATGGGGACAGCAGTAATACTACTTCGCAACCACAATCTCACGCACGTTTAAATGTCAGTAATATGGCTATTTTTATTTTATGTTTCGTATGTACTTTCTCAGTATATCTTGGAAATTACTGACATCAGTAGTTGGTAAACATGACGAGTAAACCTTGATTTATAAGAATCGCCAATTCATTTTGAGCAAGCATTGTGAACTGGCGATCATTGCTCGTGCCTTCTATGTATGTGTTGGGTGGTGTTGTTGGTTACCTTTATCTTACAATAAGATACTAATGGCTGGTTTTAACGTATTCACGTTTACAATATTTCTCTATTTACCCGTCATTCCGGTAAGTTGACCCATTACCGGATCTAGGGGTAATTTTTATTACCTGTAGTCCCATAGCACTGAGGATTCTTCTGAACTTCTGACGATATCGATAAAAAAATTAATACCATCAATCGCATTCAATAAAGTTTTTAAGAAAATTAACGATGGCGTTTAGCTTCTAAAGACAAAGATAAATCCACTTTACTGTTTTACGGGATTTAACGCGCACGTACCTTTTTTATTTGTTTTATGCTTGACAGTAAAGTATTAATATGCCACGCGAAAGTTTAAAGTATAATAAAGATAAAACCACGTGGAACAGCTAGTATAATATAAGTAAGATAACTAATAGAAAACTACATTATTCCTGAGCACTTTAAAATTACGAGCGGTCAAATTAGCGGGCAAAATCTAGTTATTAATAATTAAAGAGGTTGTATCGTATAATGGACTAATTTCATTTATTTTAATTCTCGTGATCGAGAGACGGGATATTAATATTTGTTGTTTTCTAACTCACCAATCAGAGGAGAGCGCGTTTTTATTTCAGACACACTCCATTAATCGTCTGAAATTAATTTTGATAACTTATTAACATTTATTGTTTGTAAGATGAGACCAAGCGACATCCCGCTGTCGCGCTGCTATTGTCTTTCTATTGTGTCTCGAATCACGTATGTTAGAAGGAAAGATGATAGATCTATCGAGTCACAAAGAACGTTGTGCTACATTTAATAGTACAGTAATATTTTTCTTTTTAATTATATGATTTATTAAGTATGGATAATAAATTATGTAAAAACTAGCTTTCGCCCGCGGCTTCGCTCGCGTTAGAAAGAGACAAAAAGTACCCTATGTTACTCTCCATCCCTTCAACTATCTTCACTTAAAAAATCACGTCAATTCGTCGCTCCGTTTTGCCGTGAAAGAAAGAGAAACATACAGACAGACAGACACATTTTCCCATTTATAATATTAGTATGGATATGTTTTTGTGGTCCCAAGTTTTTGCAACTAAACCAAATAATAAACTGGCACCTCTCTAATGATACATTTTTCAGACGACGTAGTGACTTAACATTTTTCTTCAAAAGCCTACTTGATATCTCGATTGATGCTATCTCTATACTGACACAAACAAGCTTTCGTGCTAGAAATAGCAAGACTCAGCTCTCTGTCGCATCACGTGTGTGCTCTTCGTAATGTTAGCGGAAAAGATTGCCGCCGTTCATTTGTTTCACAAAAATCTACTCTAGCGATGGACACACAATGGATGTTGAATTTCTTAATTAATTATTATATTTTGGGTTCGCTATGTCTGTGTCTCATGGACTATTTCTTTATTTTTACATTATTAATTTAATACAAGAATTTAAATGCAATATCATGATCGTCAAATACGCATAATTTTTAAATCACAAAACCACAATCACAAACGTAATTACTTTAATTTGAACTTGAGAACATTCGGGATAAATTATGTAATCACATATTTCTAATCATTAAATATGTTTCATTTTCCCTTTGGATATTTATTTAAGCCGAAATATTTAAAACAAAAATAAAATCATATTGTAGACACATACCCACTATTAAATTATTATTTTTTTATTTTACATTTCTAGCTATTGTTTATAAAAATGCAAGTTCAATCAAAGCTTTGGGAGATCTAATATCGACAACAAAACTTGGCAAACGATAGGTACTCAAAGCCATTCACAGCTACTTTTATTACTAACTAACTATTTAAATGAGCTCAGTAGTACTGGCGTAAAAGTGACACAAACAAGTTACAAATATTAAAATGTATTCTACGGAACCACATTACTAAAACAGCATACTTCACTCCGCATAAGAGCATAATGTTAATAACAAATAGTAACCGTTGCGCAAGTTGAGCAAACAGAAATGAATAATTCACGAACAGTAACTGTTCACTAATAACTATGCAAACCCTATTTATACGCAAAACTATGCAATCTATTGAAGACTTCAATTGTAAAAATAATGACGAATATATTAAGAGATTTCCTTTTTAGTAGTTTCGTAACGATATTTTCTCCGTAACGTAATGCATGTATTCATATGCAGATTTTATTTTATTATATGAATAAATGTAATTGAATTCTGAGTGATGAGATTGAGGTGAAATGTTATTTTAAAGAAGAATTTAGTGTTTTGTTTTTATTTACAGAAACTTACACTTTAAATGGATTATTCCGATATGTCACCCCGTTTTGTCCTCACGGGTGACAGATAGGGAAAAAAAGTTCGATTTGTCCCCCAGTTAGCAATGTGTGGAACACCATTTTCTATTAACCTCTTCACGCTACTGCGCGCCTAGTACTTTTGATTGATTTAAATTCTAAGTATCTCAGTATTTTCAGTATTTTACCAACCTATGGGGACAAAACGGGGTGACAGATCGGAATAACCCCTTTAAATTAGCATTTAGCTGAATGAAACAAGAACATCTTAAAAGTACCTTTGAATGATTTAATAGAAATAACTGTTTTTTTTACTTTGACTCGATTAAATTGAATTTTATAATTACTATTCTAACTTGTATATTAGCCGATCACATAATATCTAATCATTAAAAAATTGAAATGTATATCTACAATGTTAGAGTCTGCATCTTTCTGAATCTACCACCTACCTTGACAACCAATCAGATACAAGCAAAGATCGATCCACGTTCAGCTTGGTTACTGAGTTGATTACTTATGTTGATGATATTATAAATCAAGCTGTTTAAAATTTATTATCTATACTAAATAGGCTTCAAAGCTACTGTCAATTTTTAATGACTGTAGAAATGCAATAGAACATAATTATCATAGGAAACACGGGCATTTATCATAATAGCAGGATATAAAAAAGACCACACAAATCCGTACTAATATTATAAATGCGAAAGTAACTCTGTCTGTCTCTTCTTCACGCCTAAACCTCTGGGCGGATTTGGTTAAGAATTTTGGTACAGATATAGTCTAAGATCCGAGAAAGGACATAGAATAGATTTCATCCCGGAAATCTCCCGGGAATGGGAACCATTAATCATGCGGAAGAAGTCGCGGGCAAAAGCTAGTAAATGATATCTCTGCAATAGTGGTTTATCTAAAACCTATACTTAAGTATCTATTTGTTGTTTTTACAATATTTATGTTGCAACTGCACTTTCTTTAGTCTTAAAACATGCTTTCACTTGTTCTAGGGCACGTTTAGAACACTTCTTTACGGCAAACAGACAGCACTCAGATTTATTATATGACTAGACTAGGCGATATCATTGATAGTGGAATTGTAAGGAAAGTAGGAGTAACGTTTTTATGGCTATCTTTTGTGATAACTAGGCGTTTTAAAGAGAGTTTTACGCTATGAGAGTAAGTGCCTTTTGAAAATATTTATTGTATGTATAAATTCCGGGAACAAGATGCATAACTAGTCTCAGGTGTATCAAAGAAGTAACAAAAAAAAAACTGAATTTGATACTCAGAGAAAAACTCAACAGTCTGGAATCGCGGATTTTCTACAATATATAAGAATAGATAGTATATATCAACCAACTTTTTAAAGGATCTACGTTGTCGATCCCGGAACTGTGGTATAATTTCTATACAAAAGCGCATTCCGTATTAGGCAACACCTTTCAATTGAATATTAATAATCATTTCTAATTTAACATTAATTGATGCTAATATGCATCAAAAACACGCACATGTTATTAATATGGCCGTTTTCATAAGCATAATATGCAAGTCTTTTTTGCTTTAATGCAAAACATAGTCTCAATCATTTTTTTAAAGAAGCTGTTTTGTGTTTATATTAAGCTAAATGTATTAATTAGCTTTAATTTAGCCTTAAAAGTATGCTCCCATGTAGGTATATTTATGGAAAAACAAATAAACCCACGAAGTTCGTAGTGATTCTGATAAAACTGACTAATCTTTGAATTACTTTAGTAGACAAATTTTGTAGGGCAAAAGCTGCATTTCAATTTAGGTTCCAATCAACCAAAAGCTCATTAACGAAATTATGAATTTAAATGCATTTAGTTTATTAAATTTGTCAGACGTAATCAAATAAATAATTGATAGGTTATGTGTTAAAACACAAGTCAAATGTCAATTATTTGAGAAAATTATAAAATACCTAGCTTTTGCCAACATTTCGTCAAAAATATAAATATATTTCTCGCTAATTCTTTGACAAATTGCACAAAATCGTTTAAGTTATTTCACCGTAATAGTGAAACAAACAGCACAGACTGAGTTAGTTTCGTATTTATTATATTAGATTTGACTAATTTCTACCATTAACTTCACGACTTTTATAGCGCACCACAATAGTTTCTAAGAACAAGAACATGTACGATTTCATGGTAATAATTGCAAATATTTAAAGTTATAGAATATACTCTAACGCTACCGCTTAAGACTTAGACAATTGACTAAGATAAACTTTCACCTATAAACATTTATCACCAACTAACTATAAAACGTATGGTTGAGATGACCTCAATATATGTAAAATACAAATGATGTAATCATTCAATAAGTTCAGCTGTTTTTGATGACCAGTTACAAAATTGTCATTATTTATAAAATCATCATTAGATGATTGACTGATTATCATTACATGTTATGATTAATTATCGTGATAATTATCTAGCTAAGCAAAAACAAATTTTAGTAAATTGTGATATTAATGCTTCAGGATATGTATTGGCAAAGAAAGGTTGAAGAAAACATTTATAGATTTAGTCATAAATCATAAGCTCTGGCGTTTGTATGTCTGTTACAAATTAATATCAAACGGCAGTTTCTTAGTATACCTAATTAAATATCGTGCATTTTCCTAGCGTTAGAATATTACAATTTTTCTTTTTAGACATTTCCCTTTAAGAGTTTTTATCTTTTTTTCTTTTCTGAAAGTTGGTTCAGAGTTCGGATAGTGTTAGTTATGGCTTAAATGCTTTACGCATTTCTTTTAAAAATAAATTATTATGTATTCTGAATGATGTGTGATCAGGGTCACTTCGCATGGCAAATTGGAAATATTTCTCAAAATGACATAGGTAATTGTCATCTCAGAGGCAATCAAACTTATATAAAATATTTGTAGAGTAGAGTAACACTTTTGACTTATTAAGACTTTTTTTTTATTTGATTGACAAAAATACGATAATTGCTCCTCAGAAACCTCCAAAAAGAACTTTAACTAAGAACTTTGTAATGTAGCTGATGATAGTATCACTGATTAGTTTCGTATTTTTCTACAAGTAGAAAGATCTCTCTCATAAGCTAATAAATAGTCGCTTTCACATACATTGACACAAAACTTTTCTTTTTATGATATTTATGTGATCACTTATTGCTATAATTATGGATATCGTTAACTCTAATGTAATATAATATAGAAGATAATTATCAGCACGCCACAGTTCATTTCATTTTCTACCAGTGTACTGGTAGTCTTTACATGAAATACTTTATCTATACTTCCATAATAATATTATAAATGAGAATTCTGTCTGTCTGTCTCACTTTCACGCCAAAACTACTGAGCCGATTAAAATGACATTTGGTACTCTGCGATAGGGCTTAGGATAGTTTTATCCTAAAAATCCCACGGAAACGGGAACTTAGCGAGTAAATCCGCGGGAGACAGCAAGTCTTTAAATATAATTATATTTTACTTAGAATTCCAAGATCCACTACAAGTTTATGAGTTTTCATGCTATAAAATGGACGGTTTATTTGAAACCTGCTTGCAAGCTGTGCTTGTTTGCCAGAAATCGTAGTCGGTCTTAAGACTCGATTTAATCTCTAATCGATGAATAAACGATCAATGATATATTGCAGGCTATCTCACTATCAGACCACATTCAAAGCTTTTCAAAACAAGTATATAGGCAAGGGTTATGTACCAACCAGTTACAGTTATATACATTTTCTTTCACCCACATTCGAGTACCGCATGTAACATTAGGCAAATCTCAGTTATTGCATATTTGTACGTTAACACATTGCAGTCAGTTCTACCATTTAATTAGAGATACGATCTCTTCTTACAGTTATAACACATTACTGACTCGAGCTGTATGCACATGTTCACCTCTATTCTGAGAAGACAGTTTTAAGAGCTAATATCAGTGTTAGGAAAAGTCGGAGAAATTGAAGGAAACATTAAGCTTTATGACCAAAACAATAGAGGAAATTCTAAAATTGTAAGAATTAAAATTAATTGACACTTAAACTGAAGATCTTAAAGGAACCGCAATTATTATTGTTTACTTGTAAATAACTTACAAAGAACACGTGAAAGCTACAAAACTGAAAAAACAGAAAATTACTCACCTAATTAATATCCCGAAAAAGCATCCAAATAAATAAAAACAGCTTTGCACACAATCACGTTACGCACTTCCAAAATAAAAAAATAAACAAAGATCAAAATATTTGACATAAATTTCCGCGCGACAGAAAGCGTCAAATCGTTTGAATTTGGAACGCGGCACGTCATTCGCCGACGTCGAACGGAACGCGACTGGGTTGGCGAACTCCCGCGCATCACATCCAATATGTCTGACGTAACTTTTGAATGTCACATTAGCGCGATTTTTATGTAATGGATGAAAGGTGAAGATGAGTGAGGAATGTTTGCAGGCTGTAAACGCGAATTTCATGCAATTTAAGGAAGCTTTGGGTTTAAAGTTTTAATAGAAACTTTGGTGCCGCTGTGAAATTTTAGATTTATTTAAGCTTTATCAAAAAAAAACATATAATTTACGTATAAATAATAATAAATAAATATATATAATTTATATAAAGAAGGGCTCACAGGGTATCAAAAATATATAAAAATAGGTAATTTCGAGTTAAGATAAAGATACGATTTTGCATATGAAATAAAGCTATCAAAATAAAATAAACAATTACTCATAGTGTAAATTATCAGTGATATATTTTTAAGTAGCAGAGCTAACAGATTTTTTTACACACAAAAAAAGTTATTATTATTAAACTTCATAATTCCGACATGTATATATTCAAGAAATAAAAATTCAATAACCAATAAAAAACACATGAATAAAATTTCAACTACTCTTTTCATAATCGAAATTCAAATAAAATAAGTTAAAAGACAATGTCAAAAGCATTAGGACTTTATTATTGGTAAAAAAACATTGCAAAACGAAAAAGAAAGTCATTCCATCACTAGCTGAATGACAGTTGCAACGAGTGACTTATGAGTATAATATACTAAAACTACAAGTTTACAAATTATTTCTAAAATATTATAATTGAAAATGACGGGACGCATGAAGACAATTAATTGATAGCCCTGGCTTTTTATTCTTATGTAAGGCAGAAAATGTGAAGATTATATTTGTTGACAGATGCTTATAATCTTTATATATATAATTCTTCTGTGAGTGTGTATGTCACTGAACTTCTCTCAAACGACTGGACCAATTTTGATGAAATTTTTTGTTTGTGTTCAAGGGGATCTGGGAATGGTTTAGATTCACAATTTTGTCCGCTGGACAATGTTTTTTTAATTAATTTTTAATTTATTAGTAGTTGTTGATTTTGGAATGTTTTACATTGGATCCGACAGACGGCGCTACCATCGCAGTGTCCAATTTTAAGACATTAATATTCATATAACAACAATGACAGGCTTACATAGCAACCACTTTAAGATGTCATAAACATAGACAATGATATTAAAAAGGTTCTATAAGATGCGCATGTTTTCGAGTTTTCTCTGTCGCAATATTTCACGCATAATATGGGCGCTAATTAGGCTATATTTATTGTATTCTTATATCTACCCGTGCGAAGCTGGGACGGGCCGCTAGTATAAATGGGAAAGTGTGTCTGTCTGTCTGTCTGTCTGTTTGTCTTTCTTTCACGGCAAAACGGAGCGACGGATTGACGTGATTTTTTAAGTGGAGATAGTTGAAGGGATGGAGAGAAACATAGGCTATACTTTTTGTCTCTTTCTAAAGCGAGCGAAGCCGCGGGCAGGAGCTAGTACAGTAGGTATATCACGAAATCTCTTCGTATATTAATGTCAAAGATCTGAATCCTAATCGCAATCTAAACCAAAGGATTTACGTACTATCCGAAACACGGGATGTCAGTGATGTCCAAAACAAACTGAGAAAGCTCAGAAGTCGAAGTCACAACCTCATGCATAAAAGGCAGGCGCCTTAACCACTGGGGCTCTATCATAACTACCAGTTCCTGAAAAGTTTCACAAGTTTGATGAGGTTATTAATAAATACTATGCGAACAATGATGTTATAGGTAAAAAAGTTTAGATAGGTTATATCCAGTCAAAAAGTGGCACATTAAAAGTTTGCCAATTGACAAACATGATATTGAGTATCGCGTTGACATTTGACGTTTATCTCTTTTTCACTCGCACTACTTCAATCATGTCATCCTACTTTGACGTGTAATGTATGTGTACGTTAGTGTGTCGTTTTTAAAGATAGAATTTCGTTTGGGTAACCTATCTACACTTTTTTACGTATAACATCATTGTATGCGAATGTGTGTGTATTTCTAAATGGTTTCATTTATGTAAATCATATTTTTATGGATTTTTGTACATGTGAGCCTTTAATTGAATCTTAGAGAAAGGCATAGGCAACATTTAAGTCAAAAAACACATTTGCGTTCGCTTTTAGCTATGTATATTCAATACTAGGCTTGCGTCCCCACGGTTTCAATAGCGTTCAGTTAGGTCCTGCACCGAAAACAAATTTATCTTGTTTTGCGCAACCCAATAATTAAAGTAGTCTAAGTTACTTCTTATATCATCAGTTATCTACTTGTGGAAGTCCTATAAATATCGATTTAGTCGTAAAATTTTGTTGTAAGTACTTAAGTAATCCCTAAAATTGGAATATTAGTACCGAAAAATACCGATCAGAGCTGATAAGTGATAACTTTTTAAAGACGAAAGTAAGAAAGTTTACATCATTACGAAGTAACGTATTTAAATGCGATACCTGGACTTGCCTTTTAATTACATAAACATTATAAGTTAATGAAATTCTTTATTAAAGCTTGCTTTCTCTCACCCTTTAGTATTTCTCATTAGAAAGCCGAATGTTTGGCGTTTGCCCAACTTCGCGCAGTCACGATAATGCGTTTTATTGCCATTAATACGTGTGCGATACATGCTCGGTCGTGCGGTTTTGACTGGATTTCACATTTTATGAGCTTTACAGTAGTACAAAAGAATCGTGGCGTTTGAGCGTGTGAGAACAGAAAAATCCTTGTAGGTTTCTCTTTGTAGTATGTTCGACAAGAAAAAGTATTTGATGAGGGTTTTGTTTTTATGATTGCTTATAAAAACGAAATTCAAATACAGTGCTTAGCATTTGCTTATCAAGCTTATAATTCGATTGGAAATTAATGTATTGGAACTTGATTTATAATTATGTTTTTTTTATAGCGTTGTAACGTTTATTATATTATATTTTCGTGTTAATTCCCCTGCCATGTTTTATCTGCGCTACTCTGGCTTGACTGGTATAGACTGCCTAAGAATACATTTAATCCGTCTTGGTTTATAAGGTTGAATAAATACACGTAAAAGTTTATTAATCGTGGAGCATTCCTATTTACAATAACTGAATGACATTTCAAAAGTTTCTCATATGTTTAATTGACATAAAAAAATGGCTTTCGTCTTTTTATTGAATTATTTTAGAAGTTATATAAATTGCCTAATAGAAAAGAAATTTTAAAACTTTGAATAAAAAATATTTTGCATTTGTTACTTTAAACACCTTATAACTAAATATCCATACAAATCTAAATTTAAATCAGAAATTTTAATATGTAAGAAACATAATAAATTATTAACTTATTTTGCATGTAACGCCTATGCAAGTGAAAAGAAACTAAAGTCATAAAGTCTTATCTTATACAAAATAATAAAAATATGCACAGGTACTTTATAAATTAAATATTTGCATTGCAGGTGATTATGCATTAGTTTGCATAATATTTCATTTATCAAGTAATTTCAACTTATAATAATAACTGCAAACTTGTTTATATAATTTTCACTTTCCTTCAAGAATATTATAATCATCTATTTATGCAGGTTTGAAAGTTCAATGTTTCGAATAAAAAGGCAATTTCATACAATATTTATCGCCTAGACCTTAGTTTACGTAATAACTTTTTATAGTAGTTGGTGTGAAATAACGTCTACTTTCTTAGGTGCGAAGCATATTTCAAACATATAGTGCGTTGGTATATGTTACCTTTTTACATAAAAACATGAACAGCATACTTTCGATACGATATCAATCAGTCGATAAATCTATAAACAAAAGAAGTTGTAACAATTAATTACAGGCAGGTCACGCAAGAAACGCCAAAACAATAACATTTCTCAATGGAGCAAAAACTCACAAATTAATCAAAGTATCGCCTAAGTCACGAGTCACGAGTTAGCTAGCAGGTTTCAGTCACACCTTGTTGGCCGTTCAACCTAATGAACTATAATTTTCTATTTCGTGTTGAATAAAATATGTATATCATGCGAGTGAAATGTAAAGCGTTATGCGTCTTATACGTTTTTTGTAAGGCATTCGGTCTGGCTTCTAGAGAATTATAGACTATGCATAGTCATTAATCAGTTTGAGTTAGCGAATCCATGCAGGGATGAACGGGTTATGCATTTATGAGGCAGATAAAGTCAGTGTTCTATATTGAAATGTAATTTTATTGTACTAGAAGGATCATGTATTTATTTATTTATTATTAAGGTCAGCCAACAATTGTTTACACATAGCATTCTTACAAACTAAAGATATACATATAAAGCACGTGTAACAATTTCTTAAAAGCTAACACCACATGCAAAGAAAACGGAAACAAAATTTAATTTAATTAAAAAAAGATTAACATAATTTTACAATGAATAAAATCAAGAAGAATTGAAGAAAATGTCAAGAAATTAAACCATAGATAAATTAACAATGGAATAAAATTGAGAAAATGTCAAAAAAATAAAGCCTAGATAATACAATAAAATAATCAGGAAATCGAATACTAAAATGAGAGCACTCTGCCTTCAATAACACAATTTATGTATAATGTATAACTTACTAGTTATAATACTTGTGATATCTGTAAAGTTTCGGAATATCAAGGTACCGACGGCGTCGATTAAAATCTAGTCTCATGCATTGTATTATTGGGTTCCCTTCAAAATGGTTGACTTAAATGGTGCTGGTGCAACTCTTTTGCTGATTAACTGCCATGTGTTTTTTTTAATTGTTTATTTTGTTAATTGTTTGACTACATTGTAACTTCACATATTTAGAAGCACTATAAACAATGTAACCTACGTTTTGTAAAACATAAAGTTTTGAAAAGGGTGTTCGTGGAGTCTTGCTTGCAAATAACGACACCTTTTTGACTAACCGACTGACGCTTTGCAATTCATAAGTGCCTGTAATAGTCTAAGTGAAATGCCATATGCCTAGAATTTAGATTTTTGAAATTTGAAATCTTTTAAGCCATAATTTTTTTATAGACGACCAACTTCTTTAATATATCTATCTCTCTCTTAGTATGGGCTCCTGTCTCCCACCATGTAATAGTTTTATGAAAAGTGTACTGTATCTTGTGGGAGAAAATAAATAAATTAATTAAATAAAAAAATAAATGTATTAAAAAATCTGTGACGACCAATAAAAAGGCCCCTCACCCTATTAAATAATAGTCACTTACATCAATACAAACATACATATGAGTTGTAAAGTAGGAAGTGGTGGTGGACAATTTCATGGGCCGGCGACATCCTCGATGGTAATGTTGTGTTACTACATATTCTTAACGATAGGGCTTTACTGTGCAGCCGGGTGGGCGCGGAACTGTATAGAGTTGTAGAAAATAAATAAGTAAATATATTTTTCTAACCTAGCTTTCGCTCACGACTCCGCCCGCGTGATTTTTGGAACTTCCATCCCCTATTTGACTCCTTGTTGTATTTTTCCAAAAATCCTAGCTCTTCACAAAGAATACACCAGTTTAATGTTTCTAGGACCAGCGGTTTGAATATATTGTTGAGATATCAACAGTTTGTCAATCAGTCAGTCAATTTGCCATTTTGTATAAATATAGATTGTCTTTTATCTTTTTAAGATTGAAATAATAAAAAAAAACTTACCTACTGTCTGACATGCCCATAATAAATAGCAAAATGATAAAAATATATTTGTAAATTGGTTAAAATATCAATTTTTCACGACATTACTGTCAAACTATTTATAAAATCATTAAGGTGTCATTTGTTTGTCGACCTCTTGGTTAAAATGGATGCCTTTAAAATACCTTATAAACTTTTATTTTTACCCAAATCATCTAATTTCTACTATCAATGTGGATTAATCACTTGCAAGTCATTGAAAAAACAGTTTACATATCCTGACACAGGTGCAGAAATCCATAAAATAACGAAGTTAGTCTAAATTACATTACAGTTTTACTGTAAACCATGGCCTTCAAATCTTCAAGTATTTAGACTACTAACAATTCATATTACTTTCGTCAAGCAAGCTCATTCATTTCTACATCTTAAGATAATATCTGTTTCAAATATTTGTTCACAAATATTATCTCTCTTGTACTAACACCTCTATACAAACACACAAAACTGCATACTCACGAGCACTCCGCGCATGCGTAACACGCATTTTATGTTGTCACTAAATAAATATTTGTCTACAGAAGGTTAACTTCACTACCGCATCTCTCTAGCCTTTTTGCAACTTTGTGTATTCGGTTTTTAGCCTTACAGGATTCAGCTATATAACTGTGTTTTACGTAAAGCGACTGCCTATCGGATCTCCTCAACCCAGTAAGTGGGCGACATAACACCCTTGGTTAGACTGATTCCCTAGATCCTGTCAGATTTCCTGGCTTTTGACTACCCGGAACGGCTGACAAAGATCCACGAATGACAATCAGGACCAACGCCTTTACCTGCTTTCCGAGGCACAGGAGGTCAGTGATATCCAGGATAAACTTTAGGACTCATAATATGATTTGATAATGTCTGCAAAAATTGCATGCTTTCGCAAATTTAATGTTGTTGTTGAAAGAGCATATTAAAAGTGCTTACTTAGTAAAAAAATAAACATTCGTTACAAATAATAAGCATAGCCGATATTATGCAATTCTTTAGTTGTTTTAATAAGTACCTAAATTTGTTTAAATTCATGAGCCGTATTTTACATGTACTTCAATAAATAGTAAAAAAAAGTGTTTGAAGCAAGACTTCTGCAGTTACCTGCAAAGTGACATCAAGAATTGCAAACTAGCATTACGCTCAATCATATCTGCTTTTTCCTATATTTGTACACAACGACGGACGGGCCATTTTTCATAGTTACCCATTTGTAAGTCAATGATGTAACTGTCTTGTGAGTAAAATAAGATGATGTTGTGATTATTCGACAGTGAGATATATGCATCTGAGGCCCGGTCGTTTTACATGTAATATAGCAAAGTTATATTTGACGTATCTTAATCCTTCGAATACACGTAATTTGAGACACAATAGCAGTCCGACAGCTGGCTGTCGGTTGGTCGTCAAAAGGGTATTGTACTAAAGTAAAAGCCAGCGTATAAACTATTACCTATGTGAGAAAAATGAGTGATTTTTGTAAGTAACAGTATGTAGTAAGATTTGCTTTTTTGGGATTATTTGAAACTATGTATTATTCTTTTATTCTTTTGAGGGACCAATCTTTAATTTTTGAGACGCCTATCACGACTTGACAATATTTACTCTGTTTGTTTGGAAATTGCAGAAAGGGTTTAACCTCAAAACTGCAATGAGTGCGTTGCAAATTCTCAACGTAGAAAACTACGATGTTAATTGTTTTGATAATATTTCGTTACGCAAGACGTCCCCCTTCAGTGTGAATCTGATCTCTTAAGTGCGCGATGCGAATCAATAAATTCTTAATTCTTTGCGATGCGAGATCGCTTTGCGTCGTACTTTTGTGTATAAGCCCAAGTGCATCGCCTGCGTTGGTCTTAAACATGTTTTCCTAGATAACATCCAACTGATAAAACTTAACAACGGATGATTTAGGCAGGCAATCTACAAAATCAGATAAAGTTCAGCAAAAACTGTTATAAGCATCCTCGGTTTGTTGCAAAAATATACCCCGTTGTTCAGAGAGGCGTAATAGCATATTTCACACTTTACACCTTAGATAGCATCGTGTAATAATAATGTAGGCGCTAGGTCGATAGAGTTGTGTTGAGTCGAGCTTACCTATAATTTCTGATGGCTTGGTAGCATCACTGCGATTTGTAATCTTTTTACTGTTATAATCTTTGTTATAAAAGCTGAAAGCTGTTAACAATGACATAGATGTTTATTTATTTATATTTGTAACTAATGGATGTTTACTCCGAAACCATCTAATTTCAGCTTTAGCTTTAGTTTTATTTCTGGTGCTAGAGTCTAATATCGTCATCAATTGCACATCATAGTGCTTATTTTGCGTAGATACCTAAGTAAAATGTAGAAAAAATAAAAGTAAAAAAATTAAATAATGACCACGAATAATTATTAAACCATTTATTAACCAACTAATAGTGGATGTAATGCAATTAAAGTTATTTGTATTTTATTCTTAGGCTTTTCTTGACCGTAGTTTAGTCTACCTTGTGGAAAATGGAACTGACCTATGAAGACCATGAATTGACTGTTAAGGGATTGTCATGACAGAGACGATATTTAAATAACTGCACAAAAGCTAATTTGTTAATCGAAGTTCTAATTTGAAATCGAACAAACACTCTTCAACAATCTTCAAACACCCACAAAATCATTGAAATCCACCGAAACAGTTGGAACAGTAAATCCCCCGTTGTGTTGTAAGACAAACCGCGGGATGCGACGCGCGACCACAAGCAACGCCGGGTGAGATGATAGTATACGTGCCCGCTACACCTGCAGGGATTAACGGTACCGTTGTGTGCAAGATCCGACAGAAATTGCTATCATTTACGCCTGGATTCACTTCGAAATTTTTGAAAACTGCACATTTGTAGGTCGATATGACTTTAATATTTTGGAAAAATGAGGCACAGAGTATAAAGTTCTTCATCCTCCATAGAAAAGGGAGGATCCTCCGACCAGACGGGTGTTGTACCTGGTGGTCGACGGTTTCAAGTCGGGATTTCTCTACATGTGCTAATGTCGCCGATAACTCTTATATCGCGATGTAGGATGTCAGTTGTAGTTTACGTGTTCGGCGAAAGATGTCGCCACAATAGATTATGTCTCCCTTGGTACCTGTACATGAAACGAAGTTGCAATGAATTATTGTCATCTCACTTGTAGATAGGCACTGAAGTTTACTTCACATTAATTCATCGATTAAGGCTTTTACACAATTCAGTTATGGATGTTTACTTGCTAAGTACTGTCCAATAGTAAGTTCTCCTAGTTTTTAATTTTGCATATCGAGGAGAGCCTACGAGATCCTTTTACTAAGTCTCCTCTGTCCGTCCCTTCAAAAACGTATAAATTGAGATGTAAGAAAAGTTAAGCAATCATAATGAAACTTAATATATAAACAACGTTAATGTTGATGTCATAGAAACAAAAGTTGATGAACCAAATAAAACAAATGCAATATAATAATATATTGTTGCAAAATCAGATCCTAATCAACCAATAAAATATGTAGAATTGATTCTAATATGCAATTTACATTAATGATAAACGCCCCCTGAACTCGTTACTATTTATTCGATCGAAGAGATAGGCAATAAGTTATCAAATAGATCATTCTAATCAAGTGTTGCCTAAAAAACAATCAGTGAATGACCTTGTGAAACTAATCTAATGTTGCTAGATTAGTTTAGGCTATAAAATGTGAGAGTGTACGTGGGAGCCTAGATTTAACACATACATTCTGTTTCTGTGGTATGATAGAGTAATTACACAAGTAGTTTTTTTTTATTAAAAAGTTGCATCCTTGCAACACATATAAGTATTGAAGAATTTTAGTTTGCATCAAAGCAGTTTACTTTCTAATAATTTGATAGATAGATAGATAGATAAAACATTTATTTGGTGCAAAACACAAGAAATAAACAAGAAGAGAAAAGAAAAAAAAACAATATTACAGTTTTGAAGTGACCAAGCAGTGTGTCTCTGGTTTGCACCAAATGGGTGTCCAGCTCAGCATATGTCAGGTATAAGCTCAGCATATACCTATAATTTGTACTTAAATTTGTACTGTGGACCAGAAGTGTAAGTAAAACAAGATTCTAACTAACTCAAATTCAAATTTATTTGCTCCATTAGTCCGTAAAACCTTCGAACACACGTGATTCAAGACACAATAAAAAGACAATAGCAGCCTGACAGCCGGCTGTCGCTTGGTCGCTGAATGGTTAAAAGGCACTATGGTACGAATATTTAGAAATGAATTTAGTTGTAATTTTCAGTATAACGTAACGTATAGCTTATCTGATAATATCGCTAAGAATCCAACATCGTTAATTAGACTATCCGTACTAATACTATAAATGCGAAAATAACTGTCTGTCTGTCGGTCTGTCTGTCTGTCTGTCTCTTCTTCACGACTAAACTACTGAACCGATTTGAATGGAATTTGCTACAGATATAGTCTAGGACCTGAGAAAGGACATAGGACAGTTTTTATCCCGGAAATCCCCTGGGAACGCGGATGAAGTCGCGGGCAAAAGCTAGTACTCTATAATTCTATAGCTCTAAAGAGCTTGCTCTTTGTAAAGAATGTTTGTGAATGTCTTTGTATTAAGAATGGATCTTACAGCGTTCCATAATACACCAAATGCGCCAAAGCCTTGAGAGTGTAATCAGTGGACGGCAACACCGTAACTGAATTCAATAAATATTCGCCGTTGTGCATTGTTTTTTTACATGTGCATAAAGTTTTTCAAATACATAAATAAATTTATGCTATCGATACGCTTCTTGTATGTTACGCTACTTCAATGTTTTATTAATAAGGTATCACTTCGTAAATAGGAGATAGTCATCATACAAATTGAATAAAGACAACCATGCAACTATTTATTCCGAATTTGTTACCAAATACAATCGCGTAATGTGTGATTCCTCTCTTCAAATTGGAGCATCTTTTGCAACGCTAGTGCCAAATATTGCCCAATAACGTTGTGTCAGTTTAATATATACGTGTTAAACGATTAATGTCAGCACTGATATATTGCTGTGTTTTATTGCAGTAGCTGGAAAAGACACGCCCGACACAGTGTCATAGATTGATGAGTTTGCGATATCTTAGATTTTATCTGAAATTAGCTTTCGCGGCTTCGCCCGTGTGGTTGTCGAACTTAGATACCATATTGAACCCATTTGGAGGTAGAATTTCCAAAAATCTTTTCTTAGTGGATACTTACTCTTCTGAAAGAACACACCCTCCAAGTTTCATGTCTCTAGGACCAGCGGTTGTACGTTGATATATAAATAGTCAGTTACCTGTCCGTCAGTTTAGCATCCGTGCTAATCATGTGCTAATATTATAAATGCAAAAGTAACTCTGTCTGCCTCTTGTTCACGCATAAACCACTGAACTGATTTGAATGAAATTTGGTACAGAAATAGTCCGGGACCCGAGAAAGGACATAGGATAGTTTTCATCCCGGAAATCCCCCGGAAACGGGAACTATTTTACGCGGACGAAGTCACGAGCAAAAGCTAGTTTTATATATTTAGATTTTAGTTTCAATGTTATGAGTTGTGGAGTAGGTGAATTGACTGATTGAATATTTAAATTATTAATGCTATTAATTATTATTGTAATTAAATTAGAATTAATTCAAAATCTAAACTAGCAGTTAGGCCCCGTTGTCTATCTGAATTCATTTCGCTTCTTATTTATGTTCTCAAATCATGATATAGTACGTTTTTTTTCCCATTTCTAACCACTTTCAAAAAGTAGAAAACGGGAAATATTTCAATTCCAGCAGACGATCAGTACTCAGTATTGACTGAGTTGTCGTTGAATTAAACTGTGTCTTAAAAGTCGGTAAAAAAACCTAATTTAAGTTTGTATTTGTATTGTTAAGTTTGCGGGACTCGGGCGGTTAATGCGTAATACAAGTGACGTTAGAGACACCCCGCTATCCGTCTGTGTGTTTGTCACAAGCATTGGGCTCAACTCGTATTCTCAAGGCTCTTCTCCTCATCATCTCCCTAGCCTTTTCCCAACTGTGTTGGGGTCGGCTCAAGACTCTTCTCCTAAAGCACAAAAACAGTGACCAGTATACATAAATAGAAAAATTCTGCAAAAAAAAAAACACGTAACAAATATGCATAGTTAGCCAGGGTTCAATAAATCGTAATATGCAACACTTTTTATTGAAAATGGTTGAGAGCTAAGGATAACACAACAAACAGATATACCTATTAAAATATTCATGCATTTTTTTATTACATTAATACTGCAGTTTATCAAACGACCTTTGATCTTTGGCACTAAAGTGTGCAAAAGATTTATACTAGCTTCTTCCGAAGATTTATGCGCTCCTGTAGGTTGAAGCGTGATGTTACATTGCTTTCCTTGGAACATTTCTAACTAGTTTCATTTGTTATTGTTAATGACGTTCAAAAGTGCCTTTTTAATCTTCCGACGACCAAGCGTTAGCCGGCTGCTCTGGGTTTGTTCCCGTTGTCCCCGTACGCCGTGTCCCCGTCCTACGGGGACAGCGGTACTTCAATTAAATATTTGAAAATAGTTCCCGTTGTCCCCGTACGCTGTCCCCGTTAATATAGTTGAATAAAATAGGTAAAAATTATTGCCCACAGTCCCCGTTTTTTCTTTTCCCAACAAACAAAGTGTAATTATGGAACATTGGTAGATTAGCCTTGGGACCCGGTAGATTATTATAAAGGATTTAGACCTTGTTTTCAAGTAAGATTTTTTATTTAATGAAATGTCCCACAGAGTTACAGTACGTTATTTTTCAATTAAAGATTGAAACTTAAGAGAACAAAAGTACTAAGCGAGCAGTAACGTGAAGTAGTCATGTGCGAAAATTTAAAATATGTGGTGGATCACGTTTTCCATTTACCACTTCACGTTACTGCGCGCCTAGTACTTTTGATTGAATTGAGTAGTCAAGTGTGAAAATTAAAAATTACTGTGAATTTGAAGTTTAGTTTAGTTTATACATTTATAGCCGAATGTACGTTACGGGGACAACGGGAAATAAATTTAATCACGTACCGCTGTCCCCGTGACGGGGATATGGCATACGGGGACAACGGGAACAAACCATTCGCTGTCTTCCTAGGATAAAAGGTTTATTAGAAACTAGCTTTTGCCCGCGGCTTCGTCCGCGTGGCTCCCGTTCCCGGGGGATTTCTGGGATAAAAACTATCCTATGTCCTTTCTCGGAACGAAATAAGTGAAAGGAACTAGTATGAAACATTACCAAATTAAAACTCGCAGCAATCGATTTTTAACTGGTTGGTTGCAGGTTAATAACCCACTTCCCTTAGCTAATTGTTACAACGTGTTCTAATGCGGGCTTAATAGCATTAATTATGCTATGAATTTCATTGGTTATTTGTTGTTTGTAGTTACTATACCGTCATTGTCGTGATGGCCCAGTGGATAAAACGCCCGCCGCCGCCGGCGATAAGGTTGTGGGTTTGAATCCGGGCAAATGTAACTTTTCAGTTCATATAATTATACTTCCTAAAGTTTATCTTGGACGTACGTGAAGCCGTTGGTTCCTGTTGTCATTCGTAAAACTTTGACAGTCGTTACGGGTAAGCCAGAAATTCTGATCAGTCTAACCAAGGGGCATCGTGTCGCCCAGTTACTGGGTTGTGGAGGTCTGATAGGCAGTCGCTTCACGTAAAACACTGGTATCCAGCTGAATCCAGTTTTTTTTTCTTTTTTCTTCTTGTTTATTTCTTGTGTTTTGCACCAAATAAATGTTTTATCTATCTATCTATCTATCAGTTAGGCTGGAAGCCGACCCCAACATTAGTTGGGAATAGGCTAGGGAGATGATGAGTGACTACACCGTAGCTGAGACTGAGACACTTTTACCGGACACAAGCCACGATTTGTGTCGGTTCGGACATGTTAGCAACACCCTATAAACGGCCAACGATAAAACTATCGGTACGACCTAATGTAAACCAGCTCTTACAAGTAATTGTCCTGAATCCTATTTATTGTATATGTGACTTTAAACCATCAAACACACGTGATTCGAGACACAATAGTAAGACAATAGCAGCGCGACAGCCGTCTGTCACTTGGTCGTTGAAAGGTTGACTTTGGCCTTTAGTAGTTTCTGGGATTTGTGCAAACAGATTAAGAAGTAAGAAATAAACGTTATTTCATTCCTACTGATCTTGAAAGCATTTTACCTTGAAGTAATTAAAGATGTTTCTAATATTCTCTAGAGTTAATGTATCGGCTTCTGGTTCTTTATTAATTAACATATTAACTAATAGGCGCCAATTAATTTAAACATTCTTGTATTGAAACTTTTGCATTGCATAAGCTAAAACTAAATTGATGGACTTGAACGTCAGAAGCTGGAAATCCATCTGCCTAATATAATATTTATATATTCGGAATGCAAAAGTTTATGCGAAAATTATTCAATAACTCGACTTAGTTGTGAGACGCTTGAAGAAAGTTGCAAATTGACGAAACTTGCTCAAGAGGCTTCTAAAGTTCATCGGCATTTGACCGAAAGGATTTGATGTCGTATTTCTTGTAGGAATCAAGTAAACAATTGTTAGGAAATTGTTGTATAAAAATGTATCTACTATATAAAAATAAGTCGGGTTTTCCTTCCTGACGCTATAACTCCAGAACGTACGAGCCGATTTCCACGGTTTTGCATTCGTTGGAAAGGTCTCGGGCTCTGTGAGGTTAATAGCAAAAAAAATTCAGGAAAAATTTCAACATCCACGCGGGCGACCGCTAGTTTAATAAATTATAAATATAGAAATGTTATAGGAAGCAAGGCACTATCATTTGTATAGATTCTGGTTATGAACCAGTTGATTCCTTTCTCTTTCTTCTCTTCTTCCTGTCTCTTCGGCCTTTGCCCCAACTTAAATTCATCAACAAAGTTGACTGATAAGTAAAAACATATTTTTCAATACTAATTTCAGATATGGCCTATGCCCCAACTTAAATTCATCAACAAAGTTGACTGATACGTAAAAACATATTTTTCAATACTACTGGTACTTTCAGTTCACAATTATTTTTGCTGAAATAAAATGCATGTTTATTATTCAAAAAGATTATTAAACACATTTACACGTCACATTTTATAAACTAGGTGGATTGCGCATTCCATTTCCAAACTCTGGGATCTTAAAGCATTGCCAAGATACTGATGACGTTATGGTTGCGTATAACCGAAGACCAGGTGCGTGCATTGCCTATGCTTATGACTAGGAAGCTGATGATTATGTTTATTTCCTGGTTCCTCTCACTCTAAACCCCAATCAGCTATCCTAAACACTTCATGCATAATTCACACACCAATATATTGACCAATAACTTCGTAATTGCATCAATAATTATCGCTGTTTGGTGCTGATAATCTCCCTTCACTATTTACGCATATTAAGGTCCCATAATAATGGTTGCGCAACCATTAGTGATGCTTTCTATGGTGGTCAGCGTTGCCCGCAACCGTGACTGATGCGTGCGGAACTCAGAAGCAATCTGCAACTTTAGATTTGGATTGCGTTTGACATGAACATCACTATGATGCAATAACATGTGGGCTAGTGTGTCAGTACGTCTAGTTTTGTCTTGGAACTGGTTTGAACTCTGAAAACTAGAGAAAATCTATAATTCAAATAGTTAAAGATCATAAATTAACCGTGTAAATATAAAACTTTACTCAGAAAACCATATGATCTAAGTCATGTTGTCATTGACTCCCTAGCCTTTTCTCAACTATGTTGGGGTCGGCTTCCAGCCAAACCGGAAGCGACTGCCTATCTGACCTCCACAGAAATAGTCATAATCAGAAAAGAACAGTGGAGGAGTAAGAAAAATATGTTTTCACTTTCCTCCATATCAAGCAGGAGACAGAACAGACCTAGGCCAACAGGCACAAAGGGGCATTTACAACTAGGAGAAGCCCAGACTGCCTAACACCCAGACTTTTTTTATTACTAGGTCCTAAAAAAGTGAACTAAATTGTATTAAATGGTAGCTGATGACCATGACGTCCTGGATGTTTAAATCCATACTAATTAATATTATAAATGGGAAAGTGTGTCTGTCTGTCTGTCTGTATGTTTGTCTTTCTGTCACGGCAAAACGGAGCGATGAATTGACGTGATTTTTTAAGTGGATATAGTTGAAAGGATGGAGAGTAACATAGGCTACTTTTTGTCTCTTTTTAACGAGAGCGAAGCCGCGGGCAAAAGCTAGTATTGTTATATTTGTCTTACTACTAAAGGAATAGAATAATGCGGAAAGGCTCCTAAGTGCTAAGGAAGATTTTTCAGTACATTTGCTTATATCAAGAATGAGAAAGAAAACGCAATTCTTTTTACTTTGTATGATAATGGCTTCCGACAACCTTTAGCTATGAATACGGCATGGTATCTCATTACATGCAAATCAACTGTTTTGTTTCTTTTTTCTTAGTCTATCTAGTGAACAGTTAGTAATTAAGGATTATATAACAATTTAGTAATGCTTTCAAAAGTTATTGTTACATAGAATACTTTAGATACTGGACACCAAAGACACCCTCCCTTGGCAGAGATGTTCGGTGACTTAATGGCTCTTCAACACTTTAAAATGAATTAAACAAAATATGACAAAAATACTTTCTTTATCTTTGATGAATTATTTATCTTTTAACCTGTGCTCCTTGACATTCAGTTATTAATGTAAAACAATTTCTCTTTCTGTGGCAGATTAGATTAATATACATAATT
Organism: Athetis lepigone; assembly: GCA_033675125.1. Classification (NCBI taxonomy): domain Eukaryota; kingdom Metazoa; phylum Arthropoda; class Insecta; order Lepidoptera; family Noctuidae; genus Athetis; species Athetis lepigone. The sequence continues at coordinate 20,940,267 of CM066218.1, forward strand.
TTTAATTTATTATGGTTGTTTAAGTATGCGCTAATGGGTCATTTTATTTGGTATTAATCAAGACTTTAGATATATAACGTGATTGGTGAGACGAGGGACATATTGGGAGAGACTATTCAGTATTCTATTCTTATTCCAAAATAGTATAAGTTATATATGTGAGCATATATTAGCACCAGTTATGGTATATATAATACGGTCTAGAAGTAAAGACATGGTCGTCCTCACCCACTGCCCGCGGTGTTTATAGGCAGTGTTTGAAAATTTTTGGGAACGGTCGTTCTGTGCTGTAAGTCGCGCGCGGGTAATAACGACCAAGGCCTAAGTGAACACTGAAACATTGACAAAATTTTGACGATGTATGTATCTAACTGTCCATGGGCAGAGTGATGAAACTTCATCAAGCATGCAGCCAACAATATACCTTAGAACTAAGGACAATAAAAGATGCAGGAATGTGAAAGGTGTCACATTGTCCATACAAAGTACGCAATTTGAATCATGAAAAGTGTGTTAGGGTCCAATTAGTCAACCATGTAATTTCACAATCGTGAGCAGGACTGCCAAACCGTCTTGTACTTAACACTTTCTAATTGCATAGAACATGGTTATTAACGCTAATCAGGATTTAGGAATATTTTCCAATTAATTAGTCGGGAAAGAATGCAAACAAAATGAATCTAATTCCCTGCCGGGGTCTGTGTTTCCAAATGCATATAACCCGGATGTATTCAAGAGACGAATGCATAGGCATCTTTTGGGTTAGCTTGCTCCATCGTAGGCCCCGTCTATGCCCTTGGGCTAGTCTGGGACCAAGAGCAAGCTCATTAGTAATAAAAAAAAGCGAGTATTGTTATGTTTTCTGAATAACCTTATTTTTAATTTTATTCGCTTTTGCTTGATTTCACCTCATATTGCGTGTCTTAACTTCACTCACTCTGACACTATTTATTTTTTTCAATACAAAGAATAAGATTGTAATGTCCTTTCCTTTCTTTACTAGGTCGAGCTATTACTAAGCAAGTGTGTGGCTAAGAAATATTTCTGTCACCGTCGTACATCTGTCTATCTGTGATCGCAAGATAGAGATAGAAAATCACGTAGCAAAAGTACTTGCTAAGTAACGATTTCTGGGCCTCACTTTATCTTTCTTTATTTAACATCTGCTGCTTTTTCGTTCGCATGAGTATGTCTCAGCTGATTTGTTTGTATTCTGAATTGATTTTGTATTAAAAATTGTTCAATTGATGAGTACACTCCATTACATCAATACAGTCGTTACTCAAACATATTATTATAATATATTATGTGAAACATACAAGCCATCTATAATTTCCTTGTCATATAAAAGACGATACGATTTCCACGCCTGAGGAACACCTATCAAGCAGTAGCGTCATGGTGCAATATTATAATTACACACCGTATCGACAATTATTGTGTTAAAGCCATGAATATTACCCATTATGCAACAATATGATGATTTGTAACTACCGGTGCCAGATTGGGGCGGTGTTGGAGCTGATTTGAAATTGGTATTATTGTAATTATGTCATATATCACGCCTCTATGATTCGAGAAGAATTGCGTTTCTTTTGGTACATAATAGGCTTACATCCCATCTGCAAAGGTTTTAGTATTGCGATAGATCACTGTGATCACTTAACATTATTGACATAACGAAACGGCGCTTATAGTATTTTTCTTGTAAATATGCGTGATGATAATATTTATTTTTCTAGGCAAGATTCCTTGGGCACCTTTGCAGTTTACATTAATTATTTCTAAATCCTAACTTTCCTAACTTTTACCTAGTTCTAGGTATTGCTACCAATCAACAGCTTGCCTACTAATGATCTAGCACCGACGAACGGTTGTGTAACAATATTTTCACACCTGTATGTAAAATGTTGCAAATTCATATATTTTGCCAAAGACACATCGTAAATGCCACACCTATTTCTACATAATCTTGGGCATAAATTCCAATTACTTAATTTTTAAATCACAAACAAAAACTGAGTTGTGTAGGTCTGATTGGCATTCACTCCATATAACAAAGGTATTCAGCTGAATACAGTTTGTCTGGAAGACGTCGACACCCTTTTTTTTTGGGGAGTTGGAAATCATCAAATGACTGCTCCCGTCCTGGGTGCGGCGGGAGGGCGTGTCAAACTTTTACTGACTAAAACCCACTCATGTTCCTTCTGTTGCCCTTTATGTTCCGGGGTCACGGTTACTATTATAATCATTCCGCAACAAGTCGACACCCTCAGGGGGGATTGTTTAGTGTGGGTTTTGGAAATAAGCCGACCTTAACATAGTTGAATAAAGGCTGAGGAGATGATGATGAAACGTAAATACTTTCTGGACATGTTTCAAATACTCTTAATTTATTTATTTCTTACCAACTTTCGCGGCTTCGTCCTCAAGGATGTCGAAAATTCCATCATGTATTTAACCTTTTCAGGGGTCGAATTTCCCAAAAATCCTTTCTTAATAGATACTTTCTCTGTACAAAGAACACACCCTCCAAGTGTAATGTGTCTAAGAGCAGCTATGTGGGTTGCAGTTTGATATATCAACAGCCAGACAATCAGTTAGTCACCAATGGGTAAGATAGATGATATAACAACAAAATCTCTACTATTTACAACATATAACAACGAAATCTATAATTTTATTTATTATAACGATTAATTCATATAATAAACCATTTATATAATTTTATCAGACCCAATTTTTATAAGCGTAACATACATTGAATATAACAACGTTTGACATAACATACATAAAATATAAAATCGTTTGACATACCGCTCAAAAGATATAACACTTGTTTGGTCTAATATGACGATAACTAACTCAGATAGATCGACGGAGGACCGCTGCGCGGGGCTCCTATTTCTGGGTGGTTAAAAAAAAAGTAACCACAAAGGCTAAGGCGGGAGCGAAGTGGAGCGGAGCTCCCTTGCCTTAGCCTAACCTAACCTGTCCGAATCGGGGTGCCCTGAAAGAACTAGTTAAGCCTAGGCAAAACTATTTTGTCCTAAAATTGGGTATGGCCGGTAACATAAATTAATATTGAACGTTAGACCTAATGATTTTCGATTAAATAAACTAATACACATTAAAAAGATATTATCTTATGAACGAAAATAAACTGAAATTTGACCAAATGATTTTATACGTTATGAGACGCACCCGTCACCAATACTTTCCTACGAAACAAAGAACTCAGTAGTTTATCGTTAAGGGTGTTATCAGGGTATTTTCCCGGATATTCCGACACATTCATTTCCACCGTTTGCAAACCGGCGCTCATTTCCTGACATACAACTTGCTCTGGGCAATGTTACCGCGGGTTCCGCAGTGATTACTTACGTATTGCTTGTAACATTGAAATAAGAATTTTCACGTCATTTTACACGTACTCAGTAAAAGGAGGTAAAAGCGTCATATTTAAGCTTTAAAAAAAAAGTACCTAACGGAGAACAACCTTTAAGACCTCTTTGGAACAAGCAACTGGCTTCAGTTTTCTTTCTTACTAACTCATAAATGCCTGTAATAGGGATGACGACAACATTAAAAAAATGGCAATACGGGATACGTATTTCTTGCTTAATCAAAGAAATAAAAATATACAAAGCTAGAGAGCAACAAAGTTCCGGAGTGGGGGCTTTTAACGTCACCGTGCAGCAAAATTGTATCAGATCGTGACGTCACGCGAAACATCAACGCACTGTATCGTTGTCATTTTTCGTTTACGAGGTCTAACTGAAGGACTAATTACTTTCTTTTTATTCTCGCCTATTTTTAATTTTTATTTCTTAGACAACGGTGACGATTCTCTTATAACGTACCGTAATCTACTAACGTAAACTTAAGTTAAGTGCATTTTTATTTTTCCATTTCTGAAAGAAACTAGTAGAGAAGATATATTTTAGTTTAATCCTGTCAACAGCGTCTGAAGAAAATTAGCGTATATTTAGTCGCCATGTTTTTAATCGCGTCTTTGAGTGTCTAGTGTACTTATAGGACTTAACTAATATTCTATCTTCTGTCCTTTTCTTAATGAAATGTAAAGAGAAAGATGCACTTAAATTAAATTTAGGTTAGTTTGTGAATAAGAGAATCGACACCATTGATAAAGAAATAGGTAAAACTTTACCGTATTACAATTTAGTTTCAGATTCAAACAACAATAAACTTACTCTCAGCCTTTATTGCCGAGTCAGAAAGACCATTTGACTGCGGTACCCCAAACCGGTTGAAGGTCAGGAAGCGTACCGTAGCGCCGCGAGTCCGGCAAGTAAACAGTAATTTGTAAGAAATTGTATAGTTCAGGACATTGGTACAATATAATGACATAATCAGTACGTACTAGTGGCTACGGATATTAGGGAAATCGTTTCAATGACACTTGGGTAATACAATTGAAGACCACAATTGAGCATTTTTTTCACACCTAAAGGGTGTCAAAAGGGGTTTTCAATAGCAGACCGGGCTGTTCTATCCCATAAAGTAAGCATGAACGAAATATATAATATAAATAAATATATAATATAAAACAAAAAAAAAAACAGTTTATTCTTTTACATCCTGAAAAGTATGATAAGGAAAAAAAAAAAAAAAACACTAAATACACAAAAAGTAATACGAAAAAACATTATCGTTAACAAAGACGAAACAAGGTACTTAAAATACCATTAGCTGTCATCAAGACTTACATAAAGAACGATCAATAATGGTCCTCAATCATATCATATATTTTATATTTATTACGTACTTTGACTATGCCTGTTACTGTTACACAACTGTTAAACGTCAGGTGCACGATAGAGACGGAACATAGCTAAGCCAAAGTCAGTGCTTAGTGACGTCTATTTATATCGCCAGTATTCGCCAGTAGTATCATATATAAATGTCATAAACGTTTAATATGTTTAATTAAGATGGATAAGTAAATTGTATTTGGCTTTTGGATCATAATCAAGATTTATTTATTTAATTACTAGCTTTTGCCCGCGACGATGACCAGATGACGAGGTGAAAACTAACTTTTGTCCTATTTCGGATCCCAGACTATAACTGTATAAAATTTCATTTAAATCATTCATTTAAATCGGTTCAGTGGTTTAGGCTTGAAGAAGAGACAGACAGACAGATAGAGTTACTTTCGCATTTATAATATTAGTATGGATATATTTATTTATATATGTGACGGACGGACGAATTATGTATCTAGTATAACATGACTGAAGTCAGTTATCAGTGACCGGTTCCGAGTTCATTTGCACATGTCGTACACACACAGTTTTTACTTTCACCCGTCAATCGATTCAAGCTGCTTTCAATTTGGATGTGGCAATTTGTTAGGAAAGGTCAACCTTCGAAACTAAAGATTTTTGTGCAATATCCTGTGTGGTTTAGCTGACAAGAATTATGTGATGTTAATAATAGTGTTAGGATTGAACCTCCTCTTTGCTTAGGGCGGTTTAATGAATTATCTTTTTTATTCAATAGGATTAAAGAATGATGTCATTTTGTTAAGGACAGTAACTAAAGTTAATTCAAACACCTATAGTAGCAAATTCAAAAATCTGATTGTAATTACGTTAAAATCGTTACGCCAAAATTTTTATAAATTATTTGTTATACCTAGTAATGATCTGCTTTTTACTCGGTAACTTTGTTTGCGTACAATAGAAGTTGTAGGCAAAACTTAGTAACAAAGTATACATTTAAATAACATTTTAATAGGCAAGTCATAAATTAAAAAGCTATATTTTTCAAATCTACGTACTGCAGAGTTCTCTAAAATAAATTAAATTAACATACGTTCAAAGATTTAAAAGCCGCATCCAAATATCTTATTCCGTGGCCACGTCCACAAACATCCGGCAAATATTCAAAGTCGCCATTTATTATAATTCCACCATTAAGTATTCGTATAAAATCACTTTCTCACATTGTTAGTGAACACTTATAACTTATGGACTTTTCAAAATTTATGGAAATGGACAATTTCTAAAATGTTTTGGTCGATTTCGATGTTTTGGATCCTCATAACCCGACGTTTGTGATCTAAGACGAAGTTCTGCGTTTTAAACGATTTCGTTTCTATTTTTAATTAAAAACTATTAAAGCTGCATGTGTCCAATTTGCTGATATTAATAAAAAATTTGTAATTACCTCATTCCTAGTTATGGTTAGCTTCGAGTGCATCCTGTAGAGGGGTCGTTATACTCTTCAGATTGTCAACTACTTTGACAAACAAATAAAAAAACAAAATAACATCATCAACAATTCATTTACGGCTATCTAATCCTCAAACTTGACGGAGCTTGTACTGTGATAGCCAGACAACTGATATAATATAATAGCTTTACAAACACATGCAAGGACACAGGACAAACAACCCACCGAGATGTCCTCGGTGGAAATCTAATCCAAGAAACCTAGCTTAAGTCTGAGTCACTGACTACTAGACCAACTATTAACGGGCTAGTAAAAACTTTGGGACTGAGGTTGGTTTTTTCTAAAGAAATTGAGTTTAACTTAGAGTAATCGTAAATTCTATTAAACATTCTTATAATTTTTCAAAAAAATTCAATTATTTGTAAAAACATGGTTGTAATAATTATATCGATCGTCATTGTTGTTATTACCCAACATTATAAGAACATTGTGCGTTCAAATAAAACCAAAAACAATACAGTATTATTTCTGAAGGAAACAGCGCTATCTATTATTACTTTGTAGTACTAATACAGAACGTACAGAGGAGACAGACCAACGGTATTTTTCTAGTTCATGATTCCCACAATAGATGGCGTTGTTCAAACTAGCGTAATAGTTCACTGTATCAAACCTAGATGCCGCTGTGCCTAAAATGTTGAACTCTGAATCGCGCTTTTGTTATCATTACTGTAACAGTACTTTAACGTGAGCCCATTCAATTCATACATCATTTTGAATGTTGTCTTTCTTCTGGTAGGTACTATGTCTAACCAGAGAGCTGGCATGAAAGAACTTGGTAAATTAATAGATGACAGTTTCAGAAGGTATAATATGCAAATTATAAGTAATTATAACACCTAAGCGGCAAAGTATTTAGTAGTTTTATGCTATAGCTGTAATTATAAGTACTGCAGAATGAAAAAGTTGCACTAGCCCATGCACATTTATAATTTTTCATGACAATATAAAAAAGCAATATGTGGTTTTGTAATATTAAAATAATTTTAACTAGCTACGTTTTCAATTTTAAGAATTTGTATAGGAACAAAAATTGCAATTAATTAATTAATAAGTTAATAATTATAGAATATATTAATTTAATGAATCCCTTAGTAAATAGACTACAACATGACTACACAACATTTATTTATTTTATTATATTTTTTTTTTCAGAATTAAAACCTTTAACCCCGTCAAAACTGAATCAGATCAAGCTACGGTTACTATGCCCGCTAAAACTAACGATGTTCCATCGGAAGAAGCACCAAGACGTTGCAGAAGATTTAAATGTTTGGACATATTGGACGTAAAAACTAAGGACACCGTTATCGATTTAACCAAAGACTAAATTTTGTTTAAACTGACCATACAAATTTTTTGATTATGTTATAGCATAGCACATACTTAATCAATAAAAATTTAATAAATGAATTTATATATTTTTTGAATGTCTGTTGATATTATAAGATTTTTTTATCTTTATAATTAATCCTTGGGGTGTCACGCCGCGTGCCTGGTGGGTCTCTAGGACCCGAAAATAAAATGGTGTTTTTATTTTACAAATTGCATATAAATATGACAATAAAATTTTATATTCATACTATATAACTACAATAATAGGTAAAATAAGTACTAAATCAATATGCGATTTATTAAATAAAAAAAAAACTTCTTCACTTTACGTAACAAAGATCATCAATTAGCATTAAACTTTTTGGACGGGTTTTTTTTACCCGAGCGAGCAATAAATGCTTCTTACTTGATTGTGCACTCGTAACGGACAGTAAGAGGCTGGTAAAACGGACCCCTAGTCTTTATTACGAAGCTACGCAGAAGTACGGGGCGCTTGTTTCAAGATTTAAATGTGTAATTGTCGATTTCGTCATAAAATAGTGGGTCTGTCAGACCCCAAGGGTTAAAAAGGCAACATTTTTGGTTATAAACCATTGAAAACTCAGATACTGATAACTCAGGATAAACCATTGAAGCTAGATTAGCACAGTTGTTTATTTTTACGTAAAAGGCGCACTGAAAAGCAATGCTAGGAATTCAATCCCTAACGGTGTAAAATTAAGGAACACAGTTTACATGAAAATAGGCGGGTAAAGCCGCAGAAAATTAGTACCTAATGGATCTTTAATGTGGCTAGGCCAATAAAAAAAACTTTTAAGACTTAGGGTGGAGCTATGACTATAGACAGAAGATTTCATTATTATACTTAAAAAGACTAACGATCTCATCCCTAAACAGTTAAAATCTGAACCGTGTAACGAGAAAAATATGAAAAGTGAATATATTTGATCCATCAATCTTAGTCAGGTGATTAATGATAATGACGCGGCGAGGTGGTCTGAATGACGGCTGTTTATGAGACAGCCAGGTGTCGTGCGTGGTGGAGATATTATCGTTTCAAGTGCCATAGATCATGCCACAAACATTGATAAATTTAGGACAAAGATTTAGATGGATGTTCTGTCCTGAACTTTTGATATTAATGAATTTAGAGTTACTGGATCACCTGACGTCTTTTTGGGACAAGTCCATCATACTATTCTAGCCCAGTGTAATTTCGGAAAACCAGAAGAAACAATTCTGTTCACCACAAAAAATAGGCAATGAAATTCGACGAGTTCGGTACAAATGAAACAAAATTACTGTCTTAGATCCTGTGACAAAATTAATCAGATAAGAGTAGCGATGTGAAAATTTGAAAACAACTTATTTGCATTTATAGAACAACAACAACTAGGAAAAGCCCAGTTACCTAACACAACGGAATAAAATGACTATTAATTTATATGACCAGATTTTTTGCCTGCTATCACAACTGCTTTGTTGAGATTAAAAAGTGTACCAAGTACAAAATGACATACCAATAAGAGACAAAACTATTAAAGCTGCTATAATCGGTCTGAAACACATTCTCGAACGCAGCTCAGTCATTACTTACTTAACTCCAACAATACACATAAAAGGCGAGAACTTCAAAAGCCCAATTCTCCAAGTTTCACACTTAAAACAGGTACTAATAACTTGTTCAAATTAAGAGATTTCACTTAGATCTGTTGAACGCATAATTGAAGTCTGCGAGAGTTTTAACGGTCGGTAATTAGATAAATTTGTGTATCCGCACGCCCTCTGCCGACGACCGCAGCTAACAAAAATTTACGGAGCGTTCCGAATTTTATCTGCATGTTAATTGGTCTGGACGTTTTTGGGTATTACAGTGGTTTGTGAAGAGTTATGAAGCGAAATGGACTTTGGTGAGAGGCCGTTGTTACGTAATAGGTTATTCAATCTGGCATGATCTCAATTTTTCTGTCTTTGAGATGATGGACTCCTTTGTTCAGTTCCTATAAAGGACTTCGACTACAAAACTATTGCTCGTATGAGCTCGAATGCTTTTAATCAAGACTTATAAAATTTTCACATACCAGTTTAATAACTAAGTTTAGGCTTTATAACACACTCAATCTTTAACTACAGATAAAATCCCCACGAAATATACAGCGGCACGAACTCACAACTTTTCTTCCAAATCCGAAATCGGCATACTTCAACCTACTTAAACGAAAACGTTAACAATTTTATCACTAAGAAAGTGAAAAACCCTTTAGAGTTAATAAAGTAAAACAAACAGACAGACAATGTAAACGTAGGTGCGATTGCGGATTGCGCTTGAAAGCAATTCCTTGTCCCACTGAGTGGCGCAAAGAAGCAATTAAGATGAGAAAACGCTGGTACACGCCCAGCTCTGTACTGCCTTAAGGTCCGTCCACGATGCTGTTGGGACGGAATGCACGAGCTTTATCAATATTATCTTTAAAAATGTTATGCGACACTGGAGAATAGTTTTTAGCTTACATTGTGTTCATGTCATTGTGCTGAACTGAAATGTAAATCTAGAATGCCATTGCCTGATCATGATAATGAAATGCCAATCCTACTCATGAGCCGTAATAAACAATTTTAAAGCCTTAAACAATAATATTATATTGTCTGTTTGTTTCCTTTTCTGTATGAGAAGAGGTCTTTGTTTAGCATAGGAACAGTACTTAACTGGCTGGTGGCGTATGTATAATAATTTTAAACACTACACCACACTACTTTTGATTTGAAGCATAATAAATTTTAGATGAGTGTTTTGAAACTTAATTTCTCTTATAGAGTAAGTATGGAGTTTCTTGCCCATTCTTCTCCATACGTATCAACATTTCCGAATGGGCGGTAGATTCACTTTTGTTTTATAAGTATGACGTTTCAAAGTGCCTTTTTTGGGTCTAATGGAAATAAATGATTTGACTTTGACTTTGACTTTGACTTATTGTTTACAATAATTCTACACTGTACAAAAATATCGCCATTGTATCTTATTTTTTAACCGACTTCAAAAAAAGAGCAGGTTCTCAATTCGTCTGTGTGTTCTTTTTTTTTTGTATGTTTGTTACGCGATTTTTCCGTCAATTGTAAACGGATTTTGATGGTTCTTTTTTGTTTGATAAGTCATGATTCAGGGGTGGTCCCATATAAATTTTGTGGCGATCGGTTTAGTGGTTCTCGAAAAATTCACCAAGAACAAAAAAAAAATGACGAAATATTCATAGTAGAAATAGACACTTGAAGAAAAAGCACACATCGTGCTTTTTCTTCAAGTGTCTATATCTATATTGGGAGTCGACACTAAAAAGTAATAAATAAAAAAAAGTTTTTTTCTATTTTATTTTATACTTTGATAATAACCAGAGGCAAGTACTTTTAAATTTTAACGTCCTATCGGTACCATTAATTTCACTCCTTTTCCAAATCATGGGAACTATCCCTTACATTCCGAAACTGCCAACAATGGGCCATAAACCCTAGCTTTCGCGTGTAACTCAGCTTTACGTAAATGCGTGCACCCAGTGCAGCACAAAGACGTCACACGTCAACAAGAGCTGGCTGCGAGCACTCGTGGTGAGTGGTGTCATGCTGAGGATCCGGGGCCTCGTCTTACTTACTGTGAGTCGCTTTTTTATTGTTTTCAAAGTGTTCTTCCGTCGCAAGCTTCAGTTTTGTTGTTTGGTTACGTGTTTTCTGGTCGTGGTTTTAAAAGTTTGAAGAAGGATTATTCCTTGATATGATCTGCACTAAAGCTAATCTACGAAGACTCCGTGTTTTGACTTTACTTCTGTGATAGGTCTGAATCTTCCAAAACTATCACAGACTGTGTAGTACTTAAGGCTAAATTATATTTGAAAACTGTCCCTTTAATAAATAGGCAATGGCCTACTTATTTTTTTCTAACCGTCAGCGAGCCTTATTTTATATACTGTAGTAGGTTGAGAGATGCCATTATTTTTTGTTTTTAATTTAATTTTAATTTAATTTATTATTTAAATGTCAGATTACATGATCCATAATGGTTAGTAACAACAAAAACTTATAAACTATGTTAGTAGTTACAAAATTACACCACAGATTCAACAATAACAAAATTTATTTATAATAACACCATTATTATGACATGTGTTTTATTTTGTATGTATGGCGTTGAGACAACAAATCAGGAAAAATAAGCTAGATCTTATTGTCGTATGGCGGCATACAACTACATTTTGTTCACGATTAACCATGTATAAATATAAAAGAATAATAAACTGAAAATAAAGTCGATAACGCAATTTACAGTCTATCTCTAAAGTTTATTTTTTACAGTTCATTAGGTAATTGAAAAATCTAAGGATGTTTTAATTTTATTTCCAGATCTTCAGCATTGTCTATCAGACATCAACAGAACAGACAATTGCTACCAATGGCTGGATACCAATGTCACACACTGATATTTACAATCAAATAAGAAGGGAATCTATAAACCCTCCTGTATACCGCACTATGAAGCCTCTTTTGAATTTTGAAAATAACCTAGTACGGAAAAACAATATTGGTAAAACAAATTTTAGAGATTCTAAGAAAAGACTTGACGTATTGAATGATAATCCTTTTGATTCTGTAACACTCGTGTTTAAAACAGACACAAGAAATCAATTGATAGAAAAACAACAAACAAGGAATACTGAAAATATAAGAAAAGCTAAGAAAGTATGGAATGATCCTGTTGAAGTTATCGATGATAATAATCTGGAACCATCTGAAATCAGATCCAAAATAAGTTTTATTAATGAAGAAAATTCTATCAAAGACGTAAAAACAGTAGATACAGCTGAAACAAATACTTACGAAGTGACTGAAGAAACATTTACATCAATACCTGTAAAATATACTACTGAGAACATTGGGTACACCTATAACCCACCGACTGATGAAACTCAAAATCTCACATCAATGCTCTATAAAATCCTGTCCAAAAATAATATTAACAGCGACGACAAACTTCAAAATTATGACTTGTCTCTCCGGAACAGAGTTCAGAATCCTTCGTCAAATGCATACCGGGTTATGTTGCCATACGGATATAATAGCTTGAGCCATTTGCCCGTAGATCCATTGCTCGCTGTGTTTCTATCAAACTACGGTTTCTATTTGCCAAGTTTGTATGGGATCAAGTCTAATTACAATAATTTGTACGGTTATCTTGCCTCTAACAACATTCATAACAACAAACCCTTCGGTTTGTACAAAGTTTTCTCCGATACTGATTCAGCGAATTAGATATGTACTTCATGTTATTCTTAGATATTAAAGTTATGTTATTGTTGAAATTAGTTTTGATATTCGTATGGTTTCAATAACAGGTTATTTATGTTTCATATTGTAACAGCTGTCATGCTAATTTTGCAACCAGGAAGTGGAAGAAATTTTATTGTTACGTTTGATATCTAAGGTTAGATTTAATTTGCAACTTAATTGAATAATTAGGTGCCAATTTAATACAGTATTATTTTAAAATAAGATTAGTGGAAAACTCGTTTTAAATTAGTAAGTCTAACGAGTTAATTAAGAGTTAGTTAAAATAAAAAGTAGAATTTTATAAACTTTTAATCACTAAAGATAACTAACCGAACCAAACATTTTAAGCCTTTAAAACCCTTCACCAGTTAAGACTAACAAAAAATTGGTAAAACGACATTTTTTAAAAGCAAACGAAGTACCGCATCAGCTGCATAAAGGAAGTCCAGTCAACAATGGACGCTATGTGCAAAATCTTAAGATTGTAATTAGGTTGGGGGCTGGTTAAATAAAGGCTAGAGCTTGGAGTTGTTCCAACCGCCACAGGCGTGACAGTTTCATAGCGCGTTGTGAAAAGTTGCCTTTGTACAGCAGCCAGTTTGCACCGCTTTTTATAATGCTTTTTACTCGTTAAATGTCCCGGATTTTGTTTCTGAGACTTTAAATCTTGTTAATTTTGGATTGTTTGTTAACTTTATACCGGCCACATTAAACTTTACTTAATTTATAGCTCATTTTGTGTTTCCTACTGCAACTATTATGTATTTTGTTGTAATTACCGTAGATACTTGAATCGAAAGTATCTCCTTTGTAATGTAAATTCGTACAATTCGACACAAATTGTAAAACAACATTGGAAGCCATTCAATTTTAAGACATGCTACCGACTGTATTTTCCTTTCAAAGTTTTTGTATTCATTGGGAACATTTCATTGATTACGATAACTTTTATTTTTACTAGTAAATAACTTTTTCCAAAGAATCTTGTGCACATCAACTCCTGACGAGGAAAACGGAACAAGACTTCATCAGCAGCCGTCGATGTTCGCAATCAGTCCTCATACATCTAACAAACATACATATTTTCCGCATGGAAGCGTCGATTGAGTTTCAATAAATTGTACATACATTTCAATTTATAGAAATTTTCTTGCTGAGCATTTTCACAAAGCTGAATATTTTCAAAAATCACTAATACCATGTTAAAGCATTCCCAATTTCGAAACACGTTGTGTAAACTACACAAAGTATGAATTAATTTTCAAATAATGTAAGTTATTCTGTAAACATGTTTGGATTATGTTGTTCATGTGTGAATATTGTAACAACAGACGGGAATTGCATTTCATTAATAATAACAAAGGCCATTTCAAAATTGGTTCAAAATTTACATTCCAATCCATACATTGGGTTTATATCTCTTATCTTGTCTACAGCTGCATCTAAATTGCTACTGTGAAAACCTGCGCTACACAAATATTTAATATGCTCAAAAATCGTAAATTTTAAAGGCAACAGTTGCGTTCAACGCCCATGTCCTTCATATAACTCAGGGCGACAAATATCGGTTTATATGCAACCGATAGTACAATCAACCTCACTTTAGTAACATTGGGAAAATCAGTCCTAACTCTATGAGATAAGGGTGCTTTTGTGTCAAATTTTGGGCCACGTGTGTGACAGTAGCAAATAGCCGATGCTGGAATCACTCCAAGCCAATAAAATGGCGGCCTAGCTCGATTTGTTACTTCATACGCCAATACTGCGCACTTTTAATATAGTCTGCATGCGTGGCCTGATATGTTTTGTTTGTTAGTGCTGCTGCTGCATGCCAGACTGGCTTTATTATAAACTGATGGCCTGGTGGTTTGTTTTTGGGGAGTGGGAAATCATCAAATGACTGCTCCCGTCCTGGGTGCGGCGGAAGGGGGTGTCAGACTTTTTGACTAAAAGACCTGGTGGTTAAAGCCCTGTTTTTCACCCATGAGGTCACAGGTTTGATACGGTACAAGTAACAATGTGATTAATTTAGTTCTTTGATTACTTGATTCTTTGTAATTTATTGGTTACTTAATAAGTTTGCGTAAACTGAACAAAGTGAATATAAGTCCGAAATCGCAAATCCGCCTTAAGCAAGAGTGGTGATAAATGCTCGTTCTTTCTCTGTACGAGAAGAGCCTTTGCCTAGAAGTAGGATAGTAATAGGCTGGTATTATTAAATAGATATTAAACTGTACTTGTGATGCTACACTTAGATACTACACAACTGCTGTTGTACATCACATATACTAAAAGCTAATAATATCCAATTTAAATCCAGACAATTTAACCACCCATTCCTTCACGCCTTACCTACAACACAATGCAATTCCTCAACACAACAGGCTACAGAAAACCTCAATCCACAAGGAAAACTGTACCACAAACCGATCAGCTACTTAACTAGTTTCCTACAAAGCACGTAGTTATTGTGCGTGGTGACCGGAAAAGTGCGAGATTTTCCACACGCCCGCTCTCCGGACAAAGCTGCGAATGTGTTTCATTTCCGACCGGACTGCGTGCGATATTGTAGATGTCGCTTGAATTACATTGCATGCCATTGCGGTGTGGAACAGCTGTTTATGTTACTGAGTGTCTTGGTTTTCAAGTGTATGGTTGATTTGTTAATTATTACTTTTAATAATATAATAACCTCATTGGGAATTATATACTTGAGCCGTTTGGGGTTGAAACACTGGGGCCATGGGGTCCGAGTGCTCATCTTGTTTTTCATGATGTCGCCAAGCGGCTGGTTGACTCTTCACGTGACCAGAGGGCTGGTCTTTTCTTGGGACAAAGAATTAGCATTGCCATACAACGTGCAATGCTGCCAGCCTTTTGGGCACCTGTCCTGTTGACAGTGATGTGGAGGAGTTTTTTGATGCTCTGTGAGCCCTTCTTGTTATAACTTCTATATATTTATTTTAGTATTATTTATAGGTTTTGTACATATTATGTTTAATTTATATAATTTAGTTTTATTTCTAATTAAGTTTAATTTATTTGAAAATATTAAAGTAATGATCCATTTCTAAAATAAATTGGTATTTTATATTCTTGAGAAGCAGCACGTTATTTATAGCTGAGAATATGAAATAAAATTCTGAATTTGAGAACTTTATTAGTTTAAGTTCTAGCTCGCGTAAACGAGAACTTTATTTTGTTTCTATTTGTATACATATATATATATTTAGTTTAGTCAATTTCAGTGTGAAGTTAACATGATTAACTTCTGCTTATTTATTAAAATAATCCACAAACCACAAAATAGCTGCATTGTCAATTGGAAAAGCGACTCGAATTGCAAATATGCACATTATTCAATCATTATTTATTCTGAAATAAAACCAATTTTTTATTTACAAAAAAAAACAGCTATAACTTCCTATAGAACATGTTAACTATCACACATTCCGCCACAGCGACATAAACTCCGCTCTATATTCCGCTGTACTCCGCTGCGGTGTCCGTACAACTAGTAACTGTATTGTGTCGGCCGCGCGTTATTTCTACAAGAAATGTTTGTCTCCGATACGTAGTGGTTTATTCATTAGAGCTCGGTTGGAAACGCGCCCAATAAACTGCTGATAAAACTCCTACTGGACCAACCACACTTTGTTCGCAACGGAGTTCGGGGCTGGCGGAAGTTATACACTTTTCAACTTCACCTGATGTGATTGCACTTTTCTGTTTTTGTATCTACATAGTTCAAAAACATATTTATATAGTTAAATGTGTATTAAAAACAAATGAAATATCCGTTAACAACTACACACATCAACATGGTCTAGGGATATTTCAATTAAACCAAAATAACTAAAATTCTACAACTATTTGTTAAGACACCTACACATTAAAATAAACCTTGTTTAATAGCCTATCTAATCTGATTATAAACTATTAGATAAAGTTAAATTTAAAAAAAAACTTAAAGGAGAGGAAGACCTCGGACAAAATTTCAATCTTAACTTTATTTTTGAGACATCAAACCCAAAACAAAACAATTATATTTTTTATAAAAAATTTTGAAAACTTAAAATTAATTATCCGTGGATCCACTTAAGACTCTCCTGACACATCTGCAGCGGTTCTGCATACTCAAAACAAGGGTGTCAATATCTTGTTGTGGAATACTATCCCAAGTCCTGCTAAGATGTTTTAACAAAAATTTAATAGAATTTAGTTATTTAGGTTTAATTGAAATATTCCTAGACCATGTTGATGTGTGTATATTGTGGCAAAATAAAACGACCTTTATTGTTGGTATAAAAATTCTGTAGCGCGTATTCGGTAGCGCGAAAGATAACAACAGTAAAACTGAACGCAATGATGGGCAGAATACACGAATAATTTTCGGCTTTGTTTCGTTATCAAAATCTTATTTTTGCCGTTCTCATAAGCCTTTATGAAAATGAGGGATGAGGAGTTGAGTGGAGGCACAGGCATTATAATACATATGTACTTGGGCAGCCTCTTTTGAAGACGCCCGAAGAGACTAGGGGACCTAGTCTGCTATTACAATCGTGTCTCAATGACCAGTCATCGGCCGGATATTTGACAAATTTGACAGTTTTTGTATGGGAAGGGGTCAAAAGTTTGACGTTACACGTCAAAAATCGACCATTGAGACACGATTGTAATAGCAGACTAGGGCCCCAGGTCTACAGATTGGGAATCTAATGGTCTGTAGAAATATCATCACACATGACATCTAAATCGCTTATACTCTTAACTTGCACCGCTATAACAAACTTATTGCTTCTCTCGATGTGAAAACTTCAGATTTAGTTCTTTTTATTTTGCGGCCAACTTGGTTTACCCACTTTAATGAGCATGATGAATCGTTTATACTTAGTATTACTTAGTTGAACTACTCAACTAAATCAATACTCGTTTGCGAGACGTACGCTCTCTTGAACTTACTGTGTTTATATTAAGGTGGAATAAGTCATTTATTTAACTTTATTTTGTATTTATGTTTGTTTTAGAGTAGTACCTAATGACTTGAAACTGTTTGATTTTACAACTTAACTTTACAAAGAGATTATTATAATTTTATTCTGATCAATTTCCAAGTTCTATTTTAATTAACTGATAATTTTTCAGAATAATATAGCCAGTAATATATTATATATAAATTATATCGCTAATTGGTGACCTCCAGGAATTACCTTGGATTGTTTTACACAACTGGAATAAGATTTATTGTAGAATGTCTCATGACATAGGCTCATTTTCCTCGTCTTTTTCCCTTTAAATATAAACTGTAAGGCAACTAAAACTAACTATAAGTACAGTAGTTAATTCTACTGAACGATAAGGACTTATAATTTACTTATTGTTAAGTTTTAGCAGGAAGTCTTCCAAGTATCAATAAATAAATAATACCAGCTTATTATCGCCCCAATGCAGAAGAAACGCCTCATCTCATACAGAGAAGGCTTGTTCTTAAAATAACAACTTACTATCACGTTCTAACATTACAAACATAACAAGTTATTCGCATCCAACTCCCAAAGTCAAAATAAAAGACAAGGCAATAAATTAAATTGTCTGGCAACAGTAGCTATATCATAATCTCGTGAATGTTAGATGTGATTCTGTAAGCAGACCACGTCTCTAACGTTCAGCAAGTCCTACCATTTGTCAAGCGTAATGCTGGCATTTAGGGAGCAGATCATATGTGCAAGTTTAACTTAACTACGGATACGGAACGGCATATTTACTTACGTTTAAAATTCATGGCGGTGAGAAAGACGTGTTGAGTTTTTTTTTTCATGGGGCAATCGTTTGTGATCGTTTTTGTGGAGGCCTGACATCAATAATTTTGGTCTAAAAAAGAAGCAGCTAGACCTAAACCCAAAAGTTAGATCACGGCAAGACCTACACCCAAAAGTTACACCACATAATACCTTACTACCTACTATGAATTTTACCTCGAAACTGCCTTTTCTTAATGGTGACTAAATTGAAAAAATAGTATTTAAAAATATACAGTGTTTTACATTTTATTACTACTAAGAGTTAAAGGGTTAATACCCGTAATAATAGTTTGCGGTTTGTTTGAGCATTTTCTTTTTGGACCATGTATAAAAATTGTCTAATTTAATATGTCATAATCTGCTTAACATCCCAAATATTGGGTCATCTTTCAATTTAACCAACTACAGGAAATTTCCGAAGTTTTATATGGAACGGCCTATCTGATCAATATAGCTACTAAATGAATACCCCGTAATAAGACTAATTATCAGAAGTTAGCGATTCCGACTCAAAGTTTATGAAAGCAAAATTATGTTAGTATATTAGTATTCAACGTCTTCTTTTTCGTGTGATTCTTGTTTGTAATCTGATTGCGAATAATTAATTAATATTGCCAATATCGCTAATTTTTTCAAGTAAAAGTCATGGTTTTGATTTTGAACAACATAATTAGTAATTATATTTATTAGGTATAGTTTTTGTTAATAACGACATAAAATACTTATTATCAAATTATTCTCTTCAGTACACACAGTTCAGTTACATGTGTACTGACTTTAATCATAGGCAATATATTGATAAATTATATAATCAAATAATTGGGGCCTTATGTGAGTCTTCAGCAGTAGGTCGAGATTATAGTAAGCGCCTTAAGAAGAAAGTTGTCACAGGGTGGAACAAACACGTTAGCGAAGCACACAGGATTTCGGGGTACGGTAGACCTTCCTCTGGTTATTATTATGATGACATGTGTGAATCGAAGAGAATTTTTAAATCTCGATTGAAATGGTGCCAAGACCACGAAGACCAGATAAAAATGGATATCTTGGCATCTAATCATTCCAGGAAGGACTTTCGTGCATTTTGGAAAAATACCAATAAATTTGACCATAAAGCGAGCCTGCCTGTGTGTGTCGATGGTGTTAGTGATGCCCAAAAATAGCAGATCTTTTTCGGGATAGATTTGAAGCAAAGTCTTCGTTAGGTCCGTCGCAGACGACGATCAATGTTGAGTCCAGAGTGGCTTTGGGAGTTAGAAAGACAGCTAAAGACATAGGACGTATAATACAGTCGATGTCAAGAGGTAAATCTCCAGGACACGATGGACTCAGCATTGAGCATCTTCTGTATGCTGGCCCCCACTTACCGCGAGTCTTGGCGTTATTTTACAATCTTTGTATGAGTCATGCGTATTTGCCCTGTGATATGTTAAAAACAGTAGTGGTACCTGTGGTTAAAAATAAAGCTGGTGATTTAACGGACAGGAATAACTACAGGCCTTTATCTTTGGCTACTGTGGTCTCTAAGGTATTGGATAGTTTGCTTAATGCCCAATTGAATAAACATATTGTATTGCACGATAATCAGTTTGGGTTTCGGCCAGGTTTATCCACAGAGAGTGCGATATTGGGTCTTAAGCATGCTGTGCAGTACTACACGGACCGCAGTACGCCTGTTTACGCCTGTTTTCTTGACCTTTCGAGTGCTTTTGACCTGGTTTCCTACGATATTCTCTGGAAAAAACTGAAGGAGACTCAACTACCACCGGAAGTCATTAATATTTTTAAATATTGGTACGGGAACCAGGTTAACAGCGTTCGTTGGAATGGAGCATATTCATGCCCTTATGGATTGGAGTGTGGGGTGAGACAGGGAGGTATGAGTTCTCCCACACTCTTTAATTTGTATATAAACCAATTGATTGTGGAGCTGAGCAGCACCAGAGTCGGATGCTATGTCGATGGCATATGTGTTAACAATATAAGCTATGCGGATGACATGGTGCTGCTCAGTGCCTCAGTTTGAGGTTTGAGAAGCCTGTTACGTATTTGTGAGGGATACGCCAGAGCTCACGGCCTGGTGTATAATGTGAGGAAAAGTGTCGTTATAGTGTTTGGGGCTGGTAGTAAATACCCAGGAATTGTGTCTCCAATTAATATGAATGGTGTAGCTTTGGCAAGGGTACACCAATTCAAGTACCTTGGGCACGTTTTGACAAGGATGATGACGTCATTGAGCGCGAGCGGAGGGCGCTGTCGGTGAGGGCGAATATGATTGCCCGCAGGTTCTCACGTGCTTCTAAATACGTTAAAGTAACGCTGTTTAGAGCTTACTGTACTTCATTTTATACCAGTAGCCTGTAGGTACATTATACGCTTAAATGGTACAGCGCCCTGCACGTTCAGTATAACAATGCCTTCAGGGTGCTGAGGGGGCTGCCTCGCTTCTGTAGTGCATCAGGGATGTTCGCTGATATGCAAGTAGACTGTTTCTACGCTGTTATGCGAAAGAAGTGTGCATCCCTGGTGCGCAGGGTGCGGGCCAGCTCTAACAGCATCCTGGGCATGGTTACTGATAGGTTGGACTGCTGCATAGTGAGTTGATGCTCCAGAATTGCGGCTGGAATTATGCAGCAGTGATTTTTGTTTGTATTGTGTTACGTTCTTGTTGTGTGTGTACTAACATAGTTTTAAGTAAATATTGTTACTAACATAGTTTTAAGTAAATATTGTTACTAACATAGTTTTAAGTAAATATTGTAACTATGAGTCCTAAGTTACTCGCAATAAATGCTTATTATTATTATAATTTGTACACTTTTCTCATAAAATGCATACAAAAATAACACAAAATATTAAACTAAATCTCAGAATTACGCCATAAGTCAGTAAACAACCACAATTGAGCAATAAAAGTTGAACTAGTATTTTACTAGCACACACACTCTCACACATATAAAGATATATACATATAACGTAGTACATAGTAGCAACTTGAGCCGCATGTCCCGAGCGCAGCAGGGCGGAAAATGTAGTTGTGCTCCGCATTCGTGCTTTTTTGCTCGTCGTAGTGCCACGAGCGAGTTTGGAGTGATGCCATGGACGATAAAATCACCATTTTAGTAAAATGGATGGCCACATTCTGTCCCTGTGTTAATTTGCTGAGCCATGATTATTAATTGAGATCTATTCTCAAAAAGAACTAGGTTTTTGGGGCCTACATTGTGTGCTTCCTTAAAAAAAAAACTCCTTCTGAAATTCTGTATTCTGAACGGTCACTATACTTGAGCCAAATTGGATAAAGAATACAGGTAAACAAACCAATATAGGGATTAACAACTCACTTTTTACAAATCTTCTATTATTCACATGAATATCGCCTTTTCCACGCTAACTATTTATTATGAAATCCTATTGCAGCATATTTCACTAGAATCACTCAAATAACATGTATATTACTTCGTTATTTCAAAAAACCAAGCAATGGTTTGTTTACCTCTTTTCTTTATCGAATTTGGCTCAAGTATAGTGACCGTTAATCACTCAATATTAAGTATATACATATATATTTATAATTACTAACTTTATTCTACAATACAGTAAGTACAGTCAGCAAAGTATATAAGTATACAGGGCCGTCATCTACAATTGAGGTTTTCTTAAAAACCAATGAATGTATTCAAATGAAATTTAACCTAATTAAAGAACTAGTCATTTTCTACTATAGTTTAAATTTTTATTAGAAAATATCCGTGGGTTTTTGAGAAAACTTAAACTGTATCTGACGGCCCTGTATACTTATAAACTTTGCTGACCGTACATATAAAAAGAAAGTAAAAGTGAACCTAAACAATACAAGAAGATACAAGGTTCCTCATCAACGTTATTTTATTTTTATTTTGAATCAAAAGACGAATAAAAAAGTCGCATTCTTATCTTAGAATTTTAATGTCAAACACTTGCCGAAAATAAAAGCAGACATTTTTGTGAGATTAAGACAGAAATGAGAACGGAAATGCCCCCATACAAAATGATTTGTAATAATCTTAGCACCATCTTAAAATTGCATGGAGCTTGCAGAGTTGCACCCCATTTTAAAAATATACAAAGCTAACATTAAGACTTACTACATTATTCAAAGCCACCATTTTTACTTCTTACAAGCTTAATCTCTTGTACCTTCGTGTTCTACATTTTCTAACTTTAATAATTTCCGCTATAAATATTCAATGGGGATTTTTCATTAAGATTTTTTTGTATCATTAGCCAGGTTTATTATTTAAAGAGGAGGGCAGGCCCTTCGGCCCTCTCTGAGAGGGTCGGATAAGTTCACTCATAAAATTTAAATTTAACGCTAATACTTTTCTTATTTGGACTTTTTCTCATCGTAAACATTGGGCAATGCATAATTTAAGAGTTCGTGACGGCTGTCGTTATTATTTAACTCATTGCTTTTTTACTTCACGAGTTTTATTATTATGGTCTGAGGCACTGTAATAAGTAATTTAAAAATAACTCAAGACTACGTGCTACTAACAAGCAGAGATTTTGGACCAGAATTCAAAGTTAGACCTCATAAGCAAAAACAATCGGTAAAATCTTTGATTTCACAAAAGAAACGACAGTACTATTGTAAAGAACATGCGTCATAATGGTATCATTTTGATGAACAAAAAATTCATACTTAATTTATAAACCAACTAGCTTTTTCCCGCGGCTTCGCTCGCGTTAGAATGAGACAATAAGTAGCCTATATCACTCTCCATCCCTTCAACTATCTCCACTTAAAAATCACGTCAATTCATCGCTCCGTTTTGACGTGAATGAAAGACAAACATACAGACAGACACACTTTCCCATTTATAATATTAGTATGGATAACCACACTTCAACGTGAGACTAAGATGCATTAAGTATAAAACGCCTGAAGCTAGTAAACTAAAGGTTCCCCAGACTCTTCAAACTTTAGCCCATTTCTCAATAACATTAGCCTGGCTACCCAGCTCTTAGACCTTAAGTAAAGCAAAACAAAAATAAATCAGCACACAGACTATTCAAATCAGATTGTGGAAAGCTAAAAAGTTAAGAAGAACCAAAAACCTTTCGGGCACTATAACAATAATCGTTGAGTATTCACCGGTTACTTTATTATTGCTCCCCAAGTGACAGCCATTTGCAAGAGTGGCTCGGATTATGCGCCAAGACCCGCGCACTCGCGCCCTTGACGATCCAAACTCTAAACAGATTTATTTTATGCACTAAATAAGTATGCTCTTCACTTTTTTATGGCTTTCTTTGCACGGAGGGTTGTGTTAAAGAAAATTGCTATGAATGATGTTTTATTGAGTACTTGTTTGTGGCTGCAGAATGGAAACCAGCTTTATTTTATTTTTGCTTAATTGTGTTATTCCAATCATAATCATTGTAGTAAACTTGATAGAAAATTATTTCGTATCAAATTATCTACACGAGGTTATACTTCCTATCACTACTTAACAAGCTTTCATTATAATATTAAATCTAATAAGGTGAACTTTATCTTGAACACTGACATGACATCGGTGAAGGAAAAACATAGGTAGTTAGAAAACCTGGATGTAAACAACTAATGATTGTAAGTCCGAAATCAAAAATCCGCTTTAAGCAAGCGTGGTGATCTATGTGGTGTCTTCTCTGAAGAAGAAGAGGCATTTAGAAGGAAAGTTATAAGCTGGTATAATAATAAATTCTCAATTATGAAATAAAAAAGAGATTAAAAACTTTTGTGACATCTAACTGAATTATTCAAAACAAAAAATGGTTAATTCGAATTAGTTACCCTAGTGTACCTGTGTCATGTTAAATTAATTTAAATTCCGCAAAGAGTCGGCAAGAAACTGAACTATCTCCAAGTTACTGGGTGTAATTCACTTACCCACAACTTTGCCTCCACTACAGACTCCCTAATATACTTATTGACTTAATAAAGCAGAAGTACGGACTAAGTAAGTTAAGATAATGTCATCTTATGCCGAGGCGCCATTACCGAGCCGGCTGCTTCGCACTCAATCGACTAATTAGTAAATTAATTACTAAGGCGACAGATATTAGCTGGTAACGGCAGCTCCTAAATGAGATCCATTTGCTAAAGTGCTTCGGATTACTGCGAGGTGACTGGCCTGCTTCTGACAAGTGTCGCAGACGATGCTAAATATTTCTAAGATACAGGTAAATGTTGGTAACTTGGTACCTATTGATAAGGCTGATTTTTACGTTTTGATATGATTTTGTAGCATTTAGTTGGACACTGAGACGACCTTTTGGTATGCTAATGAAGTAATAAAGTAGTAACCCTACTTTCCAACGACATGACAATCCGATTTAAAAATGGTATTGTAAGAAACTAGTGAAAGGTGAAATAAATCTCCTTGAAAGTTCGAAACCCATCGTCATTAAACTAATCTGAAACAAAAAAGACCAGGATTTTATTTCATATTTATCAGTTGAAACTTGTTAATGGCGTTCTTGTATTTCTGTATTTTTTCAATAACTTGTATTTTTTTTGTTTGTAACAGTTGCTTGTGTTGAATGTAATAAAAAAAAAGCTTTATCCAAAAAAAAAAAATAACCGACTTCAAAAACTAAAAGCACAAAAGTAACTATTTTGGAAGTCGGTAGCAATACATCAAAAAGACCGGCAGAAGAAAAGCCACCGACTTCCGAAATAGTTATTTTTGTGCTTTTAGTTTTTGAAGTCGGTTATTTTTTTGGAAAAAAGTTTTTTATTTTTGACTTTTTAGTTAGTCTCGATGTCTGACTACGTTTTAGAGTAACTTTCAAAAAAATGTACGTTCTTCTATAAAAATTGAGGAGTTCCCTCGATTTCGGCAAAATACCATCATCAGATCCTGGACCTGATGACAATGGGACCATTTGGGAAGTCTTCCCTTTCAAACGAAAAAAGAATTTGTTCAAATCGGTTGGTAAACGACGGAGATATGCGCGAACAAACATTAAAAAAAATACAAACATCCGAATTGAGAACCTCCTCCTTTTTTTAGAAGTCGGTTAAAAATGATTTTTTTTATTAATAATGAAATTATTATTTTGTTATAAAAGCCAGCGCAGTATTCCCAGCCGCTCGTTTCTCTTAAACAAATGCTACAAGATTAACTGAAAATCTGAATATTATATCAGGTTTCAGTTTTCACAACCTGACGGTTTACTCAACTGCAAGTGGCTGAAGATTTAACAAGTGTTAAAGAGAATACTTTATCTCTTTGAAACAGCATTCCTAGAAAATATTAATTCATCTTGTAACTTAAGATTTTGCAGCGAAACGGCTTTGATTTCTAACTGCCTTGTAGCAAAACGAGAAGAGGAATTCCTGCTCTTCAATAATAAATATATAACATTCATTGAAATGGGTAGCCAACGTGTTACTTATACGCATGTATTATGGTATTATATACCCGTATGGCTCATTGGTTGAATGTAATGTTGACATAGACACGGCGCGTTAGTGTTCCACGCGCGCCCCAAAGAGAAGGAGTCAGCACAGCGCCTGCCGGGGTTGCGGAATGTATATAATAATTACCGTGACCCGGGAACATAAAGGGCAATTGAAGGAACATGAGTGGGTTTTAGTCAGTAAGAGTCTGACACGCCCTCCCGCCGCACCCAGGACGGGAGCAGTCATTGGATGATTTAACACTCACCAAAAAAAAAATGTTGACATAGACCAGGGGGCCTACTGTAACATCTTAAAGTCAGAGTAGTTTCGCTGAGTGAACGAGTTGGCGCTAGACGACTTGTATAGCTCTGTCTCTTTTCCTCAGCGGAATTGCTCTGGAATTTAAGATGTCATAGTAGGCCCCTAGGAAGCTCAACAGAACGATTACCAGTTTATTTAAAACTTTTTTATTTGCGACATCCTTTGGCCGTGTTTAGCAAATTATTTGCGTGTTCGATGTAACATAATATGAACCTCATTCTTATAAATAGCCTAAAGTATAGTTTGTATTACCTAAGTAACGTAAACAATTTAGCAAACACGAGCAAAATCACACCATCAGGATTTAACCACTCTATCTTGACTTAGCCTAGATCTTAGCCAGTCTGTTGCTGTGAATTGTGAGCTCTAATACCATCATGCGGTCATTGGGGTTTGCAATTCACAATAACAGTTTTTCGTTTCATTGTTTGTCTCAATGCTGTTTGCATTGACAGAAAATAATTTCGAAGTCCAGAGTCAGATTAACGCTGTCCATCCCAACTAAAGAAGCAATTCCTTAGTATCTTAACATTGATCTATTGAAAAAAATAAATTGTAATCAACTACTTACTCTATACATTAAGCAAATATTGTACGGGTCAGTTGATTTATATTCTTGTTTTCAGGGTTGATCCTATCATAAAAGTTAAAAACAAAGAATATTTTTTTGAATTTTCTGAGTATTTCCCCCGTATCTCAACCATGTAATTAGAATGTCTCGACTCGTCGTATATCAGAGGAAAGTTATTGTCCAATCGATGTCCTCCTACGAAGACCAGTCCGTTCGCAATACTGGAACAAATAGCACCAATAAATTTAGTTAAAATCACATTGAAATTTAATTATACGCTCTGCTGTACCATTAAAGGTAATAGATTGATACAGTTCCTAATAAATCAGTCAAATGATTGAGACATTACTTGTAAGAGCAATTACAAAGGCAGTATATTGGCTAAAAGATATGAACCTGACTTGTTTCCGTCAGATAACTGTCTTTAATTGCACTAAAAGCACTGGGGGCATTCTGACGTAACAATTATTCGATATGCTGTGTTACTGTAAGTTATTTAACCTGGACCTTTGGCTATCTGTAATTGTAGAATTTAGAAAATGAAGTCAGCTTGTCTATAGACAACGGTTGTCTATAGACAACCGTTTAAATCTAGATAAACTTACTGAAAAGCTTTTAAACTTACCCAAAATTAGAAACAGAGTTATATAAAATAAAACTAGCTTTTGCCCGCGGCTTCGCTCGCGTTAGAAAGAGACAAAAAGTAGCCTATGTTACTCTCCATCCCTTCAACTATCTCCACTTAAAAAATCACGTCAATTCGTCGCTCCGTTTTGCCGTGAAAGAAAGACAAACATACAGACAGACAGACAGACAGACACACTTTCCCATTTATTTATTTTTTTATCTTTATGTGCCTATAATTTATATGTGTGGTGTTATCTGTTAGTATAAATTGGCAATAAATAAATAAATAAAATAAATAAATATTAGTATGGATTGATTTTATTATAATATGATTTTATTATATGTATTGATGTATTGATTAAATAATGGTGCTTTTAATATTTTTTTGGTTTTGTATGGCCATCCTGGACTTTTTTTAAAACTAAAAGCCCATTTCATAACATTTCCTTTCAACGATCTTTTCTTCAAAAGTTAGGTGACAGCGACAATGACAGTATTGCCAGATTACTAAACAACTATTAGGCCACTCATATACACGTGAATCTAGATTGTGATAATGTGGGGGGGGGGGGGGGGGAATCGATACAAATATTTTATGAATAAAGGTGATATGGTTTAAATTGATATGGTTTAAATAAATTTTGTTTACATTAATAGGTAAGTGATACGAAGTTCACCGGGTCATCTAGTATGTATATAATAGTAAACTATAATAGTAAACTCACTGCCTGATATCAACGTGTTTGTTAATATATAACAATAACTAACTAAATACATTAAACTTGGAGGGTTTATTCTTTGTGAAGAATATAAAAAATAGCCCTAAAAGGTTAAAATAGTAGGTAGAAGCTCGACATCCACGCGGGCGAAGCCGCGGGCGAAGGCTAGTAAATATTTTAAATCTAGATTTTTTTTTATCTTAATATTATTTTTGTACGTTGGAAATAAGAAAAGCTGTTACAGTATTATTTTTTACAGCATATTACACGCCTTTTTGTTATTTCAAACCGTATTAAATGACTTTTATTTGCATGATTTGGATTTATGAAAATGATTCCATTCGTATTTTGAAAACAATTAAACATTACTTATTTGTGTCAGGTTTGACGGGTTGTAACCTCTATGGTTGTAACTGTTTTGACACTTGATTTGCCGGTTACTATGACAACGACATCCAACAGAACATGGACAACTTTTATATGGGAAAATGGAATTGTTGTTTTACTCTATCTTTCTCGCAATTTTAGAGACAAAAAGTAGCCTATGTTACTCTCCATCCCTTCAACTATCTCCATTTAAAAAATCACGTCAATCCGTCGCTCCGTTTTGCCGTGAAAGAAAGACAAACAGACAGACAGACAGACAGACAGACAGACACACTTTCCCATTTATAATATTAGTATGGATTAAAATAAAACTAAATTATAATAATTGTATAATAATCTTAAGAATTAATTTACTTGGTTTAATTAATATAAACCTGTTTTTATTATTTTGTTAATTAATATGTAGATAAGTACATATATAAATTCACGTATATTTTTCTTGCTTATTCTTGTTGTACTGTTTAATTTAAAAAGTTTTTTTGTTGTGTTAGACAGTAAGTAGTTATTAGGTACACTTACAAATGTATTTTTTGTAAAATTGTACTCTATTAATGTAATAGTGTACATAACTGTTGGCTAACCTAATAAATAAATATATTCCAATACTAGAAACTAGTACACAAAGACGCTAATATCACCTACACCTAGATATTAGTCAATTAGCAGTGACTCCATGCCCACAATAACTCACAATTGCACTAGATTAATGCGAGCACTCTGGCTGTCGTTACAGGAATTACAAGCGCCATTAACATGCCATAAATTCATATTAAAACACGTACAATTTGATTTACATGTAGTTTTGCAACGACCGAAATTTGCGTGGGTGGGACTGGGATAAGATCTGATGTAAATATTTGTTGGACTTGTTATTTTGAGTTGGGATTTCTTGAAATGGTTGTTAGTTTGATTATTAGTAGGTGCAAAGTGGTAGACATTTGATCGTAGTTTCTATATACCTTATTATGAACATAGTTATGGACTTCATTTGTAAATTCTGCACGCTCTCTCCATATTTATATTAGCTAATTTATTTATTTTTTCTTACTCCTCCGCGGTTCTTTCTTATTAATTTCGTTGCGGTATCCAAGACAGTAGAATCGTTTCTCCGGAACTCGTTGCGTTTCATTGCTCGACACTTTTCTGGTTGTCACCACTGTTGATTCTGGTTTTCAGGAGTTGCTGTAGTTGGGAATAGTGTGGCGGGATTGTCCCATTAAAAACAAAAAGTAATTTAATGTGAATACATAATTTATCTACGCCGAAATTCGTGCGCATTCATACTCGATTATTTATATTAGTTACTTGGTTTTGCAATAATGTCAAACCCATTTTTTTTTAACAAATGTATATAGTTACTTTTAAAACGACACAAAAAGTTGTACCACCATACCATAAGCCTTTATAAAAACCAAAATGAATCTTTGCTCAACAAATACATTTACCACTTTTCTCCATCATTCAAATCACGAACATGATTCAAAAAGAACAACCTAGAATCGGCTACCATTCGCCTATTTCTGTCTCACACACCAACCAATCACGGCAGCGCATCGTCCTGGTATACAGGTGTCCACCGAGTTCACCAGACCATCTAATGCCGATTAACTGCGATCCGATTTTTTCCTTTTTAAATCGGATCGGTTTTAGCTTGCTCCCTGGCGTTTGCAACTCATTATCCGTTTCTCCCATCCCGTCCCCAAAAGTGCTTAATTGAATTTTTGAATGAAGCTTGTTAGATTCCGTGCCTTTTTGGCCTTTGCCTTCAATGTTTCAACTGTGATTTAGCAATTACTTTTTTGGGAATGCCTTTGAGAATTTTTACATTAAGGCGTTCCTTGTATGTTTTCGTTTAATGCGTTGCTTGTTTGGTCTCTTGTTTTTCGTTTTTGGTTAATCATTGCGATTACCTTCTGTAACAAATTGACGTTATCCTTTGCAAAAACTGGATCCAATTAAAATTTAAATTTGATAAAAAACGCTCCATTCAAATGTTTCAGTTTCTCACTGATCATGGAGTTTCCAAAATTAGCTTTCCCTAAAACTTCTGATATCGTCTTCTGACTTCAGATCATCTTCTTCTGATTGTAAGAAAATCCTGCAACTCTAAATTAATCCAATTGTATCAATTTGCAACTTTGCCATCATTATTTAATAGCAATATAGCCAATACAGGAAAGTAGTGAAACTGATCTGATGATGGAGCTGGAAGGTATACCCGGAAACTTCGTTACGGAAAAAGATAAAAATATACTGGTCGTGCTTTGGCTTGGTAGAATGGTCTTAAGATGCACTTTGATTATGATTGGTGTTTTAAAATTTGATAATGAAGTCTGAGCAACGGTTTCTAGCTGTGTTTGAGTTTGCATTATAACAATTTATTATACACAATATAATTATCTGAGAAAAAAATTAAATTCACCGAATATGCAGTTTAAATACAGTAAAGCTGTAAAGGAAATTGTTTGTTGTACAATAAGATAAATAAAATCTTGTAGTTCATTCATACTGCAATCTAAATCTCATAACCATTAAATTTTCTGTTTAACTGACAATAAAGTTACAGCCGCTTAAACCAAACTTCAAGACTTGAGCAGAGAAACTTTACTCTTCAATTTAAGCTTTGCGGAAACTCCGGTCAACCACCCCTTGCCCCTTCATTATCACCATACTTAATTATGAACGTAAACCTTCGGAGATGTTTAGGAAATTAAACAAGTGTGTAATGAAATCTTGTTTCCCCGGCGCGTCACAGGTAACCCATAAATTGTACACACGCTTTGTCAACGCAGGTGGATTTTAATACCCCCGAAACCATGTTTAGCATACATTGATAGTTCAGCAGGCGTAGTCAATATAATTTAACTACACGCAACGCGCTGTGGATACGGAAATTAGTGGAAAGGTCGTTTCAACCAAGTTTTAGGCAGGTTTTGCTTCAAAACAAGGGTGACCCCACTGCGTATAAAACGGGGAAGGAATTTTAATTTACCCTTGTTAGAGTCATGTTTGGAGACACCCTGCACTGCGTGTCGCATTACTGGCGCGGTAATGTGCTACAATAATGTTGGGATCGGAGCCACGGCCGCCGGTTCTGAATACGAGGAATTCTTTAACTTTGTTTGCTTTTTAATGTGTCGGCCGTTTTTACAAGCATTTTTAAGTACAATAACGGATAGTGAGGTGACTACGATGTTCTATCGTAAGTACAATATAAAATGTTTGATAGTATAAAAAGTGGTGCTGTATTTTGCCTATTTTAAAGAAACACTTACTATCAATGTAATTACACAAATCGTAAAATTTACCGAATCGCTGCATTTACTCACAAAAATATCATCCCACAAAAGCAAAACCATCAATATAAGTCGATAACCGAAAATTGCGGACATCTCGAGAACGTTTTATCATCTCCACTTCAATATTTCACAGTCCAAGATTGGCCCATCCTAAACGCACAGAGATTCACCTGTCGCCGTACCATTTATCACTAGCTAACACTCGCAAACACTATCAGGACAGAAAGGGGATCTTACACCGTCTTCTAGATTTGGGAGATTTATTCCTCGCAGCAGGGGAGATGAAAAATTCCTAGTCCCTTGACAGTTGGTAGAACTAATACGGCCCGTAGGTTAACTTAAACATTTACATTTTTATCAGCGTCACCCCGGGACGTTAGAAGGCATGTAAAACAAGGACCAAAAAATACCCTTAATTTCTGGCGACGCGATTGAAGAACAATTTATATGCAAATCGTTTTTACTTCTTATTGTCATGGTAATAGAGCTGAAGATTTCTGATTTTATTTATATAGTTTAGCACTCGAGGTATTACGACAGCCGCGAACCTTGAACTCTACGAATTACTACCTCGAACACAAGAAAACTTTCCCAATAAAATGAATCGTTATTATTTATTTGTTTGTTTGTTCTGTTATTTGCACGAGATTGGCCTTTGTTGATGTTTTATAAATTCTGTTATGTTATGGTAGTACTGTAATTCACGTTTCATTTATTTATTTTTTCATATTGTATTTCAATTTTCAAACTACCTACACTTCAAAAAATTTTTTGGTCGGTACATAAAATATGTCACGAATATGTCATTTCAGTACAAAATAATAATTTATACCTTTAAAATTTTGGCTAATAAAATTTGTAGTCGTTTTTAACGGCATTTTTTTCGTTTTCGACATTAAATGCGTATTCATGTTTCAAATATTTCCGAAAGGCTACACAATATTTTCGAAGTTGTCCAGCAACCTTGCTGAGAGCAATGTTTTAATTGTTACAGGAACATATTCCCATTTTCCAAAATATTAAAACGCCATATTTATAATTATAAACACGAATCTGACTTAACATGAGACTGTTATTTATAGCAATTATCATGGAAATTCTGTTCCTAAAGTTTATATATGACCATTTAACAAACCTTCTACTTCTAGAATAATCCTGCATCCCACAACCTAACATCATAAAGCAACATGCAGCGGATAATCCGGCCAACGTCCACAGTAATTGAACAGACAAGATCAACAATCACAAACCTCAGCATCCGGAACACTGTGTAACACGTCCATCAAAGTTCGGTAGCACTCGAGCGGTAATCGACACAACTAGAAGGGCAGTTAACGATGGACGAGGCGCTTCCTTTCCCGAGGGAGCGAGGCCCCAGTGCCAACCCACCGGCCCGCCGAGCAACAGACCTCACCGAGCCAATTGATTCATACGCGCCTGACCTTACGTCCACGCCGGTCTTGACAATGATCCTCAGCCATCATTAATCATTCATCAAATATGGCGAATCCAAATTTCAGACAGGACGGTGACAAAAATGTCCTGAACATTGTAGTGTTGTGGTGTTGTTGTTTATTCTTTTTTGTCGTTTGTGGCTACGGGCTGTACAGGCAGCACACCCTGGAGCAGCGGGTGGTAGTGCTGGAGAAGCAGTTCGAAGAGTTCCGGAGAGCTGCCGGCAAGCAGGAGGAGACGGCTCTCAGTGCGGCACCGGAGCTATCCAGGAAGGAGCGAGATGTAGGAGACTGCATCTGTCCACCAGGTAAGTGAGGCTCCCGAATATTTATTCATCATGAAAATTAATTTTACAATTCATACCTACCAGTAGGTGCGTTTTGTATTTAGCAGAATTAAGCTCAACGTTGTGTAACATTTTACAGTCTTTAGTTACTTTCCGTGGTGTAATGCTTGCTTGCATTCATTTTGAGGGAAATTTAATTACGCCTCAATCGCTTTCAACGTAATACCATAAGCTGTGGAGTGTACCCATCAAATTAATTTTAGTATAGTCCCAAACACAATCGAGGCCGCAAGCGTGCCGCAGGCCCGTCAATGCCTACCGACACATTGTGCGACTAACTACGACCATTTTACAATATCCGGTGATAAACTCAATTGGGACATCTCTCACGTCCATCCAAAAAACAACCTTCTCATAATATCGATAAGATCTACATTGTCTTCTGACATCAATCCTCCTCTTGTGTTCTTTTGGCGCGACTCTGACCCGACGAGACAAATTTGTAATGCTCTATTGTCACAGCCATTAGACATAATGGTTCAATAAGGAGTATTGAAAACGTTCTTTCAGGCCTACAAATCAACCTTTATTCAATTGAATATGATACATAGAGCGCGGCAGGGCCGTGCGAAGGGAAGGATGTTGACCCCGGGCGGATATTAAAAATGGCCCTTTAAATTGCTCCAAAGATTTGTTATCTACGGCATATTGGTTGCTTCCGCCGCGTCTCCGCTGCGATAGATTCAATAGGTTCAATAAAACATTGAAGCGTCGCTCCGTTAATAAGATTCCCCGGGGTCAGCACGGAGTTTGATGAAAATTCTCGAACAATAGGAGGGTATTTTGAAAAGTTCCGTTTGCAAAAAATGCCGGAATCGTCAAGCACTCCGCTAATTACTTCTCATTGTTGGAAGCGCGAAATAAAGGCTTAATTGTTTGAAGTTCTCGCATCGGAAAGTTACTTCGATCTACTTCTTATCTGAGGCGCCATGGACTGGAATTAAAGAAGCCTCCGCCGGCTCCCGACCAGCCAGCGGAGTAGGGACGACTTCAGAAAGTGCACTGAAGCGAACTCACAATTGTTAACATAAATTGAATAATTCTTGTGTTCAAACACCTACTTACCAATATTATTGTATTAACATTAACTTTATTAGATAGACAAAACATTAACATAACTCGTTCAAATGATATGCTGTTGTCAAAATTATGGAATGTTAATAGCATTTAATTGATAAATAATACAGTTGGCTTTAATATAGGTAGCTAGTTTATTGCCAGAACAGGTGTAAACTGCAAACATTAAACTGTTGTGAAACGCCAGTTATTTACATTACGATAATAATTTTATTTCAACACCGATCAATTTGCAACTGAATTGATACTTGTGTGATTCTGGTTGTATTAAGTACAGATAGACATTTGTTATTTTTAATTGTGATAATAATATTTTACTGCGAAGTATTTAATTGTTTTAATTTTGTGTATAATTACAGTACATAAATCTGCAAAATAAATTAAAACTGCAAAATACAAATCATTATAATAAAAACATGTCAATATGTGGCGTGTTTTCTTGGTTTTCTTATTGATTTTGTCATGCCACGCCCGTTATTTTTCAGAGAAATATTTTAATCGTAGTCTATTATAGTTTAAATATTTTTTTTTGTTAATTTGTTAATTTTTTTTATGAACTACTAACTGCGTTCACAGATTTCAAGATCTTTAAGTAAATACAGATTTAAGATGTGTTGTTGCCATGTTTCATGTAAAAATATTCGAACGCAATGTATATTGTTCCTGAATAAAATAAATAAAATAATAATAATAATAGAGATAATTTATTTTTAAGTTTCGCTTCTTACAATTTGATACAAAGATTATTTCAATAAAACGACGTCCCTTTCCGCGCGTTACCATTAACAGTATTGAACTTAATTTAACATAAATTCTAATAATTGTAGCTATACTTTTTACAAGTTTTTGACTAGTTTAATTAATTATTCTGTTGAGATCGACTAAATTTGAAATATTTTTATTTACGAGAATTGGGTTTCTGTCTCTTATTTCTCAGACATATCCCATGTAATACCCGCGTCACTCGCATCCTCTCATCGCCCAGACCCTCCCGGTCCTCCAAGGAGTGCTCGCACCACAACTTGCTCCCTCCATAACTGTTATATTCGTAACACAGCGCGAGGGAACGTCCATAATTGTTACATGGGGCGAAATGCGCGTCTTTATTGCTTTACTTTCGCAATATTACTCAAGTGTTTTGTCTAAACAAATGTCATAGAAAAACTTATGCTATTTTCGCATTTAAATTGACTATTTAGTTTCTTGGTTATCGACTTTATTGGGATATTGGTAAGGTTTGTTGTTCGGACTATTTAGTTAACTAAGTTTTTTTCTAGTCTTAAGTATTTTTTTTTTTTATATTAATCAACGCAAAGCTTAGCATATTAGTCGTGATGGCCTAGTGGTTAAGGCGCCCAGCTCTCATGCCGGTCGCGGGTTCGAATCCGGGCAAATACCAATGTGACTTTTTCAATTCATATGTACTTTCTAAAGTTTATCTTAGACATCACAGACATCGGTGAAGGAAAACATCGTGAGGAAACCTGGACTTGTAGTTAACGTAAGTCCGAAATCGCCAATCCGTCTTGAGCAAGCGTGGTGATCAATGCTCGTGCCTTCTCTGTATGAGAAGAGGCCTTTGCCCTGCAGTGGGACAGTTATAGGCTGGTATTATTATAGATGCGCACTAAGAAGCTGTTTGCCCCTAGCGGGTTATAAAAGACGATGACATTTTGCATGAAAAGAAACGGGCGTAGCAGCAACCAAGTGCGTTTTAGGTATACCGAGGCCAAACGGACACAATTACCTATTCGTTATATTTAGTCTAATCATAGTTATTACAGTTATAATGGTTCTCATGTCACTGTTGATTATCGTGTTGATACCTACAATGAGAATACACAGTTATTTTCCTCCGATTTTCATAAATAAAATTTCAGCAAAACACGTTGAAAAGCTGATACAGATTATGACATCTAATTTCGTGTAAAGGGCAATATGTTCCAATTTATTTTATTCCTTTCATATCCGGTTCATAAAAGCCTAACAATAATTAACCTTAGAAACCAGCTCGCATTAAATTATGCGCTCTATAAATTTATACCAACAAAGAACCGTGTTTAGGGTCCGGTTACGGTTAACCGGTTGCAACCCTACCCGGGTGTATACCGTGTGCTCGGATACCCGGGGCTGTTTGCACAGACAAGTTATAAAGTAAACGAGCGAATAATTTATTTAACCCGACGTTTGATTTTGTAAAAATATGTTAATTACTGTTTGTTTGTTGTTCGGCTGTGTATGTTTGTGTGTTTGAGGTATACGGTAATAACATCGCGAATTGATTTTAATCAGAATTGTTTGTTTATTATGAGCGAAGTTATGTTATGCTTCGTGTTTGAATTGTGAACACACTAATGAGATCAGAATATTTCGGTGGATGGGTTTATTGAACCGTTACGAACATGTATCTTACATAGTACCTAATATAAAAAATAAATTTTCGACAAAATAAATACTTTTAAAAATATAAATAAATAAATACTTATAGGGCTCAACCTTTTAAATTGACATAAACAGTTACTGATGCCGATTCCCAGTGTTCGCAAATTAAACTTAATTTAAGTGCACCTATTTACTTCTATTTCAATGAGAAAAATATAGATAGTACCTACAAAAGTTTAGGATACTAAAAATGAAGACACTCTATACAGAATTTAAACGCAATTAAAGACTTGGCCACTAGAAATGCGTTGTGAACGAGAAATATAAATTTTATACAGCGATAAAAAAGTTAACTTGCCATATAAATTGGTAACACAATGCAATATTTTTTTAACAAAACCACGGTCATCCAAACTATTTTAATACCAACCTAATGAACCATTAACACACCAAAACAGACATCAAAAACGTCTGAGCAGATTTGGCTCGAACTGCGATACTCTGGCAGGATTTACGAGACACCCTGACAAATGAGTTGCTCACAAGATGGCCGACCTTATAAATTCGTCTGTCAACTCGGGAGTAATGAGCCGCCGGCCCAATGATTACTTTAACTTAGAACTGTTCTAGGGATCCGTATGAAGGGTGCTGAGGACCTTTTTTTTTGGTGAATGGGAAATCATCAAATGACTTCTTCCGTCCTTGGCGGGGCGGGAGTAGAATTGATAAAAGTAGAGATTTTGTCAGAATGAATAATAACAAGTTCTTTTTATTGTTTTACTTCTTTTTCTGTGTGCTATAAAGATTATGAAACGTAATAAAAGACATAAAAGGATAAATGTTTACATAGTACAAAATTAAGTCGCTTCTGCTGTTTGGTTAGATCTTTTGTACTACTCAACTGATTTTGATGTATGTAGCAACATAATATAATATTAACTCGGGTATTAACGCGAATAATATTTATTTAAATACCTTGGAATGATAATGAAACGCGAAAGTTTAAAAGTTTGATGTATGTAGTTTTCAACATATAGATTGATTGATTTATAACTTAAAAAGGTTTATATATACAGGGTGTCCCACGGCTATGCCACATGGAGGGAAAGTACCTGAAATATTGTAGATAGAACGTTTTACTGAAAGAAGACATTATTTGAATTTTTAAAACATTTTTAACTGAATTCAAAAATATTTTAATAATTACATAGTTGAACCGGGAATCGAACCTGTTACTCGAGAAAATTTATCAGCCTGTAGTTTTATCTTACCGATCGAAAGGCTTCACCACCAGGATTATTTTTTGCTAAATAACATAGTGTCAAAAATAAAAGAAAGACCATGAATTTTAACATTTTTAATACAAAATTGGTAATTTTTTCAACTGCTCTAAACTAGTCCCTTCTTCTTGAACACATAGTGATAACTTTTGATTATTTCGTTCCCTGACGATTTCTTGGTCTTGGTGTGGTGGATATTTATTTATTTAAATGATGAGTACAACTCAAGTGAGTAGATTAATTAGTAATAAGTAGTTATGATTGTCAAATGTATGTCCTTACGGCAATGTAAGCTTCTAACTTTTCAGAACAAAATTTTACATTAAATGTTAAAATTCACGCTCTTCCTTTTATTTGTGACACTATGTTATTTAGCAAAAAATTATCCTTATGATGAAACCTTTCGATCGGCATGATAAAACTACAGGGTGATTATTTTTTCTCGTGGAACAAGTTTGATTCCCGGGCCAACCATTTAATTATTTAAAAATCTATGAATGCAATTTAAATTGTTTTTAAAATTCAAATAATGTCTTCTTTCAGTAAAACGTTCTATCTACAAGATTTAAGGTACTTTCCCTCCATGTGGCATTGCCTTGGGACACCCTGTATATGCACGCATATCATAGACAAGTATTTCAAAGATTTGTAATACCCGTATGATGCTGATGGTGCGTGTCGCTAGTAAATAAAAAAACCGGATTAAGAACCGAATAGTTCTATTAGTAATTGCGGCCCCGGAATATAAAGGGCAACCGAAGGAACAAGGGTGGGTTTTAGTCAGTAAAAGTCTTTTAAAGATTTCCCATTCATAAAAAACTTGGCGGTTTCCATACAAAAAGGTATGTTGTGAACGTTTCTTGTTTGATCTTATTATTATTATATGATACATAATATAATATCTGTTTAATTTTAGTTTTTTTATATTGTATACAAAACCCTTCATGTAAAATTCAACTCGCAATTTGCCGTTTTCGAGACTCGTTTCTATTTGCATAATATGATGCTTTTTCGCTAAAAGGGTGGTTAGTAAATATTACATTTAATATTGTGAGTCAACTGTACTTAATGTTAGAAGCTTTAAAGATGTTTCGTATGATGATTTATTATATTTAGAGATTGTAGATTTGCTCTTGAAAATATGTTTTGTAATATTCTGTTTGTTGGGCTAATGAAGGTAGCCGTATATCATGCGTACACAGTTCATGTGTCTTCATTTATTTGCGAAATACACAATTTAATACAGACTGTTATGTTATCAAACAAGGCATTGTTTATGTTCTCGATTTAAGTACACCTTAGGGAATACGGTTTGTTAATTAACAATTTCGACCTATTATATTTTCAACCGAAAACCTAAATATAATACTACTCTTAGCATAATCTGACAATTTGTCAGAACAAGCAGTTTTAAGAGTTGAGAACTCCGTTTCAGAAAGATCAAAAATAACAATTACCAACTGATATAGATTTATTTCAGACATAATTAATTCAAATAATGTCACAAATTTACGGAAAATTATTTACCTCGACCGTGCTTACTATAACATCAAGTTCGTCACTACGTAAAACTTGTGAATACACAAAATGCCACCAAAAATGGGACAGCACACTCGATTAATTCTCGAAGCTCAACAAAACCGCCCAGTATTACGTCCAGCTGTGTACGTGTACGACCGCGCTTCGGTTACACAATCTCCATACACTTAGCTCAAACTCGCAAGAGACCAGCCGTCTGCAGTGTGTGCACTGGGCAGATTACACGCGGCGGTTTGTGTTAGATAAGGATTTTTTCTTTGTTGTAACTTCTTCTGTTAGTCAGAGAAAGACTAAGGCCATGTCCGCACAGACAGGTGGCTTGCTTAGCGCCTAGAGCCTAGCGGCTTGCATCCTGGCTATTCGCTTGGATACACGGTGGCCGCACATGAGGTGGTTTGCGTGGTAGGTCGCTAGGTGCCTTGGGCATTTGCTTGGCACGTTGACGAGAGGTCACTTTCAAAAATAGCTCTAAAACTACTACTCACAGAAAATTCATCTTTAAAATATTCACGGCCTTATCCGTCATGTTGGGTTCATGATATAAATAAATCACGGTCAAGTTATGGGGAGTTTAATGTTCTATAAATTCTATATAAACAATTGCATAATTTTGACGATAAATTTTATGAATATTTGCGTATGACCAGGGAAACATTTGATCTACTTCTCAGTAAAGTTAAAGGAAAACTAACTCATTTGGATACTCATCTTAGAAAAAGGTTCCACAAAGGTTCTCTTTTGAAAACTGAAGCAATCAATATTTCATCCATTATTTCTTCTAACCTCCTATAACATTACAAAAATCCGAGTTAGTTTTTACCCAGTGGCTACTTTTCAACCTGGTGCCCCGCAACAAAAAACCAACACGTTTGTTTACATGGATGCACGCCAAGCGACTAGCTAGGCGCTAAGCGCGCAGTGCAGCCGGTCGCGTTCATTTTAGAACGTTTGTTTTACTAAGCTACTAGCTAGATGACTCGCTAGACACTAGGCGTTAAGCAAGCCGCCTGCCTGTGCGGACGTGGCCTAAGAAATAAGATGAGCGTAATGATGTATGTAAAAGAAGTATCTGCGCCTCGGTTCATTTTTGTTAGGTCTCTATCAGACGAATTCGTCAGAAAAATAAAAGTTGTTATTTTTAATAATTTGGTTATTCAAATATAAATGCTCCGATTATTTCCAGTATATATTGATAAAATATAAAAACTAATAACCGGATCTTCTTGGAAAGGCAGAGTTGTGTTTATACTGCATAATTTTGTGTTAACATATTAGTTAACATGTTTACCTAAAATGGTATAATATACTGCCAACAACAAATTAGTAAACATATTTTTACTTTCAATTAAAAACAACAGAATTAAATAACGCCACATGTTTTCCGCCCAGTGCGAACAATATTCATAATATACCGTAGTAAGTATTAGAACCCACGCAACTAAACTTGTGTGCCGATATTCGCGTGTGGAAAGTTTTAGTTAAGAAATAAATTGACTCCGTTACACACAGTGGGGGGATGCCTTTGAAAACGTTCGCGTACTATTTCCCGCTACAAAGTTTTCTCCAAAAGGTTTAGATTTATCGCTGTGACTGAAACGGCGTTGTTTGATTAGGTTCTTCAGGATTTTTTTTTTATTTGAAGTGGAATTTTTGGGCTTTGTACTTTAGATAGTATGTCAGTGTCCTTGATTATAATTATTTACTTATTATTATGATTATATCATTATTATGTATTGATTATGTTTACATGACTTAAATGTTCACAGCCATCTTAGGCTTATAGTAATTAATAATAGAACTTATTAAATACTCATTTATTAATTTAATTAATGGCATGTTGTATCTTCCGCGTAACCAATAAATGGAATCCCTCATTATTTACTAGTATGTATCTTACGCGATGACAACTTTCGCGTAACCGTTCACTGTAATTCCATATTATTTACAAATCGGGAAACAGATTTCCTTGTAAATATTAATGCAAAGGAATATAATAATCAGTATTAAGTCAAGCGCGCGACTAATACGCAATTCACAGCTACATGTCAACATTAATAACGCAATGTTATACCATA
Organism: Athetis lepigone; assembly: GCA_033675125.1. Lineage (NCBI taxonomy): Eukaryota > Metazoa > Arthropoda > Insecta > Lepidoptera > Noctuidae > Athetis > Athetis lepigone. The sequence continues at coordinate 20,982,487 of CM066218.1, forward strand.
CATCAACGAAAAGCAGCGATGTAGTCGCGTCAGTGCGCTTGTGGCGCTAACAAATCACATTAACCATGCAATTTGTTACCGTTTACCAACGTGCCAGTAATATGACAGTGGGTGTCATAGCGTACTCTAATATTTTTCAATCTTATGGCGCTTTCAGACCAGCCGGTGCGTGTCGCTGCGGTTTGTGCAATAGAGTCGGCAAGAAAAAGTACTTTAAAGTTTTGATTACGAAAAAATTGACATGGACTTGACATAACAAGCGATTGATAACCTATTTAATCTTTCGACGACCAAGCGACAGCCGGCTGTCGGGCTGCTATTGTCTTTCTAATGTGACTCAAATCACGTGTGTTTGAAGGTTTATATTCCTGGACATTGGCAGTAATCATCGAAATCTCGATGGATTGCCATAAATAATATAAAGTTGAAGTTGTAGGTTTAACTGTTAAGATGACAGGCCGATGACGTTTCAGTGCCATGATGACATCATGGTACTGCGGTCTTTCAGGTCACGTGGTATACAAAATAAAAATATTGGGTTTTTAAATATGTGAAAAATATAAAGTAAAGGTATTTATTTGTGTTTATTTACAAGTATATTTGATTTTCTATCGACTGTCATTATTTTTTGTTTTACACCGAAAGTATCCTATTATGCAAGTTAAGACGTAAAGAAAATAGAGTTCATTTTAAAGGTACTTTTGAGTAAATTAGTGAGTTTTAGACTTACTTACGAGAAGAGTTTTCAGACTTCTTCATCTTTTAAAAAATGGGATCTAGTGGGAATCATTTAGTATTCAAAAGTACTTAAAAAATAAAAAAATAAAACCTCCTTTTTCCGAAAAGGTTAACAACACAACACACTTCCTAACACAGAAATTGTACTAGTTGCCACCACAATCTTTAAACAAAAATTGTCATTGAATTGTTTTTTTATTGTATCAAAATACAATAAAGAACTGGTAGTCTAGTCTGTGGAAACATTAAAATAAAATTAAATGTAAGTAAGCTTTATAATGGTCGTTCTGTACTCGTATCCCAGAAATGCGACAAACATTGTATCTGGAAGGTCTTTTAAAGAGAAGACTGAATAACATCGCGACAAGTGTCAAAGCCAGTAGCAGAAACACGTACAAAACATATTTTGTTATACATAGTGTACTACCGAAAATAGCCTTTATTTCCATGGTCGTAAGGACCAAAAAGGGTGTAAAACCAATTCCAGTGGTTTTGCACACACGTCCCGCGGAATTTTCAATATTTCATTCGGCGCAACATGCATTGCTTTCCTTGTAAATACTTTTATTTCCAAACTAAAGTAAGCTTTAATTTCAAAGGGCTATAATGTATTTTCCCTTGCAATAGCACCAACTGATATTATTTAAAGCTTAGCTCTTAAACCACTTTAAAATGTCGGAATGTTCTGAACGTTTTTACTTTTAAAAATGTTACTTTCGCGATAAAAGTGCAGATGTAGATTTTCTACTTTGATAATTTGCGAAACATTTTCCAAATGTTTATTTGAACATGGTTGTATGAAATGCATTTTTATTATTTTAAAATATTTAAAATCTTGCAATTCTCATACTGGTCGTATGAGATAAAAATAAATAAACAGTATTGTGTTGAGAATACATGCACACAGTGCATAATATTCTCTTTTCTGTGGTACGAATTCGAGACACCGCTTCACATTATATCCATTCTGTTGGCGTCGTACACCCGACCAATAGCGTTACCATCTTTTGTCCTTATGCAAATGCACAACTTGTAGAAAAGCAATCCAATTTGACGCTAAATCCCTGGAGATATAAGTGCACACCGCAGTTTTAAATTAAATTCAAAGAAACTGTACAAATATCCACCTTATATCAAAGTAAGTTAGGTTTAAAATAAATTCAGTAAAGTTTTTAAGAGGTTGCTTAGTTTTGCGCTATTCTGAGTTTCGGTTGTAAAGCTTATGATACATGAATTGTAAAAATCAAAATATCGCGGTGAAGTCGGGAAGTAAGTCGTAAAAGTTAAAGTCGTCGCCACGGGTGAAATAAATTGGCTCGAATCACACAGGATGAGTGATGTGCAGACATCAAAAGCAATAAAAGTTTTTGAAGTAAAAACTTCTTTAGCGGCGTTGAGCACTTTTTCTTTAATGGGTATAAAATCTTAAACTCGCGTCAGGACACGTGACCTAGTCGAAAAAGCGTAGGACGGCGTCAGGACACGTGACCTGATCGAAAAAGCGTAGGACGGATCGATAGTATTAATAATCAAGTTTTCACTTCTGCCGGCACTCCCGGAGTGCAACCCGTCTTTTTTTCATACCAAAAGTACTATGTAGTAAATAAGACAGTCACGAATAAGGCAATTCTTTTAAATTTAAGTTTTGCTTACAGTCTAATCTCAGCCTCAACCTGTCTAAAAAATATTTAAGATCGAAATCCAGAAATATTTTTACCTTATAAACTACAAATCGTTTATATAAGCAATAAAATTTAATGGAATATTTGAACGCTATCTAAAATACAAAATCAATTCGAGAAACTTCTTCTAGTTATAAATGCTGTATGAAACTCACCCTAATACACTCACACACTGACAAGTTTTCAAGATTGAATGTTGCTGAAATCTGATTGCGACTACGTTAGATGATTTTCACGATGAGAATTTGACCTTTTTTTCATGATGGTTATTATAATAAGGTTTTTCTTGCTGACAAGCTATTTGTAAAAACTATCTTTTGCTTTGCTTGCGTTAGAAAAAGACAAAATGTCTTTCTACATCCCTTCAACTATCTTCACTTAAAAATCACGTCAATTCGTCACTCCGTTTCGCAATAAAAAACGGACAAACGTCCGAAATATGGTAAACAGTTTTCATAATTTTCACACACTGTCACACACATCAATATGTATTAAATTTTCTTACATATATACCTACTCCAAGCTTTACATCTATCAAGTGAAGTAACACTAGCACAAAGCCCGAGCGCTCCATTCATCATTCCATTCAATTTTATCATAGAGCATTAAAAACAATAGTGGCTCGTAAAACTATATGTTCTCACAGATGTGATTACTGGCACTGTTTGAAGGTCGTACCCTTCTGTCAAGGACTAAGGTTATACCGTAGCAACTGGTGTTAACAGTTTTTCAGTATTTATGGCATAGGTATCAAATTCATTTTGTGAGGTAAAGACATTGTTTAAGCAGACGCCTTCTCTTGTTAAATCCACAAAAAGTAAAAGACGAAAATTATTTGAAACATTATTTTCATCACTATTGTTCATATCACAGATTGATGGAATTTGCCCAGCAGTAGGACAGTATATGTAAGCTCGGAAAAAATCTCACATCGTATTAAATTTTTGAGTAATATGGTTTAGAATGAACACTGTTTCACAGTCACTTATCATACATTGTTCACTAAAGAGAACTATATCCTAAGCAAATTACCAAAACTACGCGACGTGAGTGAACCCAGGCGTCGAAGCTAGCGCCCAAATATGAACAGCGTTACAAGAGCATTGTTCTCTAGATAAGCCAAACGCTCCGCAGTGCATACTAATTCCACCAAGTTAGACTGTTTTAACTTGTGAGTTAATTTGGGGAGACTAGAGAACTAGGGGTACTGTGCAGTGCTACTGAAGCTGTGAGATTCTAGTATTATTCACTATCAGATGAAAGATGAATCCCCCTGGGGAACGATTGAGTCTGTTTGACCGCTATGTAGTATAAAACAAAAGTCTGTCCCTATATGTATGTTTAGAAACTTAAAGCTACGTAACAGATTTAATGCATTTATTTTGAAGACATATAGTAATTCAAGTGAAAGGTTTATAATATAAATAATATGTGCATAATTATTATAGTAGAGAAAAACCGGTAGTGTCAATAGTACCACCGTACCCGTGCGAAACTGGGGTGGGTCAATAGTTTACCATAAAACTTTAGCTCTTATTGATGAGTCTCAAAGCACAGTATTTCTGAACACAGCTTAACGTTCCACTAAAATTTGGCTGAAGACGATGACACGATTAGATCCATCCTTTCATGTTCCTTGCTACCCACTGAGCATCGTCTACGAACCAACGAACGGATAAATTCTTATCGGAAGAATCTGACAGCACTTTGATTGCTGAAAACAGAACTAAATTCACTCTGCTACGCGACTGTCTCTACAGAGACTTGAACTTGTATAAGTATGATACCATCTACATTGTATTCTTCGTTTTCTAAATTCTTTCTTAATAACCGCTTAAAATTCTTTTAAGTCTTTACCTATGCTTATTTTGTGATGCTACGAAAAGAGAGAAAGTCTAAACCATTCAATATTATTAAGTATAACTTTTAAGAAACAAAAACTTTAACAACAACTTTGAAATATGATAACAGAGACAGAGGACATTTTACTTTAAAATAAGATAACTTTAAAATAAAATTAATTGTAGATTGAAGTCGCTATCGCTGTATTAGCTGTAGACTTTTCAGCAATAGCGTGATTCAAGAAGTTGTTATGCAGAAAAATTGAAGTTTAAAAGACTTGTAAACGAAAATTGGAGTGAGTCGCTAGTTATTTGAAATAATATTTTTGTTGATTCCATTTTGCCATATCTCCGATACCAGGTACTATTTTCTTCAACCAAACCAACATATTTTCATCTAAGACTAAAACAGCTCGCCAAATAAAGCATCGCATCCTCACATCCAAACATCCCGACATCCACTTGGGACGGCGTGTTTAATCCGAGTGTTATATTGTTGCACCGCTCCGTACATATCTATGTATTTACTTATGTACAAATTGTACATAACCGAGCTCGGTGTTAAAGCCAGTGTTATCTCGTCATAACTAGTTGGCTAGCGTCTTTGTCCAATTGTGTGTTACTTAGAGTTGGGATACCTTCATTGTGAAGAATAGCCTTGGTAATAAATGGAGTGCAGAAGTGAAGATATATTTAGCACAATTGGTTTCTGTTGTTAGGTATCACGTTTTGACTAGAGTATCAGTCATCTTTTTCTGTTATGGTAGCAGGAAATGTGGTGATTCTTCTTTAAACACGTGTTTCAAGGCAAAATCAAAAACGGGTACAAACTTAGTTGATACAATATCGCACCTCCGCTCAAATAACGTCACAACTCCGAAAAATTTTCACTTTTTGGATCATAATTCAAAAGTAACCATTTTAGAAGAAAACGTTCTCCAGCGAGTTAGAATGATTTCTTTAAACATAAATTAAGGTTCATGCTCCAGGATCTTAAAAATAAAATAGCAAAAAAAAAAGCATAGCACCTACATATAAATTGTAAACGTAACATTGGTACATGCCCTTAACTACCACGACCGTTGGGGTAACACCGATAACAAAGTGTTTTATAATAATTACTTGTCAGTAATTCAGTTACCGCTGATAAACTATGCTTTACTTAGCTGTTATTTCTTCAGAATGTTAAAAGATAAACATAAACGCAACATGTCAAATAGACGTCAGTAAAGTTTATATCTCCCACCCCAGTCACGACTAATAAACACCCCATTATAACTATATCAGTGACAGCTCAGCCCTAGTTTAGCCGGCTGTAAACTTTACGAGCGCTAGTGCTGCCCAAATAACGTTATTAAATAACCGTTATTAACCGGTGTTAACGATAACTAACTGAAACTTGACAGTCAACTTGTGATGAGTGCTTTATTAGTGGTTGAGGTTAATTGTTTACGTTAAAACATGTTCGCGCGCGAGCATGTGTGGTCGCGGCAGCAGTCAACGAGGCTGCGTGTGTGGTCGCGGCAGCAGTCTGCGAGGCGGCGTGTGTGGACGCGGCAGCATAGTGTGGCGGGGGCGCCGTTCGACCGACGCGACGCGACAACGGGTGGCACTACTGGGAGAGCCGCGGGCGGCGCGCGCGCACGCGTCGCCCGCGGCCTCGTCCATTCTTCACTTCACCACGCCAGCGAAGGCAGGCGTTGTAATTTGCATCCATCTCCATCAAACCTTGTGTAAAGTAATTCTGTCTGACCAATAAACCTTATTTTGTAATACAGTCCACTCATTGAAGAGCACCATCCCCAACATTGGTCCTTCTACCGGTCAAGAAAGAAAAACTGCAAGCGTCGCGTCGGAGCGCGGACTTCGCCCCCCAGCCACGTGTGCCGCTACATTGTGCCGTGGCGTCGCCGTCGAGTGAAGACTTCATTGAAGAATCGAGGCACTATCACCTCACCAGCGGAAGACACGTACGCCGATCTATTGCGTCGTAGCGCCGCTATTTTCGAGAAAAAAGAAGATACCTATTTGGAAAGGACGGGCGTGTCGTGAGATCATTCCAATTTTTTCCTTATTCCATACCTACTTCTGTGCGTTTTTTGCATTAGTTTTAAATCCAATTCAACTGGGCACCTATTTTCCCTTTATTTGAGTCGGCTCAAGCTAATCATTTCGCACGTAAAATTTCTCGTCGCTTTTCCGGTTTGGCGAACGCATTGACGCCATCTTGTTGCATCATTTTTTTTCTCGTTTCTAATCCTTGCTTATTTCTAAGGAATATCGCTTGCGGGATAGATAATGGCTAATTAACGGCATGTAATTAGCTGTTAGACCGCATTAGCTGAGGTATATTTTGTGGTGTGTGCCTATCTACCGCCGACTTGCATTCGAAAAAATAATTTTCTTTGTTCACCTTTTCAACATTTCGCTTTCTCAAGATGGCTGACAAGTTAATTAAAAAACGCAGTTCCATGAAGGCCAAGCTAACAAATTTCACTAATTATCTGAATAATTTAGAAAATAGTGATCAATTGTTCGACTTGCAAATACTCGAACTAGAAAGCCGGTTTAGTAAATTTGAACAGTTGTATGACGAGTATAATTTATTACAGACCGAGATTGAGCTGTTATCGGACAATCCTGACGCTGACTACGCGGATCGCTTCAAATTTGAAGAAATTTACCACAACTTGGTTGCCACGGCGCGGAAAATTATTTCTGCAGAGCAAGACCAACGGCAGCAGGATAAGCCCTCGTCAGGTTCCGTATCAGGCTCCGAGATAGCAGGTGGGACAAAGAATAATTTTATACGTTTGCCTAAAATTGATTTACCTCGTTTTGATGGCAGCTATCAGTGTTGGCTGGAGTATAGGGACACCTTTTTATCCTTGATCCACAATAATAACACTATAGATAATATTAATAAATTTCACTATCTGCGTGCTTCCCTTAAGGGTCAAGCCGCTGAGATAATAAAAAATATAGATTTTAGAAATGAAAACTATAAACTAGCTTGGGATCTATTGTGTGAGCGATTCAACAATAGCCGCTTATTAGTAAATAATCATGTAAAAGCACTTTTTAACGCAGAGCCTATTACTGATGAATCCAGTGCTGCTTTACGCCGCCTTGTTGATGTTACAAATAAAAACATACGAGCATTAACTCTGTTGAATGAGCCTACTCGGGATACTCTTATCATCTATTTAATGGCCTTAAAATTAGATAGTACTACCAGTAGGGATTGGGAAGAGTACCGTAACACTCTATCCGACTCACCAACATTGCTTCAGTTTTGTTCATTCATGAACAATAAGGCGGATTTACTAGAAACATTAGAAGAAAATAAAAAGCAAGATAAAATGCAACCTAGTATTAGTAATAAATCTAAAAGTTTTATTGTAACCTCGCAAAAACAGGAAACGAGCAGTGTTGAAAAAGATAAAAATAAAAGTTGTCCTATGTGTTCAAAAAATCATTTTCTTTACTCATGTGAAGCCTTTAGAAAATTAACAGTAGAAAATAGAATAAATAAAGCAAACGAATTTAAAGTGTGCACTAATTGCTTACGGGTTGGACACATAGAAAAGCGTTGTAGGTTTACACGCTGCAAGTACTGTAAGAACCGTCATAATACCTTGTTACATATAAACTAGTCAGAGGCACCCGTGCTAAATAATCCAATGCCTAGTGTATCTTCTAATAATGTGTCACTCTCCGCTGATATACAGCCTGCTTCTCAGAAACACATTTTACTGTCCACAGCGGTGGTGAAGGTGGTGAGTGATAAAGGCGAAAGGTACAACGCGAGAGTCCTATTAGACAGCGGGAGCACGGCCAACTTCATCACTGACAAGCTGAGCAGAGATCTGGGATTGTCTCGAGTTGGTACCACCTCCAGGGTCACAGGTATAAATAGTTTGACCAGTAACAGTACACATTCTTGCAACCTCACAATAGAGTCCACATATGAGCATTGTTCTTTTAATATAACCTGTCTCATTCTTCCTGAAATTACTAGAAGATTGCCAGCATCCTATATTAATATTGAAAACATACCAATACCTTCAGGATTATTTCTGGCAGACCCTTGCTTTAATGTTCCGTCAGACATTGATATACTGTTAGGTGCAGAGCTATTCTGGGATGTTATTCAGTCCAATCATATCAATATAGGAAAAAATTTACCAAAATTATGTGAAAGCAAATTAGGTTGGTTAATTTCAGGCACCGTGCCTGCTAGCTTGCATAAACAAACTCATGTTTGTAATTTTTCTAATGTAACCATAAACCCAGACTTAAATAGGTTTTGGGAACTTGATACAATATCACCTAAGCATTGCCTCTCTGTAGAGGAACGCACCTGCGAAGAAAGTTTTCAGTCAAATACGATTCGTGGCTCAAAAGGCCAGTTCATTGTTACAATGCCACTTAAGGCGGATCCTAGCGTATTAGGCGATTCATACGCTGCAGCTAAACGCAGATTTTTGTCATTAGAAAAACGCTTTGAACGTGATCCATTATATAAAAGCATGTATATTGATTTTATGAACGAATATGAAACGTTAGGTCATATGACTGAAGATAGCAATTTAAAAGTAAGTGATAAAAACAATGTTAGTTATTTTTTGCCACACCATGGCGTTTTACGGGAATCAAGTAAAACAACAAAGTTGCGAACAGTTTTTGATGCATCAGCAAAAACAACCTCGGGATTATCATTAAATGACATACAATATGTAGGCCCAACCGTACAGAATGATCTACTCTCGATCTTACTGAGATTCAGACAACATAAATATGTTATCTCAGGGGATATCGAAAAAATGTATAGAGCCGTCGAGTTACATCCCAATCAACGATCCCTACAACGCATCATATTTAGAAAAAATCCTTCAGAGCCACTCAAAACTTACACATTAAATACAGTCACTTACGGGACTGCATCCGCGCCTTATCTAGCGACCAAGTGCCTAGTGAGCCTTGCAGAGGCTACAGATAATCAGCACGTGAAAAGCAGCATCCAAAATGACTTCTACGTCGATGACTGGTTGTCTGGAGCAGATACCATAAACGGCGCTATAGAACTTTGTCAAAATATAAAAAAAATATTAAGTTCAGCAAAATTTAACCTCAGAAAGTGGCAGTCAAATAGTACTCAAATACTTAAAGAAATAGTAGACGTAGAGGATCACTCAAGTTTAGACTTAGATTTGTCAAACAATTATACATCTAAAACATTAGGGTTGCTATGGAATTGCAAATCAGATATTTTATCATTTTCTATTAATATTGACAACCACAAAATAATAACAAAAAGACACATTTTATCAATAATAAGCCAAATATTTGACCCATTAGGGTTAATTGGTCCATGTGTTGTTGAAGCAAAAATTATAATGCAAAAATTGTGGGTCAATAAATGCAACTGGGATGATGAGGTTTCTAAGGATATAGCAGATCAGTGGTCGAAATTTGTAGACGCATTAAAACATTTAAATTCTTTAAATATTCCTAGATGGGTCCTATGTGACACCTGGATCATTAATGAAATACATATATTTACGGATAGTAGCGAAAAGGCATATGGAGCATGTGCTTATATACGCAGCATTAATAACAAAAATGCTGTCATGGTACGCTTATTAGCTTCTAAAAATCGTATAGCCCCAATAAAACCAACAACAATGCCTAGGTTAGAGCTATGTGGAGCGCTGTTAGGTGCAAGATTGTGTACAAAGGTCAAAGAATCCCTTACTATACCAATCAGCCGATGCGTTTTTTGGTGTGATTCAACTATAGTGTTGAGCTGGTTATCCGCACCATCTACACAACTCAAACCTTTTGTTAGGCATCGTGTTAACGAAATACAGGAGACAACTCTTGGGTCCGCATGGAACTACGTGCCAACACGAGACAATCCCGCGGATCTAGTTTCTCGAGGGGAGCCAGACTCGCTGATATGATCAGCCTTAAGCTGATCATATCAGCGAGTCTGGCTTGTGGTGGGCAGGCCCTTTATTTTTGTCGCAGGATGAACGCCTGTGGCCGAAGCCACCAAACGACATTGCAAAACAAAGCTTGCCTGAACTAACTTATTTTGTAAATCAGTCTAACAACAGTCACATTCTAGTAAATCAATCATTAATACAAAAATTAATTCTTAAATATTCAGATTTCAACCGTTTGCAAAGAGTTGTGGCTTACATTAAAAGGTATATTTACAATTTAAAAATTAAAAGTAATAAGTTAGTAGGCTGTTTGTCAAATCAGGAGATTCAGTCTTCATTAAAATGCATTTTACTCAATGCACAAATTGAAAGTTTTTCTGAAGAATATTTTATTTTAAAGTCAGGAAAGGCCTTGCCTCATAAAAATCGGCTGTTATCTTTATCTCCTTTCATAGATTCAGATGACATTATGCGCGTCGGAGGCAGGCTGAATAATTCTCCATACGACTATAATGTAAAACACCCCATACTCATGTGCAGTAAGCATCATTTAACTAAAATAATGTTTCAATCTGTTCACAGAAAACTGTTACATGCCGGGCCTCAGTTGCTCTTGGCAAATGTTAGACAAAACTATTGGCCCTTAGGGGGCAGAAACTTATCTAGAGTCATCGTTCAAAAATGTGTAGTATGCTTTAGGCATAAGGCTCAAATTGTGCAACCCATTATGGGACAGCTTCCAAATTCACGAAGTAATCTTGAATTTCCATTCTTAAATTCAAGCGTTGACTATGCCGGCCCAATACTGATCGCTGACCGAAAGGGAAGAGGCTGTAAGCTTATAAAGTCTTACATCTGTATCTTTGTCTGCCTCGCTGTCAAGGCTGTTCACTTGGAGCTTGTCACGGATTTGACCAAGGAAGCATACATGGCTGCGTTAAACAGATTCATTGCGCGCCGTGGCAAGCCTCGCAGCATATTGTCCGATAATGGTTCAACATTCGTCGGCTATTGTAATCAATTACGTCATTTTTTGCAGAACTCAAACATTGCTTGTGAAGTCGCTCAGGAAGGGATTGAGTTTAATTTTGTCCCGGCCTACGCCCCTCATTTCAACGGCATCGCGGAGGCCGCAGTACGCTCCACAAAGTATCATTTAAAGAGACTACTTAAATTAACTAATTTTACTTACGAAGAGATGGCCACGTGTCTGACTCAAATAGAGGCCATTCTCAACTCCCGACCCCTGACTCCTTGTTCCTCTGATCCACTTGATTTCTGTGCCCTAACTCCGTCTCACTTTTTAATTGGAAGGTCACTCACGTCCGTTCCTCATCCACAGATTACCAGCGGAAACATAAACCGTCTGGAGCGATTCCAACGGGTGGAACATGTGAAGCAGCACTTTTGGAAAAGGTTTAACACTGAGTACACATCTCTGCTACAGCAAAAAACAAAGTGGTCTTCAGCATCGGGTGACATCAAGGTGGGCAGCCTCGTCCTGGTGAAGGATAAGGCGCTGCCACCTCTCTGCTGGCTGCTCGGTCGTGTCGTCCAGGTGTACCCGGGCGCCGACGGTGTCGTCAGGGTCGCGGAGTTAAAAACGAAGAAGGGGACAATTAGGCGGGCCTTCAACAATATCTGCCCGTTACCACTTTGAAGATTCCTTCAACCCGGGGAGCATGTTCGCGCGCGAGCATGTGTGGTCGCGGCAGCAGTCAACGAGGCTGCGTGTGTGGTCGCGGCAGCAGTCTGCGAGGCGGCGTGTGTGGAAGCGGCAGCATAGTGTGGCGGGGGCGCCGTTCGACCGACGCGACGCGACAACGGGTGGCACTACTGGGAGAGCCGCGGGCGGCGCGCGCGCACGCGTCGCCCGCGGCCTCGTCCATTCTTCACTTCACCACGCCAGCGAAGGCAGGCGTTGTAATTTGCATCCATCTCCATCAAACCTTGTGTAAAGTAATTCTGTCTGACCAATAAACCTTATTTTGTAATACAGTCCACTCATTGAAGAGCACCATCCCCAACAAAACACTTTATTTTAATAAAATTATTTTCAGTTAACGTTTAACATAATTGAGGTTCAGATAATTTAATTTTGTTGGTAATTTTAATATGATTGGAAGGTCATTTTGCAAGTATTAATTTATTATGGCCCTGACAGCTTTTGTGTGTGTATTTAATAAATAAACGACTAATAACTATTAGGAACATCTTAAAAGTTGTCATAGCATCATTTTGAAATAGTAATTTGTTATACCAAATCGCAAAGTTATTCAACTTAAGCAGTATTAAGACGTTGATATCATTTTAACAGTATATATTATTTTAAGAACTGTTCAGTTTTCACAAGGATCGTCCCTACGACCTGTGACCCTACATTGTCTGGTGGCTGACTGCCAATACCCGCCAGTAAGCAGTGTATCGGAAGCGTATCTCATCCATAACCATTTGGACACCGCACAGGTCTGCTCCGCTAATCCATGGAATATTCTAGAAGAGTTACGGTCAGACCAGTTGGCAGGCAAACAAGGCTCGTTAATAGGTAATATGGTCGTGTTTAGAACTATTGGGGATTGAAGTCAAGCGTTTAGTGTATTTATTTCAGTGCAATTTATAAAAAATAACAAAAACAGTGTTAAAAAAGTGTATGCTAAATACGATGTTATGAAAATAACATAGTTTTTTTGGTACAACTGAACGAATAATATAAATATAGGTATATATTTTTTTTAATAAGAAAGCAAGCACAATCGTAATTAAGTTAATGTTTCGTTAACTAATTGTCTTAAATGTTTATAAATTTTCATTACCGTTTTGTGTAAAAACGAATAGACTAATCAAGTTTATTTCTCTTTTAAAAAATAACTTTGTCACTACACTTGCAACTGTACTTTGATGCAGAGGAATTGTGTAACAGACTTAAAACATAAATAATAACATTTGATATTGATTATAAACAAAAGGGTTCCCAAGAATATCACTCGTGCGTAGGTGACTCGATGACAGTTAAATCGATATTCAAAATCGAAGCGTAATCGATATTGCTTTTAAGGTTTATATCGTTTACATAAATTAGACATACCGGTATGTATATAATCTTGTTGATATATCTCTGACTGTTTATGGAGTGCATTCAACAGTCTAGAATATCAAATGAAGCAGGTGAGTTGGCGTTAAGTTTATCAAAATTGTCGCAGCAGTTTATGAGATTAAAGCACAAATTTTAATTATGTTATGCTTAATTGCGTGGTTATTTTATATTTATGTTAATTAGTTTTAGAGCGCTGTTTGGGCGTCAGTGGAAAGGGTTTTATATTAACGAATGACAATTTTATGATGATGACTTTTTTAGAAACTAGTAATGTAATCAAGTCATTTATGTTTATGATTATTCCATTTTGTTTGGGTAATATTTTAGTTATGACCATAACTCAACATTTAGTAGCATTAATGTTTCAATCAGTAGGCGATATAAATTATTCTACCGTTTCTTAAGAATGTAATCATAATTTATCCGTCGTCATATTCGTTAGATCGAAATTTAGATTAGTCAAATACTAGTAAACACAGGTGTATCTAGTAAACATGACTGTTCGTGCTAATGCAGGCTCATCCCTTATAATCATAATTTAATATGAAGGCATGTGATGTGGATACGTGATTTGAGGCACAGGAATATCACATCACCAACTTCCAAACCCCTGGCTACTACAGAAAAATTCAAATGAAAAAGCTAAATAACACTATCCAACCAAACAATCTAATCCTACAGAATTAATGTGTAAGTGTAATATGTGTACCTATGTGTTAATAGTATATGTATAGTGAAATGTAGAATATTATATGTGTGTGTGTGTATGTTTAACTATCGTCTTGGGTTGCCTGTAAAGATAGTTTAAATATGGTTAAATAAATAAATAAATAAATAAATAAATCCACGATTTATGACCATCAGGACAGTAGACTACAACAATCTGAACACAATAACAACTGACTGTAATAAACAAAATCACAAACTTACGTAGGTATATTCTGCCAAAAAAATAATGTTTGTCAATATTTCAGTTGATTTGATTCATATACGTAGAGTTTATTCACGCGTCATGTGTTTAGATGCTCGACTAGCGCCGGACCGCGGGCAGTCGACAGAATACTTCGCGTGGTTTCATCTGTACACAGGAATCACAAGAAATATTTATCGATGAAAATATACTCTTTCCTTTGATAAACGTGAATTTATTGAACTCGGTTTAATGATAAAGAAAGATAGAGATAATTTGAATGGAAAAAATAATGGAATGCTGATTGTATTTTGTGTTAGTTAGATTTTAGAGATATTTTCTTCATCACCATATTAGCCGAGGTATGTCCGCTGGTACATCAAGCCCACCTCCCCCCTTCACCCCTAAATATTTCAACTGGACAGAGGCCTCTCCCAAATATAAAAATAAAATAAAAATAAAGGTTATTCATTCAAAAATTTCCGCAAATACCGATCTGGAACCACCTTCATCCAAGGACTTTTACTAGATCTTTACTCCATCTTGCGGGTGGCCTACCCACGCTGCATCACTCCAGAACTTTCCAGAAATAGGTACTGGAAGGATTTCCCCAAATCCAGTGCTGAGTGGAGTGACTTTGGCAAGAGTTCTCCTAAAGATTCTTATTCAAATTCGGGCTACTTTTCACTGTAAACGTACCTCATTTCAAACACACTAATAAAGCAATTAAATAAACTCAACAGCATCCCAGCAGACGTTATCTGCGACAAGATACGGAGACGTAGCGTCGTGTGCAAACGGATGGAGTAATTAAAAAGTTCCTTCCTACGTATCGCGGCCTGCAGCGAGTACCGCTAACGATTATGACACGAGCTTCTGTCGTGCTGTGGTGGAGGCAGAAGGTTCAAGAAAAGGCAAAACTTTGATATTACTGGCTTCTCATGAAAGAAAGAAAGATAGAAAGAAAAACATTTATTTCATGGGTTTGTTTTTATAGCAGTTGGTGAACAGGGAACAAAGAAAGAAATGATAAATTCTAATCTACGTGTTAAGGTAAATCAAAATGTATAGGAGTCAAATAACAAGCATTAAGCAGAGATCGCAATTGGTAATTAATTTCTGTAAACTTTAAGAAAGTAAGTACATAACACTGTGCAGTAAAAAAGTGAATGTATGTTAATTTTATTATATTCTTAACACGAAAAAGGTATAATTACTTCGAAAAATCTTATTGCATTATAGGGTTCTATAGTACATGTTCTTTATATTATGTAAACTATGTACTTGTACATATTATTAAATCTGTAATCTAAATCGCGACTTTAAGTCATGGGGTGAAAAACATATTCTGTGTTATTCCTGCCTAGAAGTTAAGGCGTATTCCACCTGTTCCGAT
Source organism: Athetis lepigone (assembly GCA_033675125.1). Taxonomy (NCBI): domain Eukaryota; kingdom Metazoa; phylum Arthropoda; class Insecta; order Lepidoptera; family Noctuidae; genus Athetis; species Athetis lepigone. Next base: position 20,998,099 of record CM066218.1, read on the forward strand.
GTCTAGTAAACAGTAACTAACATACCCCCTACCCATAAACGTTCATGTTATTATAGTTGTTATACAACTATTAATATTAATACTAGCAAGGCTAGATCTAATAATTCAGTATGCAAAAACACCTTAAAATCACACCACATCTCCAAAAAAACTAAGTACAAAAATATTAACGAAAATACAAACTGCGAACCCGAAGAACACGGATATACACGTGACAGCAAAATATAATGTCTGCTAAATATTCAGGAGACATTTTCAGGGATAAATAAATTACAATAAGGGTAAAGATTTCCCTTTGACGTATCGCGGGTTGCAGGTCTGTGTCGGGACCACTAACGATTATGACTGGCGCATGGCCCCACGCAGTTGGTGATGCAGAAGGTTAAGTTCGGACAACTTCTTCGAAAATTACTGGTCTAGGAATTTCTTAAGTAGAAGTACATGTGTATTATTATTTAACCATTTTGCCGATATAAAGGCTGGTGAGTAAAATAATGAATAAACTATTGAAAATGTGCTGTGCGTTTTACCAACTCTACAAAAGGTCGAACCGTGCATTTTTTTTTTCATAATTTGCTGTTGGTGAATCTGTATTTGTTTCCAGATTAGTAACTTCATGGACTACCACCGAACTTCCAATCGTTCTTAAAACTATTGTACAACAGAAATTATATATACCTAGTGAATATTTTTGTTACCCCAAGCCCGTGTAACGGTAGTGAAAGAAATTTTTCACATTACGCCGATGCAATGTGACGATAGTGAAACAATCAAGTCAGACATTTTGACCAAGGTTTAATAGACTTTGTTAAGTAAACGCCTGTAGAGTTAGAAGCTTGGCGTGACATGAAATCAGTTTGTTTTTGACAGTGCAAGTTAGACAATTTCTTCTTGGCAAAATTTATTCGAAAATGTCTAATATAATAAATAAATACCAATTTTTTGTCTTAAAAATTCAAATGAAACCTAACCATCGATACTTCTGCGACATCTCCACACTCACCCGTCAATTCAGCAGTTTAAATTTCCGTCACGCTGTCGGCACGTGTTGTGGGTCGATAGCCGAGCCCAACAGCCGCGAGCCCAGCAGTTTGAGCTCAACAGCCGAGCCCAACAGCCCGAGCCCAAGCCGAGCCCCACAGAACCTCGCCAGAATGTTTATACCCTTGCCGGCTGTATGGAAACCACTTATGTTTGTTTTACGTGGCTTTTATTTCAGGGGTTTTTGATGTGTTCCGTTTTGTTGTTGGATTGGTGTTGAATTGTTGTATAATGTTGTCCCGTTGACTGTTTGTGTTTTGTAGAGGTTTTTGAGCTCTTTCATATAATGCTTTAATCAAACACAAGTGTCGGTTACCTCGCCCAATTTTATAGGATTAGAAATCAGACCTAAACGAATTTGAGAATATCATATTTTGCATTAACAAACTAAAACATTGTTTTAAATACCTTTAGAGTTTCTTGCCCATACTTCTTATATAAAACTAAGTGTGGGACTTTGTTAGTGTACTTAGTTTTAAAAGGAACATCTTCTTCTTCTTAATCGTGCCACTCTTGACAGAGCGGTCGTGGTCATCGTGGTAGGTCTCCTCTTGTGACACGTTTGACGGCTCGCCTCCACGACTCCCTGACGGCTGCTCGTCTAGCGCACTCGTGCAACGGGCCTTCCATTGCCGCCTTTACTTGGTCCGTCCACCTCATGGGTGACCTTCCTCGCGCTCTGGTACCTTCCACTCTGCCCTGCACCACCAGTCGCTCTATGGACACATCTCCACGTCATGGCCACAAAAGGAACAGAGTGTAACTAAAATATCTTACTGATTTTTAATTTTATTTAGATAAAAAGCAAACACTTACTCATAGGTTACAAGAAATTGAGCAATACAGCAGGTTATTCAGGTATCCATTTGCAATACACCATACTGCGATTAAAATTTAATCTCAACAAATTTCTATTTAAGTAATATAATTTTCATTTAATAGGACAAGATACAGCTCAATCAAAGAACTATAAAATAACTAAACAACGCCTGTTTCAAGAAAACAAACCAATCACACACAACTAAATAAGTTATTTCCTAAGAAATCATTTATCAGAACACCCGCGATGTATATACCAGGAATATATAACAAGTAAATAGGTACTGAGGTAGCACCACCATTTACCGTTCAAATTACATCGGCCAATAGTCTATAAATCAAGCAAGGATTGGCTATAAACATGTATTCTGTAAAATAGCCTATTCTCTGAAGCTTGTTTAGCCCGGGGAACTATTTTTTCGATGTGAGAAGGGTTCTTAAATGTGCTCGATAATATTTTATTTTGAGATTACTTCGGTAGTTTCTATAAGTACTTATTTTGTTGGGATTTGTTGGTTTTTGTAGGGTGAAATTGTTTGGCAAGGGATTTTTTATACAGTTATAACTACTGTTGTAATTAAAACGGAATTACTAAATTATAAGGACTTTTATTTAAAATAAACACATATTGTATATAGAGAGTATCGGCGCGATCGGGGTAAGACAAGTGAAGAAAAACAAGCAAGAACGCGCCACAGATTACACAATACGAAATTCAAATATTTAAATAATTTTGACACGGTGAAGGCGGCAATTTTATTTACTTCAACATGCCCTCCAAATTAAAGCCTTCCCTAACTTAATAACTTTAAACATTTCGTTATATATAATCAAGATATATATAATAACACTACTCTGAACTAATACATTAGAACAAATCAATAATCATACAAATGATATGCTGATACATTAAGAATTAAATTATCATTAAACCTAACTTATCGCTAAGATATTTAAATCTGACTCGAGGGAGAGCTTTTGTAAATATATCAGCACATTGTTCATTTGTACCTATGTACTTTACATCTATTTCCTTTTCCTGATACTTTTCTTTGATAAACTTAAACTTGACATCTATATGCTTACACCTTTTATGAAATTCTATATTTTTAATGACAGATATAGCACTTTGATTATCCACAAATAAACAAATTGAGTTCTGATTAAATACATTGATGTCAAGTAGCAGTCTCTTAATCCACAAAGCTTCTTTAGTGGCAGAACATGCAGCCATAAATTCTGCCTCCGTTGTAGAAAGCGCAATACTTTGTTGTTTTTGAGTAGCCCAGGTAATTGCTGCACCATTTTTGATAAAGACATACCCAGAAGTTGATCGCCTCGTATCATTGTCAGCAGCATAATCAGAATCACTATAGCCTTCTACTATATTGTTTTCCATTTTAGAATAATATAATCCATATTCTTTGGTTTCTTTTAAATACTTCAGTATCTTTTTCACAACTGTCCAGTGACTGTTGTCATAGCAGTCAAGATAGCGACTCACTAAGCTCACTCCAAACATAATATCTGGTCTACTTACAATTGCAAGGTGCATAAGTGACCCGACTGCTTCTCTATACGGAATCTGCTTTTCAGGAACTATATTTTTCTTTTCCAAGCTACTATGAGGATCTATGGGAATACTGCATCCATTAGCATTATTCATGTTGAATTTTACAAGTAACTTCTCAATATAATTCTTCTGATGAATAAATATGTGTCCTTGAGACCTTTTTATTTGTAATCCCACAAAATTTGTTGGCTCCATGGTTTTCATTTCAAAGTTATCTTTCAAATTACTTAATACTTTATTTATGATAGCCATATCTTTTGCTATTATAAGACCGTCATCCACATATAATAGCAGGTACACTTGAGTATCATTTATATGAGCTGTGTAAACACATTGATCAGAATGACTATTCACAAAACCAAAATTGTTTAATACAGTTTTGAATTTATTGTTCCAACAGCGTGGAGCTTGTTTCAAACCATACAATGACCTTTGTAGCTTACAAACATAGCCTGGTGGAGCATCTACACCTTCAGGAGGTTTCATATATATGCCTTCAGTGATGTCTCCATAAAGAAAAGCTGTTTTTACATCAAACTGTACCATCTCATAATCATGTTGACATACTTCTGAAAGTAAAATTCGAACAGAGTCGTACCTCACTGTTGAAGAAAATGTTTCTGTATAATCAATTGGATAAATTTGAGAACATCCTTTTGCACAGAGTCTAGACTTGTAGATAAGACCAGATGGCTGGTCTTTTAAACGGAAGACCCACTTACAGCCAATTGTCTTTGCTCCTGGCGGCTTCTCCACCAAAGCCCATGTCTCATTCAGCTCGTGTGCTTTTAGTTCCTCCATTATTGATTGCTTCCATTTGTCTCCATCCTTCAATGATATAGCTTCGTCATAGGTCTGCGGTACGTCGAGTTGTTCCGGAACTCCACCTTGTGGTCCAGTTTATGTATTTTTGCTTGTGGGGTCTTGACCATGGCCTCACATCCAAAGACTTTTAAATGACTCACATCAGGCTTCTTCCCCGACCATATCTCCTCAGGTGTCGCATAAGAGAGTGCACGTGTAGGGCAGCGGTTGGTGATGAAGGCTGCTGTAGCCACGGCTTCTGCCCAATATTGTTTCTTGTATAATCGTCGGTGAACGTGACGAAGTACCTTGCTCCTCCAAGTGATTTAACCTATAGAGGGCCGCAAACGTCCGAATGTACTAGCTCAAGAGGTTGCTTAGCTCGGGAACCTTCAGCTGGAAACGGCAGCCTAGACTGTTTTCCTTTTTGACAGGGTTCACAAATCATCTTGGTTTTATTTTCAGTTAGCTTCACTCCATTAGTACTTCCATTCAACTTGTTTAAATCTTTGAAATTTAAATGAGCCATCCTTTGATGCCATAGCAACAAGTCAGTTTCATTTGTTTTACAACTGTATGCTGATATAGTGTCGGTGTTCAGCCGGTACATATTATTAATTAGATTTGCAGCTGCTACTTCGGTATTCATTTTATTGAATATTTTACAGCAATGGTCAGTGAACTGCACAGAACATCCATTTTTTATGATTTGACTAACTGACAGTAAGTTGGTTGCCAGTTCTGGTACAAACAGGACATTTTTAACTTGAACAGTGTGCCTTCTACCATCTTTACCTATTACATGTAGGTCAATCTTGCCACAACTTTTAACCGGAAGCATCTTGTCATTAGCTATTTTGATATTCGTGATCGGAGGTGGTACTTCATCATACAGCCAGTCTTGCCTCATTGACATATGCATAGATGCTCCTGAATCTATGTACCAACCATCATCATTTTTCATTGTTGCGGAGAACACAGCTACATAACCAGAATCTTTGCTTTGTTCTTTATTATCTTTCTTCTTCTTTAATCTGCAATATTTACTTACATGTCCATAACGGTTGCAGTTAAAGCATCTAGGGCCCTTACTTTGACTTTGCTGATTGTACTTTGGCTTGTTATGCTTTGTGTAAAGTGCATTATCAATACTAGGAGATGTTATTTCTTGTAATAGTTTTGTTTTTATTAGATCAGCACTTATTTTAACACCGGAGCTTTCAATACCCATTATCATTGGCTTGTAGGTATCAGGCAAGCCAGCCAGCATCAGCGTACCGAGCCATTCATCGTCCACTTTAAAGTGGATATTTCTGAGTTTATGGGCCGATGTCATTATTTTGTTGACATACGCTTCTACACTATCGCTGTTCTCTAAAGTTGTGTTTATCAGGTCTTTTAGGAGTCCTACTTTTCTAGACAAGCCACTATCTTCAAAGGCTTTAGTCAGATTTTCCCATACTTGTTTTGCATTGGTCGCATCTTGTATATGGATGTACAGAATTGGGTCAATTAATAAGATTAGCTTCGACTTAGCTTTGACGTCTTGCTTTACTGATTTAGGATCATTAGCATCTGGTTCCTTTTCCAAGCATTCGTCCAAGTCTTCGTGCTGTAGATATGCTTTGACAGCAAAGCTCCAACTGGCCCAATTTTCTCGACCCGTGAGTTTGGGAATTGACATAAATGTAGTATTACTCATATTTACAATGATAAGTAGCTGAAAATACAGAAAACTCGCCAACCGGTAACTTGCAAAAATGAGGTTATGCCGGCGATTTTTTTATTCACTATTTTCACTGCGCTTAATGTTTATTTACTTTACTGAGTAGAACTGGGCCCATAACCTGTTGTAATTAAAACGGAATTACTAAATTATAAGGACTTTTATTTAAAATAAACACATATTGTATATAGAGAGTATCGGCGCGATCGGGGTAAGACAAGTGAAGAAAAACAAGCAAGAACGCGCCACAGATTACACAATACGAAATTCAAATATTTAAATAATTTTGACACGGTGAAGGCGGCAATTTTATTTACTTCAACAACTACAGATCAATAATAATATCTTGAATAATATATCTTGTTACGATAAATAATTATTCAAGATCAATATTTTGTAGTGCTTTCACTCTAATGATTTATGTAGCTCAACCTGGTTATAATACCTTTCAGCATGATTTTTGCAACATTTTCAACGATCGTCTTCATAGTTTAGTAAATGCATACAAAATCTCTATAAATTATAAACTTCCTCATGAATCACATCGTCTAATGGTGAAAACCGTATGAAAATCGGTTACATTGTTTTGAGTTTATTACTTTTAGACAGACAAACGACCGACGAACTATGATTTATTATAATGAGGACTTTGTTTGCCTGTACTTATAGAGATATTATTCAATATTCTATTCCATAATTCCTTGAGGATTTCAGTTCTGAATGTATGCATGAGAAATAATTAACAAAGTTCATAATGAATATGGAATCCCATGAGCTTGTCTTATTTATTAGCTAGACGAACAAGGAACCTCGGCTTTCGAAGTCGATCCTAGCACCACAGGCTTCAGCTTATGCGGACGAAGTTTATAATAATATACAAGCAATTGTTTTGATTTGAACTGGAATTAGCGCCGTTGATTTTGTATATTTAATGGTTTTTTAAATATTATATCGTATCATAGTATCATTAGCGGTTGAAAGTCGTTTTTCAATGTTTACTTCTGCACAATTTTCATAATTCATCATACTTTTCACTAAAGCATTACAAAACCTAAAAACATCATTTAAATAGTTTTCAAGTTATGATGCGATTGCGAAGAATAGGAATTTGTTTATAGCTTTAGCTTTCTGTGTTCCTCAATTCACCAAATATATTTAAAAAGGGGTACAACATTCTCTATTCATATACATTCTGATGTATTTTAGTTTTTATCATTTAGTCTGATCTCTGAGCATAAATTGTTTAGAAACAAACACTGTACCTAAATAATACGTCTAAAACTATCCTCCCATTTCAACAGAAAGAACATCTAATTAATATCAACACGCCATATATTTCCCATTTCCATACGTGAGAACTACATCATCAAAAAATGTCAGCGAGAACGTACTACGTCGTATAACCGGTACTAAACCAATATCACACATGTTTTTTATATATGGCGTAAAAATCGAGGGGCAGCCTGAGGGTCCCAGGATATATGGTCCAATAAAGCAGGGCTCGGGCCATAAACGTCTCCCCGCCACCATCGGCCAACTTCACGCTAAATTGCGAAGGGGAAACTTCAGATTTTTCCCCCAAACCACGTTAATAGTGTGTATTATGAAACGGTTTTTGGATATTTATATTTAACGTACTTGAGGGGTTGATAGATGGGATCGCGTTTAGCGGTCAGAAGTTCATTCAAGTAACCTTTTCTTAGAAAATATAAACTCCAACTGAAAAAATATATCTGTTATTTTTTTATCGTGAACCAATTTTGGTAGGTATTAACAATATTATTAACTGTTTAAAATCATATTAATAATGAATCATTCGCAATATTCCGCCAGTACATTGTTGGCAGCATTTTACTACGAAATTGTGCAATAAAAAGTATTTCATTTCCCCTGAAATATGACATCACGGATTGTAGCCCGGGCGCTCTCACTGCACTTTACGACTTCATAAAAATAGTTATATTTTTTATTACCTGCATAACTAGATTTGAAATTCAAATTGTAGCGATCGATTTTGTTTTTAAATTATGGTATATTCGGTACAGGGAAAACTGAAAAGTGTTTGGTATGAAAGATATGAGGCAAATCCTACTTTATTTACTGGTATTTACATATTTTTGATGGAACTAAAACAAATACACAACTACTTACATATACACAAATACATTAATGTAATTATTTTTTTGTTTCCAACAATATTGTCTCCAACATTGTTTTACAAAAGTAGTATAGCAGGTACAGGCGTGTTCTATTTATACCAAAATTACCCAAAGCGAATGAAATCTTTATAAACAGGTACCCTGCTTCAGGCGTTTAGAAACAGTAAATTCTTTATGTACGAGAATATTATTTTATCCGTATCCCTGATATGACGATTGTTATTATATTCCTATTATAATTTATGTTCTCCTTCCAGTTCCATGCGGAAGCAATTCGTTCGAATAATTTATTATTTGTTCCAATGGGAAAACGTTAAAGATAATACCTTTTTCATCAAAAGTAATTTATTCCGTATATACGAAACGGTTTCCGTTAAAAAGGTCATATTTTTTATATAGATTGGTGCAATTTAACGTGAAGGCCTTCGACGCTCATGTTTCTACTAATTTATTACTCTCATAACATTTTAGAGGACAAAATGAAAAATGTTGACTCCTTCATAAATTGCGGCGAGTTCCAATTTGGTTAGCCTTGAAAACTCAAGCCCGGCGCTTCGCTGTAAATAAAGGCATAATTCATAAATTAAACCTTATCTTTTGTTGACATTTACGAGTTTCGCTAAATATTATGAAACTACGTTAAAGGAAATTCTTGGTTAAAATGTGAAGTAATATGGCGGGCGGAGGCATTTCTTTGTCCAAAAACTTGTTCGGACAAAAGCAAGCCAGCCGACCGGAGATACGAAAGAAAAGTAAAATTATTGTATCTTAACGAAATAAATGGGGCAAGTAGTGAATGCTCCGGCGATATAGCGCGCCGCTCGGCTTCACCCCTTGTTTTGAACTAAACTTACTCATACGGAGAACGGTGTTAGGCCGAGAGCCAAATAGCACTTTTAAAATTACTTCACAAATTGCTTTCTTGGAATTATTTTTGCGTATTCGAAATTTTCGTATCTAGGTTTTAACTCAAACGTGGATTTATATAAAAACTTTAGGATTTATGTTTAAAGTTTCTGACACCTGGTTAAAACTTGATGTTGAAGATATTTCAAAAATATAACACGTACCAAGTTTTATACATACTGGAGTTGGAAATGTTTAGTTCTTTAGATGTTTATTTTTAGTTGTAAAAGCCAAGTGTTGAGAATTGTGCCAGCAGGTAGAGCTTTGTAGCACACTCATTTAAAGTGACGCTATAACAATATGTGAAATTTAACGATGGGTGCCAAGCTGTATGCAGTTTGCACATCTACGTAAAATACATAAAGCGTGAAGCATCATTTCCATGCTTGCACAATTTATAATACTTGCATACAATTATATTAAGTACGTTTTACTATATTTATAAGTTACTTACGATACTGAAATAATCTCATCAATAGTCAGTCAAACATAAAAGGTAAGTCATATTTTGTTTAACTTTCACTTACCTCAATTAGGTCACAAACAAATTATTTCACAAATTAAAGATTTTGTTCTTGTTTTTGACTCAATTTTTTTATATTTAGAGTTTATTTAGACAACTTTTCTTACTGTCCAAAACTGCCATTTCCGATTAAAAAAATCACCAATAAAAAAGCTTAAGTTGTGCCACGCTCCCGGACCACTGTCAGTCCCGATAGCATCGTCGATCGCGGCGCCTTTATCAGCCATTTTCCCTTCATATCCGATATTATTTTATACCGTGGCCCCAGGGCTCTTGCACCCTATATTTCACGAGCGATAGGAAGCTTGTAAGAGATTGGATCCGTTCGCATCTCGAGTGGAAATTTCGCATACGCTAACTTGATAGGCAATATCGCAGTGATTGTGTTTATCGTGGCGGCTGTGATTAGTTCAATTTGGTGCATAGGCTTGCTTATAAAACTATTCATTTACGTCGGTCAGTTTGTTTAGTTTAAAGTAGATTTATTCCGGTAGCGTGATAGTTTCGGGAATATTTTGTACGGACGTAAACAGAGCGATAATAATATTTGCAATGGTGCGCACTGAAAAAAAATATTTCATCTGAATATTACTGAGGTTGTCACGTGTAAATAATTATTTATTATACAACATACTATCGTTACAGAATATCCCAAAGGGATTATTACCCCAGTACACGTTAAATTCAGCAAAATGTTTTATCATTTTATTCTATTTAAATAAGTATAAGTTTTTAAATGGTTTGGGTTGTATCAGATCTGAAAATAATTGCTAAAATTAACAATGTTATGCACGTATCTCGTCGTTTAATAAATAACTTTCAAAACTAGTCAATCACAAGAACTTAATATATTTCATTACATTTAATCTGTAAAGTATATTGGATAACGCCCGTTTAATAATGTTCCTGTTTTGTAATGCTAGCTATAACGTATCAATAGGGATGTATGGCATGCGATGGGTACAGTCACATCTAACTATAACGTCGTCATTTTTTTAGTTCATTTACTCAATGATTTACGTTGAGTATTAATATCTCAGTACAGATTATTAGCTTTTATTTTAACGATACGATACTAATCATAAAATAATTACACAGATTGAGCAAATTGAATTTTAAACACATTTCGAGTAGAAATAATAAGGGGTGTACATTTGTGATCGCCATTTGATTAAGTTTAACATGTTTATTTCTGGACGTAGTTTTTGACATTAATTATACATGATTGTTTTTTATTGTGAGTGGATAGTTTTCTCACGCAGTTTCGGTAACACGTGTAGGTGTTCGACTGTAATTGCATGCATCACTATTCATGGGACATCGTAATGGAGACACATATGTATGTGAGTGCCTTAAGTGTGCTATCTACATAGGTTTCCACCTAGCATAGCATGACGACTTGACGAGTACCTACAGTAATTTGTTGAATCATTTTTATTTGCCAATTTAGTACATATTGTCCATAAACGCTACCATATCGCACGATGTGATAAAAGTATACAAGTGTTAACAAACGCGTAAATTTCCCAAATCCAATCTCGCACACGTATCTTCGGCCCGCTCTGTTATAACTTTAACAAATCACAACAGAGAGTCGACGACACGCAATTTTCCGAAACCGCGCGTTCACAGCAATTTGATTCCGATATTTGTCAGTCTGTCGGTACGCTACGTAAGCGCCAGACATTGATTCGACCGTTTTTCGTAATTTAATTTGTGTAACCCCCCGCCGCGGCCGGGCCGGCCACCCGCGGGCCGGGGTTCATCCCGACACGGTTTGGGCGTAACTCCGACTGGGATCTCTGCGATACTGTCACACATTAGACACGCTGTCAGCTTTATTCCAAATTATACACTGCTAATACCGAGACTTAAACTCGATATGATCTTAGAACGAATGTAAATAAAATGCGAGCTCATGTTTGTTGAGTCATGTAATAGCCTGGGCGTTGCACTACATGCGTTAAGTAATGTATTGTTGTCTGCGATTCGGAACAAGCTTTACTATTGTGTTTATAAGTAAACACGCCCATTCGTATGCAGCTCTATGTCGCACACAAATTCAAATGAATACCTCGATAACTTGTCTGTCGTCGTACACAAAGAGCATTGTCTTACCCACATAACGTTAGCGTCAGGCGAATGCAATCCAATCTTTTTAGCTACAAAAAGGGTTGAATCTGCGCCATTTTACTGTTTCCATTCTAAACAGACAGCGGGCACGGCGGCAGCATGGCAGAGGTCCAACGAACCCCGCTGTACTTTTAGAAGGGAATCTTTTTACGGCGCGGACGAAGGGTTACTGTATTTAAAGGATTGTTGGACCCGGCCGGTGCTTATTTAAACTGGTGTAAGCTTCTTGTTATTTTTTCATAAATTTTTCGTTGTTTTTTGAAGGTCTACTTCGGGAACATGAATATTTACGTCGGTGTTTAAAACTTTTTGGAGTTTTTAGAAGTTTTCTTGTAAATGATGGAAGTTGTGTTTATTCGAGGGTGTTTTTTTAGGAAGTCAATGGTTTTTTCAGGGTTACCTGAATGTTAAAGATAAATACAGAGTGTTTCAATGTGTAAATGGTACAATTACTTATAGTCGAAGCACATTAGCTTCAATAACTTATGTTTTACTGCAAAATATATATTTTAGGTAAAAAAAATATTCTGGTACAACTCACACACGGACATCTGACTGACCCAAAGTAAGTAGAGCTTATACTATGGTAACCAGACAATTGATATACTTAATAATATAACCATATTCTTTAAATAAATAAAATATTTAATCGATAAATAACAGTCAGACACAGAATAAACATTCATGCTCTTAGGCAACAGTTTGTCCTAGGTGGGAATCAAACTGACGCCCTCGGCGTAGTAGTCACAGTCACTAACAACTACACCAGCAGGCCCTTTTGAAATATAGTTACACGTATTTACATAAAGTCTGGAATGTTTTATCATATAACACACGTATCGCTAGCGTTATTGCTTAAAACTCTAGTCTTTTTTTATTCCATAATATGTTCAATTTTGTGATGTTGAAGTTCTAAGATCCGAGACCTCACAGACCTACATTTGTCACAATGTCAACCACGCGTTGGTGAATTTTATTTCATTTTCATTACAAGGTATAAAACAAAATCACTGTTGATGTCCGTCCTTATATAATGTGTTTAAATCTTTGAAATTACGGAACGGATTTAGATGCGTTTTTTTTAAATAGAAAGAGCGATTCAATAAGAAGGTTTTTAAGTATAATAATGCTTATAGTATAGAAGAGAAAAACAGGGATTTTCAAAAATTTGACACCCGTGCGAAGCTGGGGTGGGTTGCCAGTGTTTAATAAAACTTTATGTGAAAAATACCGTACAAAGGCGGACTTAATGACTTGGACATTTTGGACATGCAGAGACAAAGAATACATAGTAAGTGCAAATTACAGAGTGAGCGGGGAAACAGAAAATACAGATATGGAGAAATTAGCTGTAGGACGAGTCTGCCAACTCCTTTTGTAAATGTTCTCGAGCTTTTATCTTGAATGTGAACCGTGTAGTGGACCGACATTTTTAACATAATGGTAGAAAATGAAGTTATAAATAAATAAATAAATGAATAAATGCAAAACGTAAAAAGCAGGCTTGGGAAATGCTAGCTGATTAAGAGACCCTACTGAGTACTTAGAATAGAATATGATTTACAAGATGTGGTTTGCAAACCAAGAACATTATGTGCGAACGCTTTCAGCGAATTATAACTTCAGCTGGGCACTTTGGGTCAAAACTTAATTAAACCTGGAGTCACACTTTCATGTTAGTAAAAATATTGCCTTTTTTCTACCTACAAGACCTAGCACTAAAGTAGAAAATACTAACTACCATCTTACTGATGTATTCTCCAAATGTCTTAAAATTATAGTCACAAAGAAATGACGATGTAGGTCGGTGTCTGACTCTCGGACCATTACAATCTAAATCCGAGAAAAATTGGTTTAGAACTAAAAGCAAAAGATATAAAATACATAAAGGTATCTTTATTTTTGGTTATCAAGTAATAAAATGTAGTACTTTATTTTCTGTTTATGCCACATACGACGATAGGCTAGATATTTGTATGAATTTCTTTGTAAATCTGTAAGATTCATCATTCTGACGCAGACGTAGTAAATATTCTGTAAAAAAAAGTAAAATCCTAACTAATTTTAGATAAGTAAATTTGTTTGTTCATGTTTTGATTTTCCATTCAACTGATGGACTGAAGCACAGACTGAAGCTTGCTTGTTTTGGTATGAAAAGGTTATAGGTGTACTTAATCATAAATGACGTTCAGTCCTACAAGAGAAATCGCAGTCATAAGCTAGCTATTTATAAACATCAATATTATTATGTAAGCAGTGGAGTTCGTCCAGTTTAAAGTAAAAAAGGTATATAATATTGAAAAGAGCTTGCTGTACAAATATTACACAGACGTATAATCAAAGCCTTACAAAGTGTACCTCTTAATAAAAAATAACTTCAAAATTATTCACGAGACTTACTGACCACAATTTCCAATTGACAGTAGTTTCCAATATGGCGCCGGGTCACAAGCCTACCCCCAATATTTGGGCACCGCTCCAACACCCATCCTTCTAAACTGCAAATGAACTTCAAACATTAATTGAGCCGAAAGATGGCACTACTTCATTAGCAGTTACTTATAATTGTATAATTTTACAATGAATCGTAATTACTTTTTGATAACGCATAATTTTTAATTACAAGGTCATGATGTGGGCTTTAATTGGATGATTGTCTGGTTCAATTGGGGAAAATATTTTCATATTTTCCGGAACTTAAATTACTTATTTTTTCTGATAACAAGCTCTCTGTGGACTTTCCCTGTCATCAAACTGTCGTTTAAAGTAATTTTGGTTCCTCCAATAAGTCACTATTGTGACTTTAATAACTCAACCAAAACAAATATGAATTGAATATAATATTTTAATAATCACCACACTTAGTAGGCTCGTTGTTTTCGACATTAGGAGTCTTACGGTAAGTTTGAAAATAATGTAGGGTATACTTTATATTCCCTAGATTAATTTTATGGGTTACGACACTAACAGAAGAAAATACTTTTTCTTTTGACGACCTAGACAGCAAATGATCTTTTTCAGTGGCTTACATTACGAGTTTCCCCAAGATGAATGGTTGTTATAATGCTTTTCTTTTCTCTCGTCAGCGCAAATCAGCGCGGTGGCTAATGTCCGCAATATTGTTGCAGAGACAAATTGTCACAACACATGCTAGGAGTTATGCGATCCTGGTACTCGCAGTTCGGACATTTGGATTGGTGACTGATACAATATTCTGTTTACATTGGTTTTGTGGTGTATGGTTTGTGGGCATTGTATTTAGTTATCGTTGTGCTATTTAGTTATCGTACTTTTGTATAACAAAATACAATTCAACATAAATTGCTTGACAGCAATAGTGATAAGATTTTTGATGCTCTAGTTTTATTAGCCTCTTCCCGGTAAACAGTTTTAATTTATTTAGGTAGTGGCCCGTCTAGATAATCCACCCAAAACATTAATGGAAAAAGTTGAGCCTAGTTTAATATTAAAAATACGTGGTTATCGACTTCGCTAACCAAAGATTAACAACTAAATATTACCTAAACAGTAGCATCAAACCCGGCAACGGTACGCCAAACACCCGCCTCCACCAACATTTAGGGGAAAAACTTGTGTTATATGAAAGTTGGCGCGAACTCGCCGATGTGCGCCACACGTGCACTTTATGGTGGCGACGAGACTGACATTTTTTCCCTCCACTGCACGCCCCTTCATGAATATCAGGACTCTTGGAGGAACACTCGCAAACTTTAAGCGGAAAGACGTGGCTTTTTTAATTTTTTAAAGTAGGTATGTGACTTTATTAACGTATAACTTTCTTAGCAGTTAATGAGAGAAGTGTGTTTTGCTGCAACAATATATCTCTGTGTAATCATGAGATTTAAATTCAGAGCGGGTGGGAATTATATATTGCTGCATGCTGCCAGAATATTTTCGTAGTTATAGTAAGAAAATTCAAGTCACAATTGATTTTAGAGCGTTATCTTTTATCAACACGTTTTATAGTTATGGGTACTTCTTTAACCATTAAATACTTAATCAACAAAACATCATTCGAAATCAGTTTCAAAGTCACAGTTACAACGCGAACAAAAAAACGGAACTCGTTAGGACGGCATTTGTCGCTGCGCTCATTCATGCGTTGAACGCATCCCGCCCCACAGCGCATAGCTCTGAAACATTAAGAATTAAACGAACTTACCTTGTGAAGTTCGATTCTAATTATACGAGTACCACGAACGAAGATGATTACCAGTTTACATGCAGCAGTACGTAGTAATGGTGCCGTCCTTGTCACACTCTTTAAAGCCTAGAAGAAACTTGTTTTTGTCTCACTCCCTCCACCTCTCGGCCCGCTCGCCGCCGTGGTGGCCGACACTAGACGCCATTAATTTTAGAGCTACTAGGATCAAATTTTTTGACATTGTGTAAAGGGTTAGAGACTGGGTTGGGTGGGAGTAGGTAATCATCTTCGTTCGTGGTACTCGTATAATTAGAATCGAACTTCACAAGGTAAGTTCGTTTAATTCTTAATTATACTTCGTACCCCTTTCGAAGATGATTACCAGTTTACATGCAGATGTTTAGAGTAAGTTCCAAAAATTTGATCTGGTTAATATGCATTAAAATCAAAAGAAACAAAATATTTCATTCAACCAAATACTTATTATATTATCTCATTTTCAGATAAGAAAAAATAACAGACAACAAAAAGTATTTTTGTAGTAAATATTCTGATAAAAAAGGTTAAACATAAATTACATAAGTATATCTTTTACTGATTAAACAAAGAGTTAGCAAATTCATTACTGTTAGAAACAGCATTCACATCCCGATTATAATATTTGAGGAAAACATTAGATTTGTCACTCCAACCTGCAGCCCTACGAACCACCTGCAGACTGACGCCGGCACGGCGCGCCGCCGACGTGGACGCGTGACGGGTACTGTGAGCGCCAAATATGCTAGTATCTATTCCACTTTTATGGAGGGTAGTTTTAACCCAGTGTGCGAGTGTTTGCGAGCCTACTTTATGATGCGGCTTTCGATAACTAATAAATAAATTACCGGATGAGTTATTTCGAATGTTTGAAGTTTTAATGATGTAAGATTGCAAGGTTAGAGCCGGACAGATTTTTGGGTTTTCTAGAATAAAAGGTAGCCTTATTAGTGGTTGGTAGGCTCCAGGTCGGGATGTTTTTATCAAGTCTACAATTTTTATTATGATACAATTATTTTCAATAACAATATTATCGATTTTAATCAAACTTAAGGTTTGCATTCGCTGGGCAGATGCGATTGCCAGCAAAGTTATAGTTTTTGTTGATAAATCACGCAGACTAATATTATCATATGGATATAAACTGCTTAAGTAATTAAGAACAATAATTGGGTCCCATGTTACGTCATACCTGGGTGTAGGTGGTTTAAGCTTGAAAACACCTTTTAATAGCCTAATAATCAAAGCGTGTGATGTTACTGATGAATCTAAAAGCAACGATAAGGCTGATCTCATCGTATTTAATGTGCTATAACTGGCACCTGAATCAAACATTTCTGTAAAAAATTTAATCACCTGTGATACATTAGCTTTAGAATAGTCGTAATGATTGGATTGACAAAAGTTCCACCAAGATTTTAGGGATGAATTGTATTGATTCAACGTATTTTCAGCGAAAGAAGCCATAAGTAAATTTAATGAAGCCGGTGGAGTACCTCGCTTCATCAGCGTCTCCCGGATAATTTCGACGCCACCAGGGAAAGATCTGCATGAAGAGGATGCGCTTCCCTGAAAGGAGAGTGAAGCAAAGACTTATTGGGCTGAAAAAATATTTCCCGGGAAATAATCATTTTTTGGTAAATGGGGTACCATGGCTGAGACGGCCAGAACGGTACGACAACAATGCCTTCCGCTTTGTCACATTTGATTTTGTGTAAAACTTTATTTATCAAACAAAAGGGCGGGAATGCATAAAAATCTAAATTACACCAACTAAAAGTAAATGCATCTATTATCTCCGACTGGGGATCTAACTTCCATGAAGCATATCTTTCGCATTTATAATTTTGCATGCTCGCAAACAGATCAAAATCAGGATTGCCTAATGATTTTACTATTTGCTCAAAAGCATAATCAGCAAGCTCCCATTCGGTATCAATTTTTAATTGCCTAGATGCACGATCAGCCTCGACATTATCAAGAGATTTTATATATGATGCGAAAATGTATAAATTACGATCTTCACACCACTGCCAAATTTTACGCGACAAGTCATTTAGATGGGTAAACCTTACATTCGATTAATATACCATTCGATTAATATAGGCTAGGGCAGTACTATTGTCAACTCGGATTAGTATGTTAGAATCGCGTAAATGCTTTGCAAATGTTTTTAAAGCATAAAAAGCTGCTTTAAGCTCTAAATAATTGATATGCTTCAATACTTGGGATGAATTCCAGTTGCCCCCAGCTGTCTCAGCATTACAAGCTGCACCCCATCCTGTGCTAGATGCGTCACTAAATATGACTAAATCGTATTTATCTTTGCGAATTGGATTCATACGTTTTCCTATGTTAGACTTCCACCAATTAAAATCTTCATGTAGGTGACTTTTAATATGCATTATTTTGTTATAATTTTCAGAATTGCCCAAAGCTAAATATTTCTCTCTTTCCATTAATTTTGTATAAAGCCACCCATAGCTTACAGCCGGACAAGCCGAAGTTAGAAGTCCAATAAATTCAGCAAATTGTCTGATTGTGCATTTTTTAAGTTTAAGAAAAAGTTTCGCGTTTTCTTTTATTCGCAATCTCTTCTCTTGTGTTAGAGACAAAGTCATATCAGATGTATCAAATACGAATCCTAAAAATTTACACGACCTGCTAGGTGTGATTTGGCTTTTGTTATAATTAATTATAAATCCTAGCTTTTCCAAGAGATCTATGGTGGTGCTGATATTGTCAGAACATTCTTCAAATGATGAGCCAATACAACAAAAATCATCTAAGTAATTAACAGATATATAACCAGTAGAGCGTAGTTTACATAAAATTGGTTTTAAAAGTTTTGTAAAAACAAACGGTGCAGTGCACAGACCAAAGGGAATAACATTAAATTCATAAAAGTTTGACCGCCATTGAAATCTTAATTTTTTGCGGTCATCAATATCGACATTTAATAAAAAATATGCGTCCTGAATATCTATTGTTGCCATGTAATCATTGTGCTCAATGAGTTTCAAAACTGTACGGTAATCCTCCATTTTGAAGTGCTGGACGTCTATGTACTTATTTAAACCTTTTAGATTTAAAATAAATCTATGCTTACCGTTTGGTTTCGGAACTGTAAAAATTGGCGAGATAAACTGACCGTCACTAGGACTACAAGCAGAGATAAATTGAGATTGCAATAAATCAGAAACGCATTCATCAATAATTTTTGCCTCAGCTGTGGAAAAACACTTGTTTGGAGGTATTTCGGCTTGAATGGGGGTAGTTGTAAATGGAATTTTATAACCTTTAATCCATGATAATATTGTACGGTCATTTGTAATGTCCGCCCAATTTTGATAAAAATAACGTAGTCTGCCAGCGACAGGTACCTGTGCTTCCGAAGTTAATTCCTCCTCCCGCGATGACGTTGCGTAGTCCTGGAGGTGTAGTTGTGCCGGTCGCGCGCCGGTGCCGCCGGTTTCTTCCGGAACGTGGGGGTCACTCGCGTCTCGGCGGCTGGTGCTCGCGGCGCCCCCCTCGCGTTAAAGTTCCACGGCGAACCATAGCAGCCTGCCCAGTTGCGAATGATTTAGGCTTTGGTCGGTTATCTATAGTTGTCGGTCTAAGTTCCAACCCAGACTTCGAAATTGCCTTTGAAGATTTCAGGTGTTCTGTAAGATCAGATCCAAATAGATATTCATCGATTTTTGTATTTTTGATGATGTCCTTTGTATCTTTGTTCAAGGTATTAATAATAGCGTATCGCCTAGACTGTGATTCTTTGAAGTGGTAATCACACAGAAGGCGGCCAGCGTCGCTAAGTGACTTAATTAATTCCTGTGGAGAATCATTTTGTAATGTCCAACTTAGTGCTTTTCCCAAAGCTGACAAGCAGCTGGCTAACTGATTTTGTTTGGCCTGACAATAAACCTCTTTTTTATTGTTAACTTCGGTCAAGGCTGCTTTTATTTCTAAATTTAACTTAGGAGCCTTTATATTCGGGCAGTTTTCCGGGATCAGATACATTTTCAACAGGTCAAATCTGTTTTCCTTTGCCAAACCATTTAACAATATGTGTTGCCACCTTGAAGCAATATCTTTGTGCAGATTCTCACCGAAAGCCTTTTCCGTTGAATGGTCATCACCCAGTATATTTAAAATATCTTGATTTAATTCCGGAGGTTCCTCCATGGCATCAGAACATTCAGGTTGGGACTGATTATCCATTTGTATTTCACCTGAAAGGTTGGGTGAATAATTAACATCTATCCATATAGGATGATTGACTTTGTATTCGTATAGAATACACATTAACGCTCGTACACGATATACGTGGAGCTATATTGGTGTCAACTATGCGAGGTACTTACTCAACACGGTATACGTGGAGTAAAAAATAAATAACTCGATCTGTTTTACAGCGAGTAAGAATAAAGAGGGCAAAAAATAAATAAGGTAGGTAGGCAACTCAACACGATTTACGCGGAGAAAGCAGTAATTTGTGCTAGACCTTGCAATGCGTGATCACTAGGTAAACGTTGTATTGATGCATATAGCAAACAAGCACAACGCTTTAGCAAATATATAAGTAGCTAAGTAATTACAAAGCACACAGCGAAGAAAAAACACCGACACGTTGGCGCCAGCTTGTTGCCAAGCGCGGGTGCGGTGCGCCGGCGCTGTATAATATGTAGGTATGCACGGATATGTATAAGTAGAAGTACTTACCACTAGTAATTTCTATGTCTGGTTGCATTAAACCAGGTGAATCGTCACCAATAGAATCACTTTCTGAACTCGATGAAATCCGACGGCGTCGTGATTTTTTTAATTGTTTTTCTAATTTACGTAATTTTTTTCTTATATGACTATAATCGTCATCGTCAGGTGATCGCGGCCTTTTCTTTCCTGGCATGATATATTTTTTAGTACGACGAGTGGCTCGGACGACACAAAAATACGTAATGGCGTCTAGTGTCGGCCACCACGGCGGCGAGCGGGCCGAGAGGTGGAGGGAGTGAGACAAAAACAAGTTTCTTCTAGGCTTTAAAGAGTGTGACAAGGACGGCACCATTACTACGTACTGCTGCATGTAAACTGGTAATCATCTTCGAAAGGGGTACGAAGTATAATTCCGACGACACGCGAGGTATGCCACTACGATGCGTTGTTGGTACAAAATCTTTCTACTTTGAGCTACAATGACGCTACAAATAAACTTCACCCTTTTCGGATCTTTACAGAGACATAAATCAAGTTCAGTAATAAAATTGGTAATCGATTTATTGGTTCTATTTGCGATGCCGTCGGCAAACAATCTCAACTTTCTTCATGCAAAGTCCATAAAACTTGATGCAAACTTCGCCGACACCTATTTAAAAGTTTTTTTTCGAATATGTTCTGTACACGTGTCGCGTAAGTTTGTTGATGACACTTTGATGGATTTCAGAACTGTTTTTTTGTGCGTGAATAATAATGGTGGTGAATGCATTAGCTGTGGTGGGAGTGTGATTATATTTAGATTTTCTTAGAATATTTTTCTTTAGTACATTCTCTGCTACCAAAGTTCTTCAAGTTTTTTATTTCACTACATTAATTGCCAAACATTGTTAGGTACGTTAAAAATCTTTAATTTTTTTAGTTTCGTCTTATTCCTTCCATCTTAAGGTGAATTTTGAGAGTGATTTTGAGACTGGGATAAATATTATGTTTTAGTTGAGACAAAATGTCTTTTAGTGTGTACTCCGGCTTAGCTACTCTTTCACTTTACTTTTCTACATTCTCTTTCTCTATCTTGCCTTCGCAGTTCGTTTATAGTGTAAGGGAAACAGAAAAAGCTAGGCAACTCTTATTTTTCTAAATCTAAGCAATAATGTCGAAATTGTACCCGGCCGTTTAGAAAACCCAAATGTACTTACGACTCAAAAGTACGTTAGCAAGAAAGGCAAACTTGGGATGTTATTTAAATGAGATGCTAATGCTTTAAATGTTTCGATTTTAACTTTCATCAGTTGACCCTTTCACCAAAAGAAGTCGGAATATATTTTACACACATTTGTTTTTTAAATAAAGCGGTCAAGCTGTTTTGTGGCCGCCGTAACATTAATTGTATTTACGTAAAAAGGTAAAATGTTAATGGCATTAACATAAAAGACCATAGAACGTAATGTAACACGATCCCGACTGCCGCAAACGAGGTTATGTGTTTAACATTCGCGTTAACAATGACACGTATCGAGTTACCTGCTTTGTTATTTCTCAACGTCAAATGTGTTTCCAGATTTTTTATTATCTTTGTTTGTAACTAAATATTTCGTGGATTTCACAAAACGACGATTATGTGGGTAAAAGACGTTTGTTTGGTACCTATCGTTCAAAGACGGAATGAGGTCTTTCATTTAGTTATTTAAAAACATTTAAACCTTCGAACACACGTGATTTGAGACAACAGAAAGACAATAGCAGCGCGACAGCCGGCTGTCGCTTGGTCGTCAAAAGGTTAAAGGCGTTTATTTTATGTAACCTAATATATAAAATTGACAACACATACGAAATTTAAAATAAAAAATACCCCTGTTTTACATACTTTAATAAAGTGCCTATCCATTTACTTTTTTACCAATACATATTGATATTCAATTTACTTTTTAGACCAAGTTTAAACAATTCGGTTCTAAAAAGAGACTGACACATAGCCGCGGGTTCTAGATTTCAAGCAACATAACTTACTACACGTATAGACAACTCTCAACTGGGCACATCCTTTCATAAATCACAAACGTTTAATTCATTATCCTTCTCACTGGTCCACAATACATCGCATTTGGTTCACACATATTGAAAGTCGACTCAATTACGACGTGTAAACAGTTCGCCAATCTGTTTGTCACCACGCCATTACGATCCAATGCCTGCGGGGATCAACCAATGATTATTTTGGTCACCACGTTTAATGTTATCCCCTTGCAGAGCCGGGAATGGAACGTAAACACTCGATTAGTTTCGAACGGGTGTTGAGAGAATTATTCGATCGGTTTTTGTTAGGGAATGAATGTTAATGGTGTGCCTATTGGTTTTGCTAAGCTTCGAAAACTAATTTGTTTTGTAGTTAGAGTAGTGGCACGATTATTATTGAAATTACTTGTTCTGAATCCACAAACGTAGATCAGTATTTATTCTGTTGTAAAAAGTCGAGAGGCTGACGAAAATCTGTGTTTTAGATTTAATGAGGGTCGATAACATTAAATTAAATTGACTTTTTGTATAGCAGTAGTTTTAACGAGTAAGTGTTTAACATTTTCAAGGAAATGGCGATCACTGTTCCTTCAGTTTGTTTGAGTACAGTCGATAACTTCACGCTTGTCTAGTTAATCTCCTCGCAAGTATAAGATCAGAGCGTAGTTTCAGTGTGCTCTCACGTACGAACAGAACACGCTTATGTATTCAATACTTAACACAGATAAGTTTGATTAACTTGTATCGCTGCTACCGGAATACGCATTCATGTCACACAGAATACACAAAAGATTTACTTTCTGCCACAATACAAAATAGACAGAAATTCAACCTCTAAGATCAAATTGTACTAATAAAAAACTAATTCTAAAATCATCTCAATGACATTCAACGTCATTCAACTTGCCAATGAGTGGGTATTTTAAGGAGTTTCACTAAACTTTTATAACCATTAAGTTTGTTAAATTCATTATTAGGTTTTTTTACAGTTTTTCTGTACAAAAAATTTTTGTATCAAATACCAAAAATCTTCGTTCCTCTAATAACCGCCTTCTTCGATGTCCTTCTCACCGCTCTGGCTTTCTTAAATCTTCTTTTCTTGTTCAGGCGGTTTTTCTTTGGAATGCGCTTCCTCAGAATATCAGGACGGTGACCAGTCGATTTACTTTTAAGATGAAAGCTCGTGAACACTTGCTAAAGGAGTTGGCAGACTCGATTAATAGTTAATTTGCAGTTCTTCACCACCTCAGTAATATTATATTTCTCAATGGCTTTGTATGTATATATATTTATATGTATGTATATATGTATGTATATATGTATTTATTATTATGGTATATATGTATAATATGTATATTTATATATATTCTACTGTTACTTATAAAATTTTATTAATATCTTTGCACCTGCCATGTTTTGTCTCTGCATCACCCTAAGGTAGACTAATGCCCAAGGCATTAAGTCCGCCGTTGTGCATTGTTTTTGTACATGTGCATAAAGTTTTTTAAATAAATAAATAAATAAAAACTGTCAGGCGTCATTATTATTCTACGGCCAAAAGACATTTTTTCCATTTTTTCATCTTTCATAGAAGTCCAATTTTTTTTATTTGGCACAAGTGATGTCATTGTTGTTTTGTAGTTGGTGGTTTTTGTTAGTGTTGTTAATAAATATTGTTTGTAATGTTGAGACGATCCCATGAATATAGGCCTACCATATAAAGTTATGCTTTAAATAAGGGTTTACTGAGCATTTTTTTTTATTATGAACAAATATTAACTCTTGAACGTTTGAACTCAATAGTTAAGGTTTTAATTAATTATGGCTATCGATTGAAGAACCAAAGGCTAAATAATTATATTACCTTATAAATAACTAGCTGTCCCCCGCGGTTTCACCCGCATTTTTCGTTACTGTTCCGCTCCCGTGGGTCGTAGTGTGATGGTATATAGCCTATAGCATTCCGATAAATGGGCTATCTAACACTGAAAGAATTTTTCAAATCGGACCAGTAGTTCCAGAAATTACCCCCTACATACAAACTTACAAATTTTACCTCTTTATAATATTAGTATAGAAGTATAGATATCAATCGGAAATAATCCTTCTGGATACTTCTTCCTGCGGTTATTACGCGTTAACTCCACTGTTTAAGTTTGACATTTACATTTTTAATTAAATAGAGCCTGCGTGGAGGCTTACATTCATAGGATGTACAGGTGAGCTCACCTCTGTATCTTGCTTGATGTTAGTTTTAATACGATTAATACTAGGTATGCAGTTTGTCAGACCTCTACAATGTTGGCGAGAAAATTAAGTCTCGTAACTGAGGGGTATTTTAGTCTTGCTGGTAAAATGTGCAGGTGAAAACATCTTATTTTTTAAGACTTGAAATAACGTTGGAAAATCTTAGGTTTTCTAGTATTCTGGTTTTTACAGTATGAAAAAAAATAAGGCTTTTGAAATGTCAAGAAGTTATTCAGTCAGAAAGTCGAAACAATACTGTTTTTTGTCTAAATTACAGTGTAAAAATAACATAAAATGCTGTCAAAAGAAGTGTAGAGTAAAATATACTTAATAGCAAAAGCAAATTCAACGAAAGTGTGTACATACCTGCTGGGACAGCAAATATAATATGTGTGTTTATATAATGCAAATATAATATTATTATTCTACATTTCAGAGACTTTGAAGTAGCGCCTACATCTTCAAATGCTAATCGATTAATCTATGCACCCCTGCGGTTGTGGAGCAGGAACTAAGCAAGCATTTTACCAGAGATATTATAATCCCCATCGTATAATATGCTCGGCTGTATAACGTGTGTTTTATATAAGACTTAAAATTCGGCCCTTTTAGTAAAATAGTGTAGGTAAGAATATGATTATAAGTATTATCATTTCGAACCTAAAAAGTGGTAGGACAAATACAGAAAGCGTCCGACAGTCAGTCCAACGCACTAAAAATGAGTTGATATACAAACCAATACATTTTTAGTTGTCATGCGTTTAGATTGTCTATGGAATGTTTTAATTTGGCAAGACTAAACTAATATTTATGTAATTAAATGAAAAGAAAAAGATGCACTAAAACTTTGATTTAGTTTGTGAACAAGAAAAATCGGCACCTATCAACTAACCGTCAAAAAATCCGTCATTAATGATGGGGACAGGTTTCCACGGACTTCTGAAACCGCTTGACTTTCTTTAAAATTAATAACAAACAGCCTATAACCACGCCTGAGAATCAAAAGCGTGAAAGGTCTCAGAGATTAAGATTTCGTATGCAAATGACGATTACATCAACACACAGGGTGAGGAGGTCTCAGGATATCATTTATCTTGTTGAATACAAGCGGATAGATCCGAGTGATCGATCGTCACAACCCGATGGTGAAGTAACCGCTCATCTTTCAGTGTAGGATTTTCCTATCAACGGGTTTATGTATGACTGATTGTTGTTAAGGCTTTTGCTGGTCTTTAATAGGTCAGCCAGCTTTCGGTTTATCGTTAACTTTTCGTTGCAAAATCCGTACTAATCCTTACTCTCCGTACTATTTCCGTACTTTTCCGTACTAATTATTATAAATGCAAAAGTGACTCTGTCTGTCAGTCTATCTCTCTGTCTCTTCTTCACGCCTAAACCACTAAACCGATTTTATTGAAATTTGGTACAGATATAGTCTGGGACCGAAAAATCCCCCGGGAACGGGAACTTAATTATTACTTCACGCGGACGAAGTCGCGGGCAAAAGCTAGTGGTTTATAAATCATCAGCTTGCGTTTTTTACAAAAGTCTAGGTTCAAGATCTGTGCGTTAGTTAGTGAAAGTTCTGCTAAAGTCAGTCCACTTTTTATTATAAACAGCGCAGCACACTTTCAGATGCTAATAATCACTTGATATTTTGAAATTACGCATAGACTCTTCTATTATGTATTTATATGAATGTGCTGTATGCACATGAATAATACTTGCTTATGCTACCAACACATAACGCACATAAAACTATTTCATGAAAAACCTTTTGATCTTAAATTCAACCGATTGAAATCTGTCATCAGTTTTGCTGACAATTGGGATTAAAATCCAACAACGTTTTATAAACCGATTAAAGTTGACTTCAATCGGACTTTCAGCTTCGTAATAGGAATTAATTTATTTTAATACGGACCGAGTCCGTATTGCAAGGATTAACAGGGATTTAATTTAGTAACGACATATCTTTTTCGATACACTGACCTGATAGATTCGGGCCAGGGAATCAGCGGAATCATGCAATGAACTCAGTAGCCTGGTAAAGTAATTACTTTTAGTTAATTTGTTTGTAGGAGTGTTCTACGGAACTAATCATTCACTGTTGTGTGACAGTGCGCAGGATATATTATATAGCCTGCAAGCTTAGCTGTCAAATAAGTTAACTTGTTGCAATAAATTGTAAATCGTTATTCATAATATGTATTTACATAAGTATTCCCTTCTTGCAACAGTGCTAAAACACCAAGTTTTCCTCTTTCTTCTAGGCTACTTTAGTACTGTTGAAAAATAATAATTTCGTTTCACAATCACGGACACTTTCCTTTTATCAGATACGACATGGCATGTTTCTGAAGCCCCATTAAACATGCTCTTTAAATAATTCAGTTTATTTCTGCCCAGTAGATTTAGTTCCTGATACCCGCTCGCTTCCGGGACTGAGGGATCTGACAGGTGGGATAATCCCATTTAACAGCTCTCAAAAATAAACCTTTTAAAATGTCTTTCAAAATTAATTCCAGAACACAAGGTGAAAGAAATAAAATTGTGCTATAATATCGTGTAAAATGGTGTGTTGTTTTGGTATTATTGATGAAAACACATTTTCTGCTTGATTGAGTCTGTCATGTATCATTATTTTGTTTTTTATAAGAAAATATAGGGGTTGTAGTGCTTTTTCACGAAACTTTGTTATATTAACGGTCTGTTTTTTTTTATAAGTTCGGTTAAAATAATTGGCAGATCATAATATATATATATTATGTATATAAAATGGTAGACTGGACTGACTGATTGTTAATATATCAACAAAAAAACTACATGAAACTTGGAGGGTGTACCTATTCTTAATGAAGCTACATAGAAATAATTATTTGAAATTAAACACCTAAAGAGGTAAAATAGTGGATAGAAATTCGACATCCCCATGGGTGAAAGTGTTGTCTCTTATAACTTCTGTACCAATTTTAAATATATTTCGTATTTATAGTCTATTGTGCTTGGGAGGTTGTAAAACAGGAATACAGACAACTTTATTCACAGAACATTTTCCATTTAATCTCGCTTTCCATATAAAAACATTACCCTGTCTGTGTTTTCAACACATGTCCCTAAAAACCAGCTAATTCGGTTCACATCTGGCGATGAAGCGTAGAGACAAAAGAATCGTCCACACTCGCTAACAATGTGCCTAATATATCTGTCGGTTATATTGCCAGAAAACAAAAAAGTTCAGAAGGTTCGCTCTGCCTGTCTTGGCGGAAAGTGTGTGGGAGTATATATATATAGTTGTATACTAGCTGTTCCTCGCGGTTTCACCCGCATTACGATAGGTTTTTGGTTACTGCTTCGCTCCAGTGGGACCTAGCGTAATATTATATGTATAGCTTATGTTATTCGTGGACAATGTAGCTTTCGAAAAGTGAAAGAATTTTTAAAATCGGTCCAGTAGTTTTTGATCCTATTCATTACAATCAAACAAACAAAGTTTTCTTCTTTATAATATTAAGTATAGATAACAAAACAAAAGCAGCAAACAAACAACAGCTGCAATTGCACTTCTATGTTCTCGTAGTCCCAAACTTGTCATCGGAGTTGTGTTGTGTTGAGAGTTGAGGGACTTGTTTCGAATTTCTAATAATTTATTCGCATTATTTATTTATTTACTAAAACGTTTGATAAAAAAACGTACAATGACGGGTATTCAGACATTCGGACTTT
This sequence comes from Athetis lepigone, assembly GCA_033675125.1. NCBI lineage: Eukaryota > Metazoa > Arthropoda > Insecta > Lepidoptera > Noctuidae > Athetis > Athetis lepigone. Next base: position 21,026,686 of record CM066218.1, read on the forward strand.
AACTGATGAATCGTGCATTTTATTGTTCTTACTCAAACATTTTAAATTTAATAATTAACAGTAACTTTTTCATAAACAATTGCTCTAATTTAATAATCAAACCTTAAAAAACTGCATAATATATGAACATTATCTTCTCGTGATTTAGGAAAAAAATATCAGTGCGATATGTTTTCGCTGGTTGTATGGAATGGACCTTCTATATTTATCCTCAGTACGGTGTTGTGGTAAAAACAAGTGAGTAGTGTAATTAATCGAGTGACCGCTGCACTGGTAACGAAGAGTATGTGAAACATTTGGAAGATGACAGCGATATGGCGGAATAGGGAGAAGGGGGGGCATAAGTAGGTAGATGATGTTTTTTGGTAGAGACTTCAATGTCGGAGCTGGGTTTCAGTGGGGAAATATCATAATCTGTTTGTTTTCTTGCAAGCTTGCAAGTGCGTTACGTTTTTTTTTTGGAACTGTTGTTGTTGATTAAAAAGCTGGTGGTCACCGTATACTGGTGGAGTTTGTGGTTGAACAAATTTTATCTTTCAAACATTAAGACGAAGCACATTTATTTATTCTAAAACTTAATTAGTATATAATATAACTAACTTAACTATAAAATCTTAATATAATATATACAAAACTTAAATAAATATTTACAAACTAAATTACTAAAATAAAAAAAAAGGAAAAACACTACAATTAAAATATAATGGCATCAAAAAATTCCTCCGCATCGCTGTCAACCGGTAAAGTACCCAATAGGCTGGCAGCATTGCCACGTTGGATGGCAATGCTAAGCCTCTGACCAAAATAAAAGCCAGCCTTTGGGTCACGGGCAGTGTCAACCAGCCTTTTCGACAGCTGATAATAATAACTTATAATATATTATTTATCACTGTGGTATATCAGGTGTGGTGTCCCCGGTCCGCTTTACAGTCGGGAAAAATGTTATTGTGTTTTTCATTAGTACTTCTTACTGGTGCAGAATTTAGTAGCTGGTGTTTAAACACCATTCTGCCTACGAGTATAAGATTTTGAATATGAGATAAGATATAGCTAGGCACACACTTGCGTGCAACAATAAGAAGTTTTTCGCTGAACGATGTTCATATTGGCTCAATTAATAACTACTTCTATATTTAGTTAGCTTAGCAGTTCATGAACCAATTCACAAAGAGTTCTCGAAAACACGTCCAAATTGCCACAAACTCTAAATTACGTAAATTCGGTCGTTTTCGTTCTAATTTAGTAACACCTATAAACCACACAGTCTAATTATACTCATTCGTTCATTTAAATATTTAATTTGTAGTACGTGAGTGAATGGAATCCGTGGGCCACTTGTGACCATGTAGTGGTAAATAGTGCTCGTGTTTCATGCAACTTTCAACTGAATTATAGCGACTTTGTTAGTTGCGTAGTACGCTGCCGGAATTTGTACGTTTTAGAAATTAATGAAGGTTTATTTTTAAATGAACTTTAAGTAAGTTTTAACTTGCTTTTAAGAAAGGAAAAGCTGTTTGATAATCTGTTAATAATGATATTAGCTATAGGCAGTTACTTCAAATCTTCCTTTAAGTAACAATTTGTAATTGTTTTATCGAAACTTCTCTAAGCAGTACATCGTCGGTCTAGTTATTCAAAGTTGATTAAAATGAGTTAAGTCACTCTAACCCAATTCGTTTGGGACTGCGATTAAAACTTAGTCACCAAAAGTTCTTATAAGTTACTGAATACCCAATCATGATTATAGTCATTCTACAAGAACAAAAGCGCCGAAATTAACTATAAAGGACGACCGACGAAGGCTACCCTACATCCTTTTCCTTACATAAAGTTACAGTCCTCCTCAAACTTATACACAACGTGACCGTCTCGAGTCCGGAGTTACAACAAAAAGGCTGGACCGTCACAATTACAGCTCCACTACATAAGGCTTACTCAAGTCAGAGCATCTCGCGGCAAAACATCGCAGCTTCTGCCCCACTTTACATTAACTGAGACACTGTGTAAGAATGGTCAGAAGGGGCATTCGAATCAAGACTGAAAAAATGTTGTATGAATATGAGTGTAAGTCAAAAACATTAAGTTAATTCTTTATTCTAAAGTCAATTTGAATCATTTCAAGAGGCAATCAAGAGATCGATTGGCTCAAGCAACCTATCTCTTGCCTCTTACACATTTACTGCTTATGTGACAGATGAAGTTGACGGTTAGGTACTTGAGAATTGTTTTCTTTAGCGTTAATCAAGTTCAATAAAACTTCTGTATTTGCCTATTTTCCACCATAGCTCACAAAACGACTGAAATCCGGAAAAATCCTGATACGTCCGGCCCGAGCCGCTCGGAACTGGTTATTTCCTGTCTTTAGATTAAGATGGCCGACCGTATCGTTCTATCACACTCTGCGTCCGCACACTCGAGAGTGGGAGAGAGACAGCTAATGGTTATTTCATGATAGATTTCGATACGTCGAAAAACGTTGGTGGCGGCTATCGCATCAACACTTGAGCCTGATTAAATGACGGTCGGGGTCGTTAGGACCCCGCGGAAATTTGTTTCTGGCCCGCCTTTTCTCGATTCGCAAGTAAATAGTGCGGATTATACGAGCTGTGGTGTGCCTCTGGCGATATCGCCCTCTATGGAGTCTGTCGGCCGATTCATTGATTCGGACAAATCTTGGATTGTAAAAAGAAGGAAAAACTCAGCAGTAGATCTGCCCCGTACGTATGATTTGATGGAGCCGTTTGAGGAGTGCGTGAAAAAAAGATAAGGGCATAACAGAAACGGGGTGTCGAGGGTTATATCGAAACATAAATATTCTACTTCTATATGCGGTTTCTTGTAAGTCAATAAACTTGGAACATTTTTCCTGTGTAAATCAAATTCAGGATAAACATGAAACATGCATGACATGCCAAGTCAGTTTCCATATTTTGAAATATTTAAGTAAAACATTTCCATTCTTTTCTTTTGTAAACAATCTAGTAGCTTAGCATTACGATTGAGGCTTGACACAGCCTCCAATATTTTATTTCGCTTCAAAATGTCTAAGACGTCCCTGTTCTGGGATATTTTGTAAATCCAATTTTCTTTTGCTTCTAAAGGAAAAGGCAATGTTTTAACAAGTTTAAAAGAATCGGTAACCCTTTCAGACGGAGTTTTTAAAAGAAATTGCTTTATACAGGGTGTCCCACGCCAATGCCACATGGAGGGAAAGTAACTTAAATATTGTAGATAGAACATTTTACTGAAAGAAGACATTATTTGAATTTTGAAAACATTTTAAACTGCATTCATAGATATTTAAATAATTACATAGTTGAACCGGGAATCGAACCTGTTACTCGAGAAAATTAATCAGCCTGTAGTTTTATCCTACTGATCGAAAGGTTTCATCACAAGGATTTTTTTTGCTAAATAACATAGTGTCAAAAATAAAAGAAAGACCATGAATTTTAACATTTTTTATAAAAATTAGTCAATTTATCAAATGCTCAAAACTAGTCACTCTTCCTGAATACAAAGTGATAACTTTTCGTGTCGTGATAGCCCAGTGGATAAAGCGCCCACCTCTCGTGTAAGAGGTTGTGGGTTCGAATCCGGGCAAGTACCAATGTGACTTTTTCAATTCATATGTACTTTCTAAAGTTTATCTTAGACATCACTGACATCCCGTGCCTCGGAAAGCACGTAAAGCTGTTGGTCCCGGTTGTCATTCGTAGAACTTTGACAGTCGTTACTGGTTAGTCAGAAACTCTGGCCAGTCTAACAACGGGGTATCGTGTCGCCCAGTTACTGGGTTGTGGAGGTCAGGTAGGCAGTCGCTCCACGTAAAACACCGGTATCCAGCTGAATCCGGTTAGGCTGGCAGCCGACCCCAACACGGTTGGGAAAAGGCAAGGGAGATGATGACAAAGTGATAACTTTTGATTATTTCGTTCCCTGACGATTTTTTGGTCTTGTTGTGGTGGATAATTTTGTATTTAAATGATGTGTACTACTTAAGTGGGTAGATTATTAGTAATAAGTAGTTATGATTGTCAATTGTATGTCCTTACGGCAATGTAAGCCTTTAACTTTTCAGAACAAAATTTTACATTAAATGTTAAAATTCACGGTCTTCCTTTTATTTGTGACACTATGTTATTTAGCAAAAAATAATCCTTACGATGAAACCTTTTGATCGGTATGATTAAATAACAGGGTGATTATTATTCCTCGTGGAACAAGTTCGATTCCCGGCCCAACCATTTAATTATTTAAAAATCAATGAATGCAATTAAAATTGTTTTTAAAATTCATATAATGTCTTCTTTTAGTAAAATGTTCTATTTACAAGATTTAAGGTACTTTCCCTCCATGTGGCATAGCCGTGGGACACCCTGTATATCGTTATGACGATCTTAGATAAAAAGCTAGAACTGCCACTACTTAAACAAAACTTTAAATTGGAGTTTTAGTTACACATTTTTTTAGGTAAAAATGCATCTATTTAGTACTAGGTACAGCCAGATCTCAAAAATTAATACATTTTCTGTTTATATTGTAGAGGCTACACAATAAAAAAAAACTTCGTGCTAGTCTTCGCTTCCTGCTTCTTTGTTTCGATATTTTATTTCTGAACCCATGCACTTCAACGGACGCTGTCTCTTGAGATTTGTCTTAACTGCCATAGCTTATATCTTTGTTATTTCAAATAGCTTTACTTTTGTTGTTATCACTTAAAGAAAGAAAATTAATGATGTTATAAAAAAAAATCGAGTTTCTTGTCTGATGTTCTCCATAGAGTAGAGCAGGCTTCTGGCTTGTGACTGTTTGAATAACGAATTCAAATCTAAATAAAGGCTTTTCTTGAAACTCAAGCTAAAATTTACAAGCATTAAAACAAAAATCTTAATGAAGATAATAATAAAGCATTAGATAACTACAACTCCGTCACTATTGTTTAGTAATAAAACGAATTTTAATGAGTCCGCAATCAGTAGGGGCGCGCTTTATGAGCCTATAAACATAAAAGTTGGCTGCCTTCGGCTAAACACAGACAATTGGCGTTTCTTATCGCTTTTATTGCATAATCCTTGGCGAGAGTCGTACACTCAATTAGTATTAGTGTGGAAATGACGGTGGAAACTCACGGGACGATCGGGAATGATCGGAGACGATCGGGGACGCCAGCGCCACTTCTTGTCCGGACGTAGTTGATGTGGCTTTTATGTTTATTCGTCTGCCTTGTGAGCCAGTGGTCTCAAGCGCGAATTTTTCTTTGAAAAAATCTCGGTAGCCTCTGTAGTTTAGATTTTAGTAATGTCAAACACGTATAATATATCCTTCTGCTTGTGTCGCATTGTACTATATTGTAACATCATTAATTAATTTATGAATTCCTGTAGGAATTCAAAGATTTTCACAATATCAATTTCTGACGTACATTTAGCGTTCAGCTTTATTATTATACACTAGTAATTATTGTTCATAAAGCAACTGAAACTTGTCAGTTCATGAAAATAAACTACAATAAAGTTGTTTTTAGAAAATAAATGTTTTGTATTATTGATTAAAAGTTAAGGGTGTAAAATGTTCAATTTATCCACTACCAACATAATTTTACTTGTTCATGACACAAGACTAGGTAAAAAATCCGCACCCGGTCCAACCAAACACCCGTACCCTCCCACACAGAGTACATCTCAGAATCGTTAAAAATGGCTCAAGTGAGACTAAAAGGCAGTTTCAGAGGCACCGCTTAGACAGAGCTATAGCCTAATGCAATTAATACGCCTATCTATATAGTTCGCGACGGCTCCAGATTATATGGCTTACTGAGACCTTGGGAACCTTACCTGGGTTTACAGCCTATTACGAAGATTCCAATTTGCGTACCTGTAGTTTTGGAATCAGGAGATAGTGTTATTATTCTCTTAATGCGTTAAGCTGTGTGAGTAATGTTATGTTGTTCTGTATTAATTGTGTCTGTAATCTGTATTAATGAATGTCGCAATAGTAATTACATAGAAACAAGAATATAATTGGTTACGTTATGTGAAAGCAAATGTAACATTTTTTCGTGATTTTTAAACGACAACTTAAACGATTGTTTATCACGCATTTTAGAATTCTTTGCTTGTTACTTAATGTTTTTAAGTAGTATTCAAAGCCGTATGATGTTTATCCTTGTTAATAATTTTGAACACCGTTGAAGCAAAACATGACAGTGAAATGTTTCATTTGTTTGTTTCATGTTTTAAATATATAATTTTGTTACAATGCCGGATTTAAGTTTTTTTATCCACTATGTCTGGTAGCCTCTTTACTCTGTTTTTGTCCTTATTGGTGTACCGCTGAATATAATGTTCATTTTAAACCGCAACCTGTAAAAACATGATCATCCCTTTCCCATTCTGCAATCATATATCAACCATACCCATAATATCATCCCTTCTGACAGTACAATCATATCACCATATCAGATAGCGTAATAAATAAAACCGGTCAAGTGCGAGTTCTACTCGCGCAACGAGGGTTCCGTTAATTTGTTTTTTAGTGAAATAACTACAAATTTACGGTTTTCAGAGTTTTCCTTTTACTTGTGCTACATGACCTTGCTTCTTGCCAAATTTCACAATTCTAGGTCAATGGGAAGTACCCTATAGGTTTTGAGTTTTGATTCCCTTGAAAATGTCTAAATATGCAATATAAACCGCCGTATCTTTTTATTGCGTTGATTTAGAAACTTGATTTTTTTACTGCTTTGAGAGATAGCAGACCTGAGTATGTGATATTAATATCAGCTTGATATCTCGACGCGTTTCTGAGAAAAAGGTTCTTGACAGACAGACGGACAGACGGACGCCTGATGTCAACTAACTACAAATTTACGGTTCTCGGATTTTTCCCTTTACTTGTGCTACATGACCTTGCCTTTTGCCAAATTTCATGATTCTAGGTCAATGGGAAGTACCCTATAGGTTTTGAGTTTTGATTCTCTTGAAAATATCTAAATATGCAATATAAACCGCCGTATTTTTTTATTGCATTGATTTAGAAACTTGATTTTTTCACTGCTGTGAGAGATAGCAGACCAAAGTATGTGATATTAATTTCAGCTTGATATCTCGACGCGTTTATGAGAAAAAGGTTCTTGACAGACAGACGGACAGACGGACGCCTGGTGTGAACTAACTACAAATTTACGGTTTTCGGAGTTTTCCCTTTACTTGTGCTACATGACCTTGCCTTTTGCCAAATTTCATGATTCTAGGTCAATGGGAAGTACCCTATAGGTTTTGATTTCCTTGCAAATGTCCAAATTTGCAATATAAACCGCCGTATCTTTTGATTGCATTTATTTAAAAACTTGATTTTTTCACTGCTTTAAGAGATAGCAGACCCGAGTATGTGATATTAATTTCAGCTTGATATCTCGACGTGTTTCTGAGAAAAAGGGTCTTGACAGCCGGACGGACGGACAGACGGACAACAAAGTGATCCTATAAGGGTTCCGTTTTTACCTTTTGAGGTACGGAACCCTAAAAACCCAACAACATGTCCCAAAAAACCTTTAAAACCTAATTGCGATATAAAACAGGAGCAACGAAACAATATTTAATGATTAATTACAAAAAATATATTCAAGTCCCGCATGAAACATTCCGGTGATATTTTTGCGAAAGGGGAGCGATTAATAGCACATTACCGAACAATATTTGTCGCGATAAATAACAGCATGTGTTGGCCGAAATGCGCTGATTTATAAAACGATGGCGGCCGGCGCGCGGCGGCTGTACGGCAGGACAGGACACAGTATTCGCTGCTTTTGGCTCGCATTGACGTGAATTTGGAGTTTTACTGTAGAAGTATACAATCAAGCTTTTATATTTTTAAATGAACCGTTGTACTGCTCAATATGAACAACATAAAACAATCATAAATAAAACGTAAACCAAAAAATAAATCGCTTTTAAAGATTGGATCTTTATGTACTAAAAAATGTACCGCCTTTTTTGTAAAACCCAGCCTGACACTAAGCTGAAAAAATGCGACAAGGAAGAGGTCACAACGCATAAATTATGAATACTACCCGCAAATTATTCTGTTACCCAGCTCGGCCGAACAAAGTGCCGTCAATCTGTTATAATAAAATAAACGCCCGTAGGCCACGCTAAAAACGTTACGTATTCTGCGTATTCCTGCGGAGTAAACAATACGCCGCGTACCGCACAAAGTGATACAGAAGAATTAATCCCACGAACTTTATTCCCTCTGTGGCACCTTCGGCGTATTGTGTAACAAGTCTTCTGTAACTTAATTGTGAAACAATACGCTCGAGATCGTAGCGTATTATGTTTTCAAAATCACCTGTCGTGTCGTTGCGATAAATAATTCGTATTATTATTTTATTTTACGTTAATAACTCGAGTAATGGCCGTGTTATTGTAATTTTTTGTTTGTTCGTATTGTACAGCTTTAAGCTTGGTACTGTTGATTAGTTTTAACTTGTTTGTTTGTATCGTTTACAAGTTTATAGTAATTGACATGACCATTGTAATTTTTATGTTGATATATTTTTATTTGAACAGGTTTGTTACCTGATAAGAATAATAATTTTGATAAGTAATCGAGTTCAAAAATTACACCAGAATGCATCCATCATTTTTCTCATTTCTAAGCACAACCTTCAGTAATGAGACATCGTATCGACCTCTTTGGCCGTAATTTAATAATTATCTTAGTCGAATTACTGGCCCAATACTTCGTCGATATTGAATTTATTTATTTACACTTTATGCACGACATTGACAGCAGACCCAATGCCGTAGGTATTCTTTACCTGTCAACCTAGCATCTCCAATGCATCTATTCCTAGTTCCTAGCATTTTTCTTTTACCTTTTCACATAACAGGGCTTAAACGCAAATCATTTAAATACAGAAAATAGTCACGATTGCTAAATCATATTAAACGTCAGTCGTCCAGGACAAACGGTTACAGTTAAATTGCACCTATTTTGAATAAATTTTGTGATGTAGGCACCTAAATGCCATAGTTAAATAAACCTGATTTATAACTTAATTTAAACTTATCCCATTCTCACGATCTTAAATTTTGATTATAATAGTTTTGTGATATCTATATAATATTAAGATTGTGATAAATGAAACGACTCTGCTATGACGTGCTATGATTCTGACTTGTAAAAGTGATTAATGTCCTACTTGCATAATAAACAATTTCATTTCATATCAAAACGCAGAACATCAAGAAAGGTTCGGTTAAAATTCCTCGAATGCTCAAATCGAAAACACCATGTTTTCACCATGCACTAAAAATAGAAAATACGTTTATGAAAATGAAGATTGCGAATGTCCCGTGGGGAGATTCTCCGAGTTAATTTAATGTCACAAATTGGGTTTCCCCTTACGATCAACTTGAAGGATTTATATAAGCCGCACGCGATATTTTTACGAAAAGTGACGTGGCACGAGATACGCTGGCTTCTGACGACGTGGCTGGTAATGAGACCCCGTTTACTGGGACGGATGGTAATGAATATAACTTGTGCAATTTTGTTTGTGAGGAAAATTGTTACACAAATTGTAAGCCATGTGAGTTGTCTTGGCTGGTGAAATTGTAAGACATAAAACAGCGCGTATAAGACAATATCGTTGGCTGAAACAGCGGAGGGCAATCACACCAAATTTGAAGGTCACTGCGTCCCTTCTCTTATCAACCTTTACTGTCTAATAGAAAATTACCTAGATCTCAAAATTGACAATATCAGCAAAATGAATAAAAATGAAAATAATTTATAACTATAGTATTACCGTCCTTCGATACGTAAACCGGCCACTTTTCCAGATACTTTACTTGACTAGTAAGCAACAATACGCTCGACTGAGCCCCCCCCCCCGCGTCGCGCTCTCCCCCCTTCCCGCCCCGTGGGACGGTGACCACTTTATTTGATTGGCCCTAATGACCGCCGTGATTCCGGGAGCCAAGTGCTGTGCAGTGGAAGTGATAGCGAGCAAGCGTTTACATACCTTCTGGTGTACAGGATGCATGATGTGTGATACGTGGCTCACCACTGTCATCTTAGAGAGTTAGGAGGTTTGGCTGAGAGTTTTGAAAGAATTAGCTTCGGATTTTCATGTTACCCAACCGTACAATTTCCATTCTTCAGGAATGTATTCTCACTGTGGTGTGGGTATAGATTCCACTACTACTCACGTGGATTTTCATAATTGTACAACTCCACTGTTTTCTCTAATGAACAGGAGAATGTACTCATCATCATTAAGATCCTGCGGCAGTACACAGCTGGTCATATGCCTATTCCAAGGCGTGCCATTTAAGATAGGGATCTTCAGCCTCACAACAAGATGTAAAAGACCAGCTGCCCTTTGCAGATTGTAATAATATATTATACTTTTTGTTGAAATATGAGCAGGTTCCCGCCACCACTCACGACCCACCGCTTCACTAAGCCCTGTCCTAAGGGTTTCATACGTTTTCACGGACATTGAGCCCGCGTTAGCACAACAACGATAATAGCCGGCTTTAAAATGTGGATATGAACCAGCTCAACTTGTTTACTTTACTCCACTTAATCTTCACTTTAAATAATACTACTGCTACCAACTGTCCGTTCTTTATCTGCATAAAATAGAATATACTCGAAAATTAGTTTAGTTTTCTATAAGTGAAAGTTTTTTTGGAATCTCTCCTGTACTTTCAAAGATTACCTCTCGCTACTCCATTTGTCTTGTAGCCGCAGGCACAACTGTTTGAAATCCTGCAATGGGTTCGATTTCCAGGTCGAAAAACTGCTACTGAGTTTTACACAATTTTTGTTTTAATTGGTAACTCAAAGTTTAGAAAGTGTGATGTGCCATAAAAAGCACGTAAAGCCGTTGGCCATGGTTGTCATTCGCAGATCTTTGACAATCATTTCGTCAACAACCAGTGTTAGAGTTACTGGGTTGTGGAGGTCTGATAGGCAGTTGCTCTGCAAAATTGAACCTCTGTTTAACATTAACTAGCGACCCGCCCCAGCTTCGCACGGGTGTTACAAGTCTTTAAAAATCCCGGCTTTTCTCTACTATAATAAGCATGTATTATACATAATATAAACCTTTTTTAAGAGTCACTCTATCTATTAAAAAAAACGCATCAAAATCCGTTGTGGAGTTTTAAAGATAAGCATACATAGGGACAGACGGCGGATAGAGACTTTGTTTTATACTATGTAGTGATAAATTATGTATTTACAACACAATACCAATAAGAAGTAGAGGTGTAGAGCTATAAATATAGGGGTAATTATATTAACTCAAGACTCCCCGATTTTATCTTGTGTAACACACTTTAATACCTATACCTGGGCTTCTGAAAGATGCTATGTAAATCTTTTCTCAAGATCAGGACATTATCATTAGACACCATTTCAGACCTTTTCTGTGGTCTTAGAAATAGCTTATCCCTAAATAGGACTCTACAAAGTTTTCTAATTATAGAATTCTTGTGATGATCTACTTTTCAGATTATTTCGCGACAGAGTACACGCGTCGCCCGCCCTGAAGCTCTGAAAGACGTAATCAAGGATTATTCCAACTAAAACTAAGCGGTGCTGGTGTTACAGATAATTATTTGCGTGGGATACACTAATTCGGCTTCTAATTTATGTTCTGAATTAACAAGGTGAGGTTGGGTTAAGTTAGAGCTATTTTATTTTAGTGGAAATGTCTTGGTAGGTAAAGGAATTAAATTCCAACACCTACCTTTATTTCTAAGGGCAACGTCTCCAGTTAATAAACTTAAATAAAATCGGATCATATTTCATGTCGATATATAATGCGTAGCTTATTCTCTAAGTTTCCACGCAATTAAATTTTGTTAACAAGCCATTCACGGCGATCTATAAACGGAAGGACTTTCTATCGTCATAAAATAGTAGAATACTTACTGTAATCCTATTGACACTATGGCCATTATCCCCATACACGGCTTTATTTGACTTTTACGACATTTTCGATAAAGCAGACACTCGACATTTATTTATTTAATACAAACATGAAAATCACTGCATTATTTACGCCAACGGCAATAAAGTTCTTGTTATCATAGTTTACAATCGAAATGATTTCCTGTTAAATCCGAAATATATTGCCGTTATAAATAATAATTAATCTATCAAACACACGAACTAAACGTATTTAGATTGTCCTGTCTGTCCGTGGTGGTTGACAACTAAATTGTGAATACATTTTTCATGTGGAAAGGCTGTAAATTATGACTTCGACCTTTCAGTATTATCTACATTTATGAATCTTTCAAAACGTGTCCGCATCACTCGTAAATATAAAGTTATATTATGTTTTACAAAACAAAGATAGGAATATTTCTACAACAATTAACTTCAGGCCGTTGCTCTCAGAAAAAATATAGGCGACGTGACCTCGGTTGACCTTTCGACCTTTTTAACCGTGAGCGAAAATATTTGTGCCATTAAATCAGCAGAGCAAGCAGAATCACAGACAGACCCAGATCTAAACACATGACTCTCATAAATCACAGCCCTAAGTCCATAGACCCGCTCCCATAGTAATTTCAAGTGAAAATAAATCATTTTACGTGATTGAGAAATCTGTTAGATAAGGAATTGACAAATATATCCTCGTTAGATATGCATGAGGCTGTACAAAATGTCTGCCCGATTTGTATTAATATAATATTTCATGGCACTACGAGACGCCAGCTCTTAATGGCTGGTGGGTGTGTGAAACACGACGAGTTCTTACTATGGTGTTGTTGGAAAATATAGTTTACTTTAAATAAATCAAAATCAAGCAAAATCCCGTTTACAAGCACTTTTGAGTTATCGAGAAGTCAGTCAGTGAGAAAGTTAAAGTTCTTTGTTGCTCGATCTAAGCAGTGGGTTTGTTGGTAATAGGTATTTTGTCATTATATTACTCTGACATTGTAACCTTATATCAATCAAATTGAATGCTATGTATATTGCAACACCTACACACATGATGCACCATTTTGTCCACCTTAGATGTGTGGTGTGTGTATGAGTTGCATCAAAGATTTCTATGCCGTCTTGTTTACCTGCCTGAACCTTAGTCATTGACTACTTTCGAAATTATCTTGAAAGTTATTAATGAATATACCACCAAACCTTGTTCCGAATAATATTGTGATCTATAAAATCCACGTTTAATTTATTATGTACAAACAATAAATACGTCTTGAACAGTTAAGCCACACTATAACATACTTACATACATTATCTTTAATGACCCATCAGAACGCCACAAATAACAACATTATAAAATACCATCGCCTCATAACTCAGAGGTATTTTATTACGTAGTAAATAACTCCTTATAACGTTTAATATGTTCGCTATAACTCACTTGAGTACCAAACTACAAACACTTGGTAGTGGCAACTCCTAAGACTGTAGAAACAAGGTCGATAGCACGTCACATAGGCTGGTGTTACCACTGTTAAATATCTTTTGACGCAAATCCCTTGTATTAAATAGGATTTTGTAGTCGTTTATCATGTTTAAAACGTACTGAGACAGATTATGACAGCACTCTACTTAGCTACTAGAAATCATTTTCATAACTGTCTGTAAAGGGTCGCTGAAAATGGGCCATTCACAGCCGCCTACAGTGACTAATCGAACGAGATAACGTCATTATCGCTGACAGTGATATTTTGTTAAGAGTTGATTGGTAAAACCTGTCTATCATAATATGGCTTTCCAAAGGGTTCCACCACACTGTCGCAGTATGAACGAGTCTACATCGATAAGATTCGATCAGGGCTGCTATCGCGACTACATATTGTCCGCTTATGTTTGAATGTGGCTGTCCTTTCTACGGTTACTTTTTCAATATCTGATTGTAGGATGGCGGAGACCAACTAAGTCAATAAAATTTATGTCAGCAGTCGCACTACAGTCTACTTTATTTTTGCAGCCTACGTAATATATAACAACGTATGCTATCCAATTTAATCTGTTGTCAAATCCATGCCAGTTAAAATGAACAGTCGTTTCGCCCAAGGGAACAGCGGATTTTATAATAGATTGCTGTTGATCGCAGACTTGATCAGCCTTCAGAAACCGCGGGTCACCGTCTCTGGCTCATATTAATCTATATATTATTATATAATGGTAAACTGACTGATTGACTGACTGACCAAACAGCTGGTTCCAGAAACACGAAACTTTACCACTAAGATTTTGATGTTGGTGTAGCGTGTAACGTATGTGTGATCATTGTAAGTATGTGAACGTAGGCCACTTTTTAATCTGCCTTCAACGGTGACTTCTTATTCATCCCCGATCATCGCATTTACGTGGACGAAATTTCTGACAATGGCTAGTATGCTATGATCAATATTAACATTATTAATGCGTAAGTTTATCTGTCTCTTTATCTTTTACGCTGTCGCAGCCAAAACATCGGTAAAGATATCGATAAAAAATTGTATGCTTTGACCCCAAACAAGGGTATAGACTACATTTTGATCTATAGAATCAGATATGTTTGTATGCACCAACGATAACCAACATTTTTGCGGATGAAGTCTCACGCAAGAAATTGTAAATAACACAATTTATGCAAACTAAACTCTATATACATAAGTGGATGACTCACAATCATCCACCATCTATGTTAGTTCCAGGATCGGTCCGTATCTTATCTGTTAAACACAATTATGTATCTGGCTGTAATAAATCAGGGTTTAGCGATATCTGCGGGTCTGTCTGTCTGTCCGTGATTAATAACGCGTCGCCGTGTACTGGTTAATGAATACTAGGAACTTTGGGTTTTAGAATTATGTTTAAGAGTAGGGTTTAAAGTTTTTTTTGTTGGGTTACTGGTGATGAAGCTTATAGGTAAATAAATAAATCTGTTATTTGTTGGTACTGCATAAAAAGCGATCAAATAACAACCGTCATTAGCGTCTATTTCAAAAATTGCTGTATTTCTATATTCTAAAAATATAAATAGCAGATAGTTTACGTTGCGGTAAGGTAAAATACACACATCAAAAGTGTCTAGGGATATTTCAATTAAACCTAAATTACTAAAATTCTATTAACTTTTTGTTAAAACATGTACACATTAAAATAAACCTTGTTTAATAGACTATTTATCCTGATAATAAACTTTTAGATAAAGTTAAATTTAAAAAAAAACTTAGAAGAAGAGGAAAAACTCAAACAAAATTTCAATCTTAACTTTATTTTTGAAACATCAAAACCTAAATAAAACAACAATTTTTTTTATAAAAGTTCTTGAAAACTTAAAATTAATATTCCGTGGATCCACCTAAGACTCTCCTGACACATCTGCAGCGGTTCTGCATACTCAAAACAAGGGTGTCAATATCCTGTTGTGGAATACTGTCCCATAATTGCAGTTTCTGAAGCCATGAAGACCAGTCAGAGCGTTATATCCAGGCTTTGGTCATGTTATCGTGTCACGGAGGAAGTGGTGGAACGGCACCGAGGACCTCAACGCATTACAACACATGTACAGGACCGATTCATAGTAAATGCTGCACGAAGTCAACTAAATGCAGCGGCGATGCAATTGGTTCAAAGGCTACAGAGAGAGTATGGTTTTCTGGTAAGGGGTCAAACTTTGAGAAGGCGACTGCATGAAGTCAATCTACGTGCTCGTAGGCCATTTTGGGTATCAGCACTAAGGAGAGGTAATCGAGGAAGAAGATTACATTGGGCTATTGCACACGAAAACTGGAACCATTCTCAATGGTCACTTGTGCTTTTCACTGATGAATCTAGGTTTGGATTTCATCCTGATTCGCGAAGAGTACGCGTTTGGAGAAAACCTGGACGTTGGAATCGACTGCAGCACCCACAACAAGTTCATTCATATTAAGGTGGCACGATTATGGTTTGGGCAGGAATTCGTCTCGGCGGTAGAACGGACCTCGTTTGGATACAAGGCAATATGACTGCTCGAAAATACCGAGATGAGGTGCTAGAGCCTGTAATCTTGCCCCACAAACAGCAAATGGGACAAAATTTCCAGCTAATGCACGACAATGCCCGTCCACATACGGCGCGTATCGTTACAAGTTGGTTACCACAGCATGTTATCCAAGCTTTAGACCGGCCTGCACAATCCCCTGACTAAAATCCTATTGAGCATGCCTGGAATATGATTCAGAGAAGAGCTCGTAGGAATTTCCCTGTTGATATTGTGCATCAAAACCAGCTTTTCTTGCATCTTAGCAGGATTTGGGACAGTACTCCACAACAGGATATTGACACCCTTGTTTTAAGTATGCAGAACCGCTCCAGATGTGTCAGGAGAGTCTTAGGTGGATCCACGAATTATTAATTTTAAGTTTTCAACAATTTTTATAAAAAAAAATTATTTTGTTGTTTAGGTTTTGAAATTTCAAAAATAAAGTTAAATTGAAATTTTGTTGAGTTTTTCCTCTTCTTCTAAGTTTTTTTTTTAATTTAACTTTATCTAAAAGTTTATTATCAGATTAGATAGGCAATTAAACAAGGTTTATTTTAAAGTGTAGGTGTCTTAACAAAAAGTTAATAGAATTTTAGTTATTTAGGTTTAATTAAAATATCCCTAGACACTTTTGATGTGTGTAGTATCGTAAAATATCAAACTAACGTTCTAGTAATTTTAAAATATGGATCGCAGTATATCCAAGTTAATACACTAATATGGTAGAGGTAAATTTAACTTTCCACCACGTAGAGTATAATATCTGATGACAAGTTACATTATTTCTCAGTGCTTTTTTTATACCAGTAACAAAATTGCGTGAACGAAGTCATGGTAACAACTGGTCAATAATGAGTTTCTAGCTAAATTTTATACTCATGATTTATTTTCGGTCAAAACTAAGAAGATAAACGTACTAATCTCCACCTCCTCAAGAACCATAACATCCAAAATACCTATTAATTATACACATCATTTTAATTACGTGAGAAATTCCCTAAATTGAATAAATCCATCGGAGGCAGGCCACAAGTCTCCCGTGACACACCTGCTTCAATATTAAAGGGTACAAATGAGTCTAGCACCTCGCTCGGGAGACGCAATCATTACTCTATGAATTATCTATGAACACAGGGACACTGTAACAAGGTAATCTTTGATGTTCATACAAGCTTTGATTATAACTTGCGTGTAAGTGAATAGTTTGCGGCTTGCCAATTGGATTGGGAATTAAAACTGAATTAGTTATGAGCAAGTATTATGTAGAACTTGATTGTTTGTTTAGATGTGTGTGCTTAAGTAGTGATGGAATAATTGCTTTTCCGGCAGCTGTTATGTCAAAGGGTTTTTCGTGTATTTAACTAAAGTTTTACCTCAAAACAAAACTTCTTAAACCGGAGCAATATTTTGTTTGATATACTTTTTATTATTTTTAAATATTATTTTACGTAAAAGGCTTAAATTTACATTTTAAATATTTAGCGCCTTACTAATAAACGCTGCAGTTATGACAGGCATATACATAAAAAAATATATGGTTACACAGGCTTTATTCATTGCATAACTTTACACAGTGATTATTAGTAAGGGCATTAGGGTTTAAGCCAGTAAAACAGATACGAAGGAAGAAAGAAGTCATTTAATAATATCCCGTTGACCAAAAAAAAAAAATACCTGAACATTTTCTTTTCAGTCGCTTTTTCCAAGACCAAGACTATGTTCTCAATAACATCCTAGTTTTCAATCGCTCTTTCCTTAATCACGACTACATTTTCTCTCTAGCCTGAATTATTATACCAATTAAGGATTCTCAAAAACACCTAAAATTCTCGCTCCACCACGTTTATATTTCTAGCTCGAACAGTTGAAAAATTCAACACAGAAAAGCGTTCGCTACGTAACGATACCCAAAAAGCTCACGTGCTCCACGCAAAAAACCTTATAAAAGTTGAACAAGGTGAAAAACCCGGCTTCGTTTAGAGTTAGATCTAGGGCACCTGACCTCTCGCCTGCAGTGGACTCGTGGTATACTTCCAGGTCATTCTTAACTCTCATGTTGAATATAACGTAAGGTTTAAAAGAGAATCTGTGTCAGTGAATTTTTATATGGAATTCGCTTAGTTTAGTTTTTCGATGTAAGTAAGCTGTTTAATTTCTTGTATCAAACAACCACTTTGACTAATTATATTCGGAAAATGAATTGAATTAAACCCAACGTCCAGTTTTTATGGTTTGGACGATATTAGAAAATCTCTATCAGTATGTTCTCGAATACATAGGACTGCGTTGGAGAGTTATATAATGGCAGCCACAGACGTAGCGATTTAATTGCATAAGCCTAGAAGAAAGGCGCAAGTATTTTCCTACACACATTACATTATACTTGTGCAAGCCTAAGTTTAAAATCGCTAAATCGCGTTTGTGGCTACCACAAGCCTAATAAAAAGTAGCAAATCTTACATTGCCTTTATATTAAATTTATTAAACGAAACTGCTTTTAAATCTCTTTTATATAAGTCTTTAGCTGTACCCCACCAAAATGATAATAATATCAAGAAATAAAAAAGCGATCATTGATATCTAGGAAAAAATTGTAGAAAAATATCATTTTCATCTTATATGATACATAAACCTAATTTTATGGTAATTACTGTCATCAAAAAGCAATATTGGGATGTCGTGTGCGGCATGAAGAAACGAATATGTTATTATTTGAATACAGATGATGTCGGCTCTTTAGTATTCAGGGAAGGTCTCGGTGCTTGAAAGGATCGGTTTCATGTCCTCAGCGCGGCTGTAATCTGTGCTCTCCGAGTTCCGCTTTATAACTGTTATATTCACGTTCAATCACTGATTCTACTCCACAGTTATCAAAAGATCCTTTTGTTTTAAGCAGTTTACAACTATTACGTGACGGTAACAGACGACAAATATTATCGACAGTCAAACATTTCATATTCAGTAAACAACTCAGATATTTATTATCCAATTCTTCAATCGTGACGTCAAGATATGAATTTCTAGTACCTATAAATAAAGTGAAATGGGTTCATATCGAATTATAATATATTCAAATTGATACATCAAAATAAATAAAATACAAAGCTCGAGGCAAGCAAAAGATTAGCAAATAATTTATTTACAAGCGACCTTGTGATATGAGATAAATAATACATAAATAATCGTTTGTTATGTATGATATGCCACAATATTTGTTAATATTATCATGTTTTAATATTCATATATTTTTGTCTGGCTTTACTTTTTATTCTTTTATTGTTTATATTTTGTATTCATAAAAACATTTCCAAAGAAGACAAAATATATCCTTTAATATTGTATTCCTAGAACTGAATCTATGATATAAAAGTAACAACCAATATTTGAAATTACAGACCGATTTTCCTTCCCCAATAATTTCTTAGAAAAAGTTAGGTAGTCATTTAATAATTCACATAAATACTTACTTCGAACTTGTCCTGAAGATACCGAATAGCGATAGCTCCACAGATTATATTTCGCATTTTATGCTTTAAGCATAGTACAAAGTTCGATTATACGAACTAACAGACCTCAAAGACTTTTTATAACCATGTGTTTGCCGAATCTACAATCTCCTCGAACAAACTTTAGGTCCACAGAAATTAAAAACCCTGTTTTTATTTTAGCTAACATTTCAGCTTTCTCACCGCTAAGCTAAATTTTAAATCTAATTTAATTTTAAAATTACCATCATCGTTCATCTCCAGCGAGTAAAATGAGAAATAGTCCTAATAAAATATGTAGTTTTAATTTAAGCTTGGTGTAGACAATATTTTTGCTGGAACGTTGCCATCGCAGGAATTAGTTCAACACCTGCTTGCCAACATAAAAACTAATCAAAAGGTGAACAGCGCATCGCATTGTTAGTAGTTTTGTGGGGCTATGTATTTAGCTTTTAAGTTTTTTTTAAAGAAAATAAAAGCATTCGTTAATTAATTTATTCAATTGAGAAAGCAGACTGGTGTGACATGTTTAATGTGTAATACTGGTATATTAGGAATTTACCAACGTTTACTAGCGCAGAAGATATAACTCATGCTGGTAAAATTCTGAGGTTCTGATTTGACTAAAATTAGAAGTGATTCAATTAAATAAAATCTATAAGGTCGGATCGGATACACAGCTAAAACTGCAAAACAAGAAAATATTGGATGCATACAAACAGATTTCAAACCATTCTAGTACCAATTAAAAAATATTTATATTAGTGTTGGATAGCCCATTTATCGAGGAAAGCTACATAACATAACGCAGGTGAAACCGGTCAGCCAAATAATAAATGAAAAAATAAATTGCACCTTCTGCCCTTTTTTTCACGTCTCGTTTCAGCAGATAAACGCCGTTAATTACATTTGTTAGCTAGTACTAGGGCTAAGTGCCGTGCGGCCGGGAATTTTAAAGATTTTTCCTGCTTTAATTATATTCTGGGCGTTAGAGAATTGTAGGGTGTGAGCGTTCTGCGTGCTTTTTAATTGCTGTGAGGTGACTGGGAAATAAATTTTAGAAAAATTGTGGGTTCTGCTCAGTGATGTTTTGTAAAACAGATTTGATTGCGTTTAAAATGGAATACATACCTGATGGAAGATAAGCTATGCTTGTCTCCGCATCGGTCACTTAAAGCGAGAATTTTCATAAGTTAGAGATCATGTTAAGTTGGCTAATTCTCTTAAGAGCGCACACTACTCCAGCTCAAATCAAAATTTTTCCCCCACGCGCGACGGCCGTTGTTAAATCAGCCCGCAACTATCTCGCTCGCACAAAGAAGGTGCATGGCGCGGCCGAGTCACATCGGCGCGGAATCGCGTCGCGCGTCGTTCCGAGCGTACGATAGGGTAAAACACACATTTACTGTCCATATAGGCATGGGTATGGAAATAAAATTAGCAATTTTTAATATAATAATAATAATCAATATGAAAAACACGTTTACTTCAAATAGGCTAATTACATGCACTTTTGGATTATCAAAAAGAAAAAAAAAAACAAATACTTTAATAAATTGTGTCTGTTTGTGATATCAAAATGGGTAAGGTGCGTTGTGGTAATACCGGACGGATTTTCGAAAAGTTGCATGCATGTTGCAAAATTTTTTTTTCTCAATTTTGGTAAACACCACGTTCTTGAGAAATGGTGGAAATTGATATTGAATTATCAAAGCGTAATTTTAATATTAGTTTATTTATGAACACACAACAGTTTTTGTTTGAGAAGCCTGTAAAATCAGGAAACTTTTTTTGAGAGTGTAATGACGATTTGGCCGTTAAGGGGTAAGTTCGGACAACAATTTAATCTATTCCTACTGCTAGGAGCATAAGATGCAAGAAAAGAATGTGTCCGATCTTATCCACTCATTTTTACAAAACCTACCTTGTTTCACCTTTTACCTTTTATTACTCGTCCTAGCTGTCGGAGGGACTGGCGGTCACTGCGGAGTGGGGCGGAACAAAATAACGGATTGCGCAATGTGGCTAGCATTAAAAAATATACCCAAATAAGTGGAATATTTGATTCCTACGTTCTTACCCCAGCGCCGATCTTACCCCAACGCACCCATTTTTTACTAAATGCGTATATTTATTCTATACCTCAAGATTGCAAGTTTTGTCTGTCTGTCTGTCGGTTCAGAGTCACTCACTTTCACGAGCAGAGTGTACACAAATATTGACAAATAAATCACTTTCCTCGAACAATCAAAATAATGTATATTTTCAAAAGTTAATTATTATTCTGTTCAAATTAGCAACCAGCTTGGTTTTGTCTACACTGTGGATTATCCTATGGGGCAATACCTGCATACTTCCAAGCATTCTTATCTTGGATATAGTCTTCTAACTTATAGTATACTTGTTGGCATATTATTATTCAAATTTCCTTTCTTTAGTTTTAGTATACCTATCACAAGGAATTTTATTGTAATATTTTACACAGTCCCCCATGAAAGATGATTTACTTTTTTATATTTATTTCTAGTATTGAAATGATGTTCATCTCCTACTTTACTAAACGTATTATGTTGATTTTTTCTTACATACATAATGCTTGCATAAATAAATTAGCAAGGTACCGTCATAACATAAATCTTTTTGAACAGTTCCCTAAGAGATTCGCAACGGCGACGTAAATTATAAATGTCTCTTACATCAATGATATTATAAGTAAAAACCGGCCAAGAGCGTGTCGGGCCACGCTCAGTGTTGGGTTTCGTAGTTTCCTGTCGGTAACAACAAGCATAGTATAAAGAGAGGGAAGTAGGTTATCTTCATACAAGCGCACCCCGCGCGGCTTGTATTTGTGCGCCATAGTATTTATGCGTCGGCGCACGCACACTTTAACAAAATCTCGACGTGTTTCTCCTGGCGCCAGTCGGGGCTAACACTGCACGAGGTTCGCGCGTCACTGCTTTACGACACCGCTAAATGAAACCAAAATGTCTGATAATCGCAGGAGAACGTATTGCTGCGTGTTTGGGTGTTTTAACAATTCATGGATTCCAGTATTGTTTCTGTTCAGATTACCTATTGAACAAAAAAGGCAAGATAGTCACTCATTCTAGCATATAATTTTTACTTGATGTTTAGATACCTACTTACTGTTATTTATTTTTTGTTGTAAGTATTAGTTTTCTATCACACAGAGGAAGCATGTAGGTAGGCCTAATTAAATTTCCTACTAGAATGTATTAGGTACTTTTGATCTGTCAATTGATTTGCTGTTATTGCTTTGTTTACGTTTAGTTATGCCGATGTCTCAGTATTGTAGGTACACTAACTAAGTACCTGCCTAATTACAGTTAGATAATCGTAATTGTGTCGTGTGTAAAGGTGACAACCCTCAGGGTTGTCACCTTTACACACGACCTAGTTGACTACGGAACCCTAAAAAGGTGTAGGTAGATTACCCAAACGAAATTCTATCTTCAAAAACGGCACACTAACGCACACATACATTACACGTCAAAGTAGGATGACATGATTGAAGTAGTGCGAGTGAAAAAGAGATAAACATCAAATGTCAACGCGATACTCAGTATCAAGTTGGTCAATTGGCAAACTTTGAATGTGCCACTTTTTGACTGCATATAACCTATCTACACTTTTTTACTTATAACATCATTGTCTTACATAATGTTGTAAAAGTAGCTAAAATAAACTAAACGCGCGTTTTCAATGTCGAGTAACTGTCCAAAGTTCCAGTGAGTCGGAACCGTGTGCCCCAGTGAGCCAGGGTGATGCTGCAAATGATGCTACATTGAGTCAGGGTGATGCTGGATATGATGCTCCAGTGAGTCGGAGTGATGCAGTGCTGCATATGATGCTCCAGTGAGTCAGAGTGATGCAGTGTTGCGTAGTGGCAGGATGCTGCGTCGACCTGGAGAGAGGTGCGTCTCTGCTTGCTGGCCAAGGTGAAAAGGGAGGATCCTCCGACCGGGACGGGTGTTATGTCCAGTGGGCTACTTTTTTTTTTTTTTTTTGGTGAGTGGGAAATCATCCAATGACTGCTCCCGTCCTGGGTGCGGCGGGAGGGTGTGTCAGACTCTTACTGACTAAAACCCACTCATGTTCCTTCGATTGCCTTTTATGTTCCAGGGTCACGGTAACTGTTATAAACATAACATTCCGCAACCCCGGCAGGCGTTGGCCCTGTTGGGCCCCTTCCTGTGCTGACTCCTTCTCTTTGAGGCGCGCGTGGAACAATACGCGCCGTCTACGCGGTCCTGGCCGGGCGGCGAGCTACCCATCGCTCGCCATCCGCAGAACCGCGCCTACGGTGGCCGGTAGTCGTCTTGCGACTCTCGACGTCTTCGTCTGGGTCTTTGTCCGGGGCGAGAGGCTCGTCGTTGCCTCTCACGTGCCGCCGCTTCCTTCACTAGCATAACTGCTTCGCAGAAGGAGGCGGCGGCATCCCATTCCGTCTCGCCCCGCAGCATGGCCTAAACCAGCGCTGGGCGCGAGAGGTCACCGCCGCCGATCGCCTCTACGAGGACACGTCTATGGTCCGCCCATGCGCGGCACACCTCCACCGTGTGCTCGACCGTGTCCTCCAGGAGCCCCAGTGAGCCAGGGTGATGCTGCAAATGATGCTACATTGAGTCAGGGTGATGCTGGATATGATGCTCCAGTGAGTCGGAGTGATGCAGTGCTGCATATGATGCTCCAGTGAGTCAGACAGAGTGATGCAGTGTTGCGTAGTGGCAGGATGCTGCGTCGACCTGGAGAGAGGTGCGTCTCTGCTTGCTGGCCAAGGTGAAAAGGGAGGATCCTCCGACCGGACGGGTGTTATGTCCAGTAGGCTACTGCCCGACGGTTGTTGTCGGGATTTTGTATAGGTATATGCTATCTTCGCGTCAAACTCTTATATCGCGATCTAGTATTGTCTTATATTATAATAATATAATATTATCTTATTTCTGAAAATGCAAAATGTGTTTAGGTATAAGTAAAACGATTCAGGAATAACTAAAACATTCAAATAAATGTAATTAAAACATATTTTATAGAAAGATAAGCTTACATTTCTAGATTTTGTAACGTCATAAAACTAGATTCGTTTGCATTTCTAGAACTACTAGGTTCCGTATGCTCCGTTGGTATTTGCATTCTGTAACAAAATATAGGTTTAGTTACCTTGTTCATACATTAGTAGGTACCTAAGTACCTACTGCAAAAATAATTGTGATCGTGGAAACAACTGGGACTGCTACCCTAATACACACATCAAAAGTGTCTAGGGATATTTCAATTAAACCTAAATTACTAAAATTCTATTAACTTTTTGTTAAAACATGTACACATTAAAATAAACCTTGTTTAATAGACTATTTAATCTGATAATAAACTTTTAGATAAAGTTAAATTTAAAAAAAACTTAGGAGAAGAGGAAAAACTCAAACAAAATTTCAATCTTAACTTTATTTTTGAAACATCAAAACTTAAACAAAACAACAATTTTTTTTATAAAAATTCTTGAAAACTTAAAATTAATATTCCGTGGATCCACCTAAGACTCTCCTGACACATCTGCAGCGGTTCTGCATACTCAAAACAAGGGTGTCAATATCCTGTTGTGGAATACTGTCCCATAATTGCCGTTTCTGAAGCCATGAAGACCAGTCAGAGCGTTATATCCAGGCTTTGGTCATGTTATCGTGTCACGGAGGAAGTGGTGGAACGGCACCGAGGACCTCAACGCATTACAACACATGTACAGGACCGATTCATAGTAAATGCTGCACGAAGTCAACTAAATGCAGCGGCGATGCAATTGGTTCAAAGGCTACAGAGAGAGTATGGTTTGCTGGTAAGCGGTCAAACTTTGAGAAGGCGACTGCATGAAGTCAATCTACGTGCTCGTAGGCCATTTTGGGTATCAGCACTAAGGAGAGGTAATCGAGGAAGAAGATTACAATGGGCTATTGCACACGAAAACTGGAACCATTCTCAAAGGTCACTTGTGCTTTTCACTGATGAATCTAGGTTTGGATTTCATCCTGATTCGCGAAAAGTACGCGTTTGGAGAAAACCTGGACGTTGGAATCGACTGCAGCACCCACAACAAGTTCATGCATATTAAGGTGGCACGATTTTGGTTTGGGCAGGAATTCGTCTCGGCGGTAGAACGGACCTCGTTTGGATACAAGGCAATATGACTGCTCGAAAATACCGAGATGAGGTGCTAGAGCCTGTAATCTTGCCCCACAAACAGCAAATGGGACAAAATTTCCAGCTAATGCACGACAATGCCCGACCACATACGGCGCGTATCGTTACAAGTTGGTTACAACAGCATGTTATCCAAGCTTTAGACCGGCCTGCACAATCCCCTGACTTAAATCCTATTGAGCATGCCTGGAATATGCTTCAGAGAAGAGCTCGTAGGAATTTCCCTGTTGATATTGTGCATCAAAACCAGCTTTTCTTGCATCTTAGCAGGATTTGGGACAGTACTCCACAACAGGATATTGACACCCTTGTTTTGAGTATGCAGAACCGCTCCAGATGTGTCAGGAGAGTCTTAGGTGGATCCACGAATTATTAATTTTAAGTTTTCAACAATTTTTATATAAAAAAAATTGTTTTGTTGTTTAGGTTTTGAAATTTCAAAAATAAAGTTAAATTGAAATTTTGTTGAGTTTTTCCTCTTCTTCTAAGTTTTTTTTTTAATTTAACTTTATCTAAAAGTTTATTATCAGATTAGATAGGCAATTAAACAAGGTTTATTTTAAAGTGTAGGTGTCTTAACAAAAAGTTAATAGAATTTTAGTTATTTAGGTTTAATTAAAATATCCCTAGACACTTTTGATGTGTGTATTTAGAGACGGTAGCTGTGCAGTTGCACCTACGTAATTCTAAGCAATTGACAAGATGATTATAAATAAAGTAAAAGTATTTAAAAATAAATTGAAAATAATTTTGACCAATAAATGTTATTATAGTATTCATGAATTCCTCAATGATAATAATTTTAATATTTAATTGTTTATCTATTATTGTAATGTTTAAATGTATTTTCTGAAAAATTGATTTTAATGTTTAATTGATTTACTATAATGACTAATTGACTATAATGTAATTTCTTTCTAATTTTATATTATTTTGCGTGCCGTGTGCCACGACAAAACATTCTGTACACATTAAGGTGCGTTGGGGTAAGATGGCGCTGGGGTAAGAACGTAGGAATCAAATATTCCACTTATATTGTTTGGGTATATTTTTTAATGCTAGCTACATTGCGCAATACGTTATTTTGTTCCGCCCCACTCCGCAGTGACCGCCAGTCCCTCCGACAGCTAGGACGAGTAATAAAAGGTAAAAGGTGAAACAATGTAGGTTAGGTAAAAACATAACACTCCTTTTTTTGGGCAGTCGTGTAAAAATGTGTGGATAAGATCGGACACATTCTTTTCTTGCATCTTATGCTCCTAGCAGTAGGAATAGATTAAATTGTTGTCCGAACTTGCCCCTTGACGGCCAAATCGTCATTACACTCTCAAAAAAAGTTTCCTGATTTTACAGGCTTCTCAAACAAAAACTGTTGTGTGTTAATAAATAAACTAATATTAAAATTACGCTTTGATAATTCAATATCAATTTCCACCATTTCTCAAGAACGTGGTGTTGCAAGCATGTTGCAAAAAATATTTTTGCAACATGCTTGCAACTATTCGAAAATCCGTCCGGTATTACCCCAACGCATATTTTATTGAACACCTTGTTACCTACCATGTTTTATGCAAATAAATGATTTGATTTGATTTGATTTGAAAATAAATAGTAATAAAAATTACAATACAATATTATTTTATTCTTTGATTCTAGCAATTCAATACCATTGACGTACCCAGTACCCACCTACTAGGTACCAAAGAACAAAAATATAAATGAGCTAACTTATGAAAAAATATATTTTGTGATACGTACTCACGGGCACGGTTCGGTCTCCGGTACGTTCTTTTTATTGCAGTCGCTATCGGGTAATATTTTTTTATTTTTGAAAATGCAAAATGTGTTTAGGTAAGTATTATAAGATTATATTACGGTTTACCTGCCTGATTTACTTATTAGTGTAAGGAATGTAAATAGTTAGCTAATTTTCAATCAATATAGAAGAACTTTCGTGTCGACCTAACATAATTAGACTAATATTATGTCGGTGATAAGGTAATATAGGTATATGACTTATTAGGATCAGAAAGATAGGCACTTACTTCCGTATTTTATTCATGTTCTTAGAATTTTCTTTTCTCCAATTTCCTTTTTTTTATTCCGGTCGTTTCTCATTATTTTCAGAAATACTCAATAACAAAACACAAAAAAAACAATCAAACTAACACAAAACTAAAACAAAATAACAAGATGAAACAATACAAGTATACGTAATACGCAAGAGCGCGTGGTGACGCGACGCGACACAGGCTCCCCGTCTGAGTGCCGGAGCGCGACTGAATAACATGCACGGCTGTCGCCGACGCGTAGATTTCCACGCAATATTTCGGTATTAAGTTTCTAATAAAATAAAAAACAACATTATTTTAAATTGAAAACATACAATACATGTATTATATTAGTTTACATTTATATAACAAAAATCATTGTAATATGTTAAGTAAGGTGCGTTGGGGTAACACCGGACGGTTTTTCGAATAGTTGCAAGGATGTTGCAAAAACTTTTTTTTCTCAATTTTGGTAAACACCACGCTCTTGAAAAATGGTGAAAATTGATAATGAATTATCACAGTGTAATCTCAATATTAATTTATTTATTAAAACACAACAGTTTTTGTTTGGGAAGCCTGTAAAATCAGGAAATAATTTTTGAAAGTGTAATGACGATTTCGCCGTCAAGGGGCAAGTTCGGACAGCAATTTAATACTACTTCTATTGCTAGAAGCATAAGATGTATGAAAAGAATGCATCCGTTCTTTTCTCTTCTTTTATATGACATCAACAAAATCTTCAAAATACTACAAACATATATGTTCCAAATGATTTCGTTTTTTTTTTGTTTATTCTGTCCGTTCTTACCCCACAAATCAAATTTAGGAGATATTAAGGTTCTCAAAGTTTGTTTTGTCCACAAGCATATACCAAAAAAATTTTGCGTATGATGAAGCATAATAGGGTATTACACTCTTTTTTTTTAAGTATTTCAAATAACTCCTACAGTACTAAGAAACCACTAAAAAAAATCCTAAATTTTTATTTAAGCGCTAAGTACCCTAAAAACGCTTTTAAAAATTGTATTTTCAAATTTCGCGCGGAAATTTCCAAAAACGGAAAACGCCGTGGGCGTGGTTTTGCTTTGGCGATATGACGTCCTTACGTCATGTAAATAAACAAACGCGCTGTGATACTTTACATAATTTTTATTGTTTTTATCTCAAAAATTAGTTACTGTTCGACTTACCGTTTGTGCGTTTCGGAATGCAAGAACACAAGTGTGAAAACATCGGAATAATTGTGAATTCTAGTGTTAACTGATTCAAATTTTAAGAAAAACATAGTTAAAAGTTGTGGGAAGAGTATTCCAACTATTACACCATAAAAACCCGTTTGTACCGTTTGTACTGTTGTTGTAAATATCACTTTGATGTAAGTACACATGTGCATTAGCCATCTAAAATATCTTTCACAATAACTTCCATGAAAAAGTATATTTTTATAATAAAGATCGTAAATAAAACAAATAGTGACGTCTAGTTGACACTGTTGACAGTCGACAGCTGTCACTGTCTATGGTCTGTATTTCGGTGTGTTCAAGAACAGATAAAAAAAACTGAAAACTTTGAATTGAATTTAAAAAAATATTTTCTAGTTTTATGAACTAAAACTAACACTGTTCGGCTGCTTTTTGCTTAAGCTACCTCAATAATATATTTTTATATTTTTTCTCCTATACAGTGTAATACCCTATTTAACCTTTCAATGACAAAGCGACAACCGGCTTTCGCACCGCTTTCTGTTGTGTCTCGAATCGGGTACGTATTTGAATATCGAAGATTAAAATACCTACTGTTAAAATATCGATGTTCATAACATCGAAAATGGAAATATCGAACGACCATAAAACCGAAAATTAAAATAACGAAAGTTTATAGTATCGAATGGTTAAATATCCTACGTCCAATATATCTAAAATCTAAATATCTACAAAAGTTACATCGAAAGATCCAAATATCGAAATACAGATTATCGAATGTCCTAAATATCGAAGTACAAACTATCGAACGTCCTAAATATCGATGGGTACATATAATATTTGAACATCGAAAATTAATATACCTACGTGTAAAAATGGGTTAATTTTCAACATTTAATACCTACATTCATTAATTCACCCTAAAAATACGTACCTACAAGTTAAAATATCGAAAATTTTTTGATATATGTAGTATGAGTGGAAAAAGGTTGCTTCTGCAACGTCTCCGGCGCTACGGGAAGTGCAACCCCTTCGCCCTTGCGTAACAAAGAATAGGCACCCATGTTCACCTTCGCAGCTTCGGCTTGCTGGTCGCCTCCGGCGACCAGCCTCAGCCGCTACGGCTCCCACGGGTGCCTATGCTTTGTTACAGCGGGCGGGGGTTGCCCTCCCTTCGCGCCTCCGGATTTTTATATACACTCTAGGGGTAACAGCCAAAAGACTACGTAAATTCGGGGTGCCCCAATTCGGTTTTGGAACAATTTCGACCTATTTTATCCATGAAAATCAGTGTCTAGTGTACAAGCATAGGTCAATAGTGAAGGTATTATTTAGGTCTTTAAATTAAAATATTTTCTTGAAAGTAAATATGTTGTGCTACTAAAGTTAGTGACAGAAACGTATCGCTGCAAAACCGACTCCACGTAGTCTTGTCTGCCCTACCCCTAGAGTGTAATTTAGAATCGCGTAGGCGCGGAGGGGCGAGGCAGCCCGCGAGCTGAGGAGCAGGTGGTTTTAACACCCGCCGCCACAGCTGAGGTTGGCCGGCGAAGCCGGCCAACAAGCCGAAGCTGCGGTGGTGAGCATTTAGACCATCTGCGACGTTAAGCTCGCGTGGGACTGCCGGAGCCCTGCAGCGCCGGAGCCGTGACAGAAACCATGCTTGCTTGCTTGAACCTACATTTATGAATACACTCATACTGCCTATGTAATTTTTTCCGGTATTTCAACTAGTAGGTATTTTTAACGTAGATATTATGAATTTAGATGTATGAAATGTTGTTATTTTGAACTTAGGCATAATATCATTCTATATTTTGAATCATTCGAAATTTTAATCACTCGGCATTTTAATCTTCGACGTTTTAAGCTTAGGTATAACAATTTTCGACATTTTGATATAATCGATATTTAAATTTTCGATGTTTTGAACATTGGTATTTTAAGAATAGGTATTTTAATCTTCGATATTCAAATACGTACCCCTCGAATCACGTGTGTTCGAAGGTTTAAATTAAAATCGGAATTTCACTATACCTTTTGCAGAGAGATAAAAGGTGACAGGAACAAAATTATGTTTTTTAAGAAACAGTTTTTTGATGAGAATTCCAAGTCCCCAAATAATGAAACA
Source organism: Athetis lepigone (assembly GCA_033675125.1). Taxonomy (NCBI): domain Eukaryota; kingdom Metazoa; phylum Arthropoda; class Insecta; order Lepidoptera; family Noctuidae; genus Athetis; species Athetis lepigone. Next base: position 21,057,786 of record CM066218.1, read on the forward strand.
AATGTGTAAAACGGTAAAAAAAAAGTGTAATAGTAATGATGTATGCAAAAATCACAAACACAGAATTTCAATTATAAAATCTATTTATTTATTTTCTACTTAAAAAAACCATTAAAACCAAGCAAATAATAAGAAAGTACAAATTTTTACTTTTTAGGAACATTTTACTACAAATCAAAACATGGAGTATCATTAACGCAATTTGTATCAAAGCAGTATTGACCGCTATCATGGATGTTCATGCGCGGTCGCCGCTGGCAATTCGGCAACCTTCACGTGGCATCTGCAAGTGAATTGTTGATGTTATTATGTATCTAAAATATGACCACTGACGCAAACCCGTCAGTGGTCATATTCGTCGCCAATTCGTCCTAGCACGTATGCACCAATTCCTCCCTCCTGCTTCCGGTGTAGCAGGAGGGAGGAATTGGTGATGAAGAAGTCATTAAATGTTTCCTAACCCAAAAAAGCATACATTAAGCCATATATTGAAGCAACAACGAACACAAATATTTAAAATTAAAATCATGTGTAATAAAAGTTTGACAATCACTGCCAATTTTAAAATGGGTTAAGATCGGCTATTTTTGTCCGATCTTCACTCATGACGGGTAACACCGGATTTCAGCCTATAGAGGTAGTAGACGATTCTGGATTAGTTTTATTAGGTTATTACTGCTTAAAACTTAGTATTTGGACAAAATAATAGCAAAATAAGCTATACTTTTGCTAATATATGCAAATAAAAATGATGGTGTAAGACCGGACAGACAAATATTTTACAAAACTTACCTTGTTTCACTTTTTGCCTTTTATTACACGTCCGAGTTGCCGGAGGGACTGGCGGTCACTGCAGGGCGGGGCGGAACAAAATAACGTTTTACGCAATGTGGCTAGCATTAAAAAATATAGCCAAATGAGTGGAATATTTGATTCCTACGTTCTTACCCCAGCGCCGATCTTACCCCAACGCACCTTATTAACTGAATACTAAGGTTTTTTACAAAATTTAAGAGGGAAGTTTGTGATTTTTTTGTATCGAGACTTTTTTTAGTAATCGTGTTTTCACTGTATATGGGACTTAGAATATATGCTCAACTATACGATATATTTTTTTCAACACGATTGATTCAATACTATTTTTGATATGCAAGTTCAAACGTGAACGGCAACGCAGTTTTGAGGTAGTGTGCAGTCTTAATGATAAGTTAGAAAACCTAATAAGTAAGTGCAATCATTATTATTATCAAATCAAAAAATCAAGTATTTAGCTGTGTTAAATCTTGCTACTACATAGATATCAAAAGTATATTTATTTGTTTAGAAAAATATCATAATACTATAGTAAAATGCCTCCTCGTGGAATACACGATCACAGCTTATGTTAACTAACCATATTAAATAAACACACCCTCCAGTAGGTTCCAATCTACACGTACTAAGTTACTCAACCCGAAAAAGCAATTTAGATAAGCAAACACAAGAGTATTTTCTTCCACATTCCTGTTTAAAAATTTTTATTCTCGCTGAAAATCCGGCAAAAATATGAATTGTTTTTACATTCAGTATCATATCTGCGGGATTAGCGCCACCTGAAGCAGATAAACGCCTTTAATTACCTCTGTTCACAGCGTCCTCCCCCCCTCACCCCCCTCCCCCCCGGCCGCGTGCTCGGAGGTAGCCCCTTCACCCCCGCGGACACCCGCGTCGCTTCGTTAGCACGGATAACGACAAAGATTGCATTACACTGGACAAAGAGTAGATGTGGTGGAGAGTAGACAGGACAACTCAAATGTTCATTTTGATAGATTAAGGACAGGAAATCTTAATTTTCAATATTAAATATAAGTGAAATAATATTTAATAGCAATTTTCGTCGTTTATCATGTTCCAATTATATCAACAAAATAAAAAAAGAACAAGACGTCATTTTCATTACTTAGACCATTTATTCGATTACGTTAGGGTCAACATCTAGTATATCTGTGACAGTTGGCCCATGTGAGCATAAATGAAACTGTCTAGCAGACACACAGATCAGATACTTCGTAAGGCAGCACCCCATCTAATTGTCCACACCTTCCAGCTTTTTACTACCTGTAAAGACTGGCAAACATCAACAAATGACAACAGGGATTGACGTCTTTTCGTGCTTTCCATAGCCCAGGGGTGTTACTCAACCCTAAAATAATTCCAAATCCATCACGCTAATTATTTCGAAATTACTATTTATTTAACATTAAAGCCAGCATCCAATAGGAACGGTGCTCCCAAAACGCAGCTAATTTCATAATCAAACCACTTCCAACTTAGCTTAAGTCATTTAGAGGCTGAATTTGTAATATCTCTAAAAGCCCAATTCTCTGAAGAGCTCAACCCACTCAGAACTTGAATCATAATGTATTCGACTATAATTTAATTAAAAATTAGTTATCTTGTCTTACACATGAGGCACACGACGATTAATGTTAGAGAAACTTTCTGAATGTTAAATGATTTGAGAAACAAAATAGTCTAATAAAATAAACTGGTAAAATGATTTAACTGACTGTCCGTCTGAGTGATAGATATATATCAACGCACAGAACAAACCGCTGATACTTGAGACATGAAACTTGGAGAGTATGTTTTTTGTTAAGATCTTCTCTTGATTCTTTTTTTAAATTACAACCCTAAAGGGGTAAAATAAGGGCTGGGAGTTTCTTTATCCACAAAGGTGAGAGCGATAAGTAACTGATTGTTTTAGTAAAATCCAATAGTGGTGCCGATTCTCTTATTCACAAACTAACGTAAATTTAAGTTAAGTGCATCTTTCTCTTTCCATTTAATTAAGAAAGGACAGACAAAGGAAGATAAAATATTAGTTAAGTCCTGTCAAATTTTAGACACTCCATAGATAATTTAAACATGGCGTCTAAATAAACGTCAATTTTCTTCCGGCGCTGTCTAATTTGACAGGATTATACTAAAATGTATCTTCTGTCCTTTTCTGAAATGGAAAGAGAAAGATGCATTTAACTTGAATTTAGTCAAGTTTGAGAACAAGAGAATCAGCACCATTATGCCTACTTGGCCGTCTACACCAACACCATTGCGCCTTCCGAGTGTTTCTACTCGATAATTAGCAAGAACGCTTGAACCCTAAAGCAGATAAGCTGTGCATTCCACAACGTTATCTTTTACGTTTAATTTCAAATTTATTGCAACAGCGATAAGGATAAAAATAGCTTGGCTGTGGAGTTTTTTTAAGATTGTTTTTTGCAAGATAGGATCGTTAGTAACGTATGCAAGGTTGGGTCATTCTCGCTGTATCGGAGTCTGCTTTGTTTCGAATTAGGGAGCTCTGGGCTTTATCAGGTGTGTTTTATTGTCCGAGAGTGTATTAAATCGGTAGGTGTTATGTTGTTAGAGTTTTTGGACTTTATTAGATGGTGTTTAAGGGTTGTTTTTCTTTATTTCGAGGTAAGGTTTGGTAGCGAACAGAGTATCATAATTTTTATTTTATATTTGTATTAAAGATTTTTGATTAAATAATGATATAAGCCTTTTTAGTATCGAATTCCAAATAGCTGATTACCTAAAATAAAAGTCAAATTATTTGATAATTTCTTAAAGTACAACCTTTGGTTGCGGAATGTTTATAATAGTTACCGTGACCCTGGAACATAAAGGGCAACCGAAGGAACATGAGGTTTCAGTCAGTAAAAGTCTGACACGCCCTCCCACCGCACCCAGGACGGGAGCAGTCATTTTGATGATTTCCCACTCCCAAAAAAAATACAACCTTTAAGAAATTACATAACTTAATATTATTATTTGCCAGAGACTGCTACTCATAACAGAAGATTGGTTTCATGTTTAACAAACGCCATTTTTACGTCCAACTCCTAGCTACGTTAACAAAACTGTATGTATGTGGTTGTATCGCAAGCTTCACGCCTCATTAGCCGCGTGTCACTCAGCAGAGCTCGAGGTGTCTGCTAGCAGTGCCGCACAGGACATTAAGTCGATGCCACGCACTCGCTGATTTACCAATGTATTGATTTATGAATATTGTGGGTGGTTTAAAATGTTGCAGGAAAAGGAGGTAGCTGGAATGAAATTTCAGGAAATTAATATTCTGAACTAGATGACCCGGTGAACTTCGTATCACTTACCTATTAATGTAAACAAACTTTATTTAAACCATATCACCTTTATTCATAAAAGATTTGTATCGATTTCCCCACATTTTCACAATCTAGATTCACGTGTATATGAGTGGCCTAATAGTTGTTTAGTAATCTGGCAATACTGTCATTGTCACTGTCACCTAACTTTTGAAGAAAAGATTGTTGAAAGGAAATGTTATGAAATGGGCTTTTAGTTTTAAAAAAAAGTCCAGGATGGCCATACAAAAACAAAAAAATTATTAAAAGCACCATTATTTAATCGATACATCAATACATATAATAAAATCAATATATAATAAAATCAATCCATACTAATATTATAAATGGGAAAGTGTGTCTGTCTGTCTGTCTGTCTGTCTGTATGTTTGTCTTTCTTCCACGGCAAAACGGAGCGACGAATTGACGTGATTTTTGAAGTGGAGATAGTTGAAGGGATGGAGATAACATAGGCTACTTTTTGTCTCTTTCTAACGCGAGCGAAGCCGCGGGCAAAAGCTAGTATATGATAAAATTGTAAAAGGTCGGTGTCTGTACATGGAAGATAAATAAGAAAAACTTAATTAGGGGAACTTTATATACGCAATAGAACCCAAAACAATGATTTTTAGAATTTTTGTCTGTTTGTCTGTACGTTTGTACGGGCTAATCTCAAAAATGGCTTAGCCTAATTGAATGCGGTTTCACTAATGCGTTGCGGTTTGCTGGGGTCTTTGTTTTGTTTCAAAGTGAAAATAATGATCATCCCAGGCAGCTTTCCTTCGTGCAGGTTCTATCCCTGTTGTAAAATGTGTTTGGTTGTCGATGCGTTCGTGATAAATATTGGGTCGTTTGGTCAAAAACAAAAAGTAATCGGGGGGCACGGTCGTGCCCCCGGCCAAGACAAGCAAGCGAAGCGCAGGGGCACTACCTACCTTTTCTCGAAGTGTTTCGTCGTTTTTTCGAACCCTCATAGAGTTGGTATCCGATGTACCAGATAGTTCATATTCACAAGAAATAATGTCAATAACAGACTCAATAAACATACAAATTCTCAATTGAATAGCGTTTATACTTTAGATTTTATTGATATCTAAAATACACCGATTTCGTCACTGATTCACTGACACACTGACACACTGATGATCATCAAAATGTTTGGCTACTTCCTGAAGTGCTAGAATGCTGAAATTTGGTATGTAGCCTAAGTTTAGTATACAACCAACAGAAAAATTCATAAACTTATAACTTTCGCCCTCCATCCCCTAAAATGGGGGTGTGGAAGTTTGTTTGAATAAATCAAGTAAAAATGCAAAGAAAAAGATTGGGCTATTGGACTATGGGCTATGAAAGCCGACACTGCTGATGTGGCTACTTCCTGTAGTGCTAGAAAGCTGACATTTGGTATAAGAAGTTTGGTAAGTTTGGTATCAACCACCTAAGAAAATTATAAACTTGTGTCGTTGACGGTCGTGTTGCGATTGCAATATTTTTCGTATTCGTATAAAGACGTCGTTGTCGTTTTTCGTATAAGTTTTGCGGCTTATTTCAGTGGGCATAATTTTATGTATTGGTAATTGTTTATATACATACATACCTAAATTGTTACGGTGTTGAACGGAATCGTAGCGCGATCCTCGATGACAAAAAGTTTAAGTCTTACTTCCCTAGATGGCGTTGGGATCGAAATAGATCGCGCTATGGTTTCGTTACATCGGAAAGTATAAGTACTGTTTGAATTTTTATGTATCTGAGAATAATATTGTTTGCACGTTAGCACGAAAACTCGTTTATATTGTGGAGTCCTATACTATAGTTATTCGGGAGCGCAATACAGCCTTTAATAATTTCTCCTAGATCGAAAGATCACCGTTGTACGATCAAGTATTTTAATAATAAAAAGTGTGGGACTTTCAGGTCATTTTAGTCAAAAAAGCTGATAACGAAAAGAAAAAAAAAAACACTGAAAATACTGCCTACTAGTGCCTAGCAACTTACAAAAAGAACTGAAATCCCATCAAAAACATTTCATATAAAATGTAGCCAAGACAACCACATAAGGTAGATCCTATGAAAAATATATCAGATCTCATGTAGAGCCAAGCTTCTGAATCTACACGGCCTAACTCTACAGACACAAACTTCACAAACTCTACATATCAGTAAAATTGTATGGCTTGGCTGTTTCGGTACTTACTTCAAAAACTTAATTTTTGCATCACCTCCACGACGGTAGCGAAACGGCGAAACCATACATTTTTACTGATATGCAGAGTTTGTGAAGTTTGTGTCTGTAGAGTTAGGCTGTGTAGATTCAGAAGCTTGGCTCTACATGAGATCTGATATATTTTTCATAGGATCTACCTTATGTGGTTGTCTTGGCTACATTTAATTCAGTAAAAACAATTGTTTGGTTCTATCCCTGATTCGATTTGTATGTGGGGTGTCGTTTCGTATGCTTATGAGAGTGCGTCGTGAAGCAAAATTAAATACCCGGTCTCAGTCTTCTATTGTATGTGAGTGGAGTCATTGGAGAGATACATTCATCATTGTTTGAGGAGTGGCTGGAGAGGCACCACGGCGCTCTCACGTATCGCCGGACACAGCCTAGGTCCTCACCGGACACGGAGATTTCAGGAGGTTCCTGTGTCAGATTTCGGGCGTAAGCGCTGCGTAGGTGTCACCTCTGCGACAACGGTCGCCTGGAGGACTCGGTGGAGCATACGGTGAAGGTATGTTGTGCTTGGTTGGGCTACCGCCGCGCCGTGTCCGGCGGACGGCGAGCGATAGGTAGCTCACCGGCGGATAAGGAGCAGGCCCGTGTTGTCGACGCGTTTGTTCCACTCGCGCCTCAGTCAGCACGTGACGGAGCCCTCTAGGGCCAATGCCTGTCTGAGTTGCGGATTATAAAAGTCAGTAAAAGTCTGACACTGAGGCCGAGAGAAGTCATTCGATATATGTATATAATAGTAAACTCACTGACTGATATCAACGTGTTTGTTAATATATAACAATAACTAACTAAATACAATAACTTGGAGGGTTTATTATTTGTGAAGAATATAAAAAATAGCCCTAAAGGGTTAAAATAGTAAGTAGAAGTTCGACATCCACGCGGGCGAAGCCGCGGGCGAAAGCTAGTAAATATTTTAAATCTAGATATTTTTTTATCGTAATATTATTTTTGTACGTTGGAAATAAGAAAAGCTGTTACAGTATTATTTTTTACAGCATATTACACGCCTTTCTGTTATTTCAAACCGTATTAAATGGCTTTAAAATAAAACTAACTAATTATTTGCATGATTTGGATTTATGAAAATGATTCCATTCGTAATTTGAAAACAATTAAACATTACGGTTGTAACCTCTATGGTTGTAACTGTAACACTTGAATTTGACACTTGATTTGCCGGTTACTATGACAACGACATCCAACAGAACATGGACAACTTTTATATAGGAAAATGGGATTGTTGTTTTACTCTATCTTTCTCGCATTTTTTTCGGTATACCGCCGTTTACCCGAATTTTATTTGCCCTAATTTCATTTGCCATAATAGTCAACAGCCATAATATCATACGACATAATACTCATTTGCCCTACTCTCATTTGCCATAATAGTCACGTGCCAGAATCATTGTTTCCCATAAAGTCACTTACCATAACATCATTTGCCATAATCATTGTAAGCCATAATTATCACATGTCCTAATTATCACATGCCATAATTATGATATGCCATAACATAATTTGCCATCGACATCGGGTGTATAACGGTTGTTTATATCAAGAGAAATTGGATGCAATTGGGACTTTAGGGCACCCCGACTCGGACAGGTTAGGTTAGAAGGGGATGGCGGGGTCGTGTGAGCGAGCGAAGCGAGCGAATAGACCCCGCCATCCCCTTCGTGGTTATTTTTTTATAAACCACACAGAAGTAGGAGCCCCGCCAAGCGGGGCTCCGTCGACCTAGCCCACCATCAACCATGCACAGAAAAAAAAACCATTACGGGGCTTAAATATTTGTCTAATACTTGTTATGTCATTTAAATATTATGCCATTTAAATATTATGTCTAATAATTATTATGGCACATAAAATTATGGCAAACAATACTTATGGCATTCGTATCTTATGGTATTTAAAATTCGGGTAATTAAAAGTATGTCATATGTCTTTTAGGGCAAATGAAACATTCGGACAAATGAAATTCGGGTAAATGAAATTCGGGAAAATGATGATTATGGCATATAATCTTCGGGCAAACAATAGACAACCATTTTTTTCTTATTTGTTTACCGTTTAGACCTACCCTGGACTACGACAAACATTTTAAACCCAAAATCAGCTCAATCGGCTCAGCCGTTCTCGAGTTTTAATCAGACTAACGAACATCAATTCATTTTTATTTATATAGATTAGGTGTAGGTGATGCTTTTTATTGACTTTAAAATTATGGTTGATAGTAACATCACTAGCCTTTTGCCAACATGTTAAGGCTTCCAGCCTTATCGGGTGCCATCAGATCTCCTCAACTAAGTTATCAGGTAATGCCCCGGTTAAATCGACTATCAGACTTTCTGGCTTTGCGTGATTTTCGTTATACGGAATGTCAGTGATATCTTAGATAAAGTCTCGTTGGTACTTTTATCAATTTGGCCATGTTCTGAACCTGCTACTTCTTGTATAAGCCTTAACTACTTGATATGACTTTTTAAATGAAAATGAGAAATACTTTCTGGAAATTAATTGACTTTACAAAGTGACAATATTTGCTCTAGAAAAAACAGTTTGGGTGTATTATTCTTTGTTTTATTTTTACTTAAGTAATGATTAAGAGAGTGTTAATAAATTGAGATATAGTTATTAAGGCGGCGTACACCGGATCCTCGGATCCTTTGGATTGATCCCCCGAGCGCCGTTAATGCGAGCTGCTGTAATAATCACTGCGCTATCCAGTGCATGATTTATTTATCATAAGTGTAATTGCAAGGGACCTGTGTGAAATATGGCCTGGATAATACAATATTGTAAAGCTTCATTTTACATGAGATTATGCCTTGTTAGCTTGCTACTGCGAAAGTATTATACTTACAATTACATTAATCCTGACGTAAACTATCAACAGTTAGGTATATGAGGCAACTCTATATATTTTTTGTTTTAACTTCAATCAGAAAAATGATCAGCACAATCTAATTAAGAAAATCCTTTTGCAGGAAAATTTAAATTAACAAACTTCAAATAATACATTATTTAACCGGAAAATAAAACTTATTTCAAACTATTTTTACGTGGGAAAACTGTCATTATTCAAAATTATTTTTTCACTTGCTCTTTATAAAAGCTTTGTAAAACTTTACCTTATTCTATTCACACATTGACAATTCTTTGTCGTTAATGATCACAAAATTCAAGTTGCAACTTGAATTTGAACATCATAGATAAAAAATAAAAATAAATATAGGCATTACAGAAATTAGACTAAAATTGACCTCTGAATAAACAACGAATCTAGTTATACCTTATTATACAGTATTTAGACACTAAACAACATTATCTTCCTACACATTCCTTTGACGTAAAGATTATCCTTTTGACCCGCATCCTTCACAAGTGTCGACAATTGCTTACACCACAGTTTCAATGTAATTCATTTTCGACGCGTGGGCGGAAAAAATTCAGACGAATTGCCCAAAAGATCGTAAAAAAGAATTCCATTGTAAGTGTGAACATGACGAGCGAATGTTTTCTGATTGAATGAAAACCGCGGGGAGTAGGGAAGAGGAAAACACATCATACCACACGTAATTACGCTTTTTGTTACCACCCAATTGCGTTTCAGATCATCACGAACGGGATGCCAACTGATACATACTTATCTACATCCATGCCAATGTTATAAGGGAAGAAATTTTGCCTGTGTGTTGCGTTTTCACAGTTCTTTTGAAATTTTGGTACTAAATAAGCTTGATTCATAAGAAAGGACATTGTTTACTTTTAAATCTGCATCCTTATCTGCACCAGAAATTAACTGGAGAAGTCACGGCCAAAAATTAATGTAATAAATTTTATATGTAAATATGCCTAAATCTATGAACATTTTTTTTAAATTATAATATTGAGATAGGGACATAGACTACTTTAAATCCGTGACTTCTACAATTTCGCTGACGAAGTCACCAGCATGAGTCAATAAAAACAGCGGTATTTATGAGCTTAAATAGAGTAGAATAACATAAAGGTACGGATTTCATGTTTAAATTGTTTTATGCAAACGAAAGTCCAATGAACGCAATAAAGTAAATGCACATCGTCAGCAACTATTTTATGGTCACACATAAAATACATTCAGCATTTATTTTCATCTTCCAAAATAACTTTAGAAATATAAATCCTGAGAGAAATTTATGAAAAAGAAAATTGCCTTCGTGCAGAAAAACTTGATGTGAATTGCTATGATTCGTCAATAGTATTTTCACGTTACAATCAGTGTCCGTTCCGTTACGCCTACGGTCCATTTTCCCGAGAGTAAAAAATAAAAGATAAATTAGAACGGAACGTAACTGACTCCGTGATAAAGGATCGTAAATTAAACAATGCAATAAATATTTTTATTTTCCATAAATTACTTTTGCTATTTTATGTTACGTAAAAATGAGCAGAAGAGCGCGTTTGCGGAAATACGGAGTAATAAAATTAACTGTTCTGAATAAGTATCGTCAAGGACATTGCTATGGCAGGGTTGGGCTGGCTTCGGTAGATATAGGCACACAAAAAATAAAATAACCTTTCCTATTTTCCCGTTTTCGTACAAGCTACTTAACATTCCAATTTCTTTATGATGCAATACGGTAGTTTCCACCATTATCAATTGACGTACTTTTTATGAGCTGTCAAAACGCAATTCTACAATAGATTTTGTATGGCAATGGAAAATTATGACGTCACTAAAATAACAACTCAGTTGACAATCTATTTATTGATTTCAAAGCAACTAAAAATCAAATTTTATAGGAAATTGAAAATGAACCGAATTTATTGGGCTGAAATCAAAAGAGGTTTTATAGAAATTGTGTCTAACATTTATTGGTTAATGGTGGAAACTACCCAATTAGTGGATAAGTTATATTTTAATAATATGAATGCGAAACAAATAGTTTGAGGGTGTTATGCGCTAGCATAAAATTACTGAATATTGCAGTCTTAATATCAAAAGACTTCAAAACAGTTTAATCTTTAAGAAAATATCTTCTTTTAAATAAATTCTTTCGCAGCAGCAACAAACGCGGGCAACCCGACGTAATGCTCTCGTGTCATGTTCGTGAAACAAACGGCGCATGTTATCGAGTTGCCAGCTCATTGGAGCCCGTTCTACATCCGAACTGTTGCTCCTACACACGAGTATCGTTCTATCAAAACGTCTTTACATTTTACGAGCTCCAAACTGAACGGAAAGAATCCGTGGCTTGTGTACGAACTGAATCGGAACGAACGCTCCATGAACGGATTAATTTATTGAGCGAAACAGCCGCTGTCGAAGCACTCGCTCGGAATACTATATGTTTCATTAATATCACATATTTTATGGACTTTAATGACTCGGAATTTATCCGTGATAAACTGACAGTTGTTAACTTATTCAGGAGCTGAAAATAAAGCTGCGAATCAACTAACTCAATAGAACATAATGAAATAGATAAATCCTCTACATCCGGGCTCAATTTTCCTCCGGCCTCCGAAATAATACACCTGTACCGAATAATCAACTTAACTGTCCCAAAAATGATCCGTGTCCGGTAGCTCACATCATTACGACGGACAAACTTGTCGCACGTCTAAATCCTCGGGTTGGCTTACTTATAACAATATAAATTTTCCGTCCCACGTCCCCCACTACTGACCCCCTCTCAGCTCATAATTCCATAAAAGGTACCGTTCATCAAATCGTAGGGTGACGGAACCTTTCCGAGGATATTTCGTTAGTTCCGATTCGATTTTCATTTTATGCAAAAGACGATCCAATTTCGAGCGGGGGACAGCGAGGAAAGACCTTCAATCGGGATAATAGTATAGAAGAATGATCCAAATTGAATTCGTTTCGCGACGAATATCCCACCCCGCGGTCCGCGCCCCGCCGGCTTAGACCCGCCGATCCGACAAATACCTCGATTTTGTCTTAAAGGGCTGCAATTCAGCGAAAATTTTCTTGCTCGGTTAGGTCCCTAGGATTTTTATTAAATTTTCGGGAGATGTTCTTGTAAGGAAGGGAATGATAACGGAAGACCAGTAACACGCATTGTTCCCGAAGCGAGGGGTATTTTGTCTTTGAAAAAAGTGGGCAACATAGCCACCGCGCCGCGTCGGCTGCAGCTAGAAAGGGACGCTCCGGACTCCGGACATTACTTGAACGACTGAACGTCCCCAATTCTGTCAAGAGTGCTAGATCGGCGTTTGTTTACAACAATTGGCTCACGTATTTACATATTGGTTTAGGGTTCATATATTTGCGTGGCTTCGAAATAAAGGAATGTCGTTAACTTTAAAAGATAAATTAAATCTGACTACTCTGAGACTTTAATAAAAAACTCTTACTTCTTTAAAATTTCAAATGTCGTGGCAGACTTTTTCATTTCAGCAGAAGAAAGAAAAACTAAAGCATATCAGTTACTTGTGCAAATAGAAAAAGTCGCCGGCGACTGAGAAAACAGTTTACTTGGCTACGCTTGACGTTCTAGGACCAACAATAGTCTTTTTGTGCACTATTGCAATTCTTTCGTTGTCATTTCAAAGAAAACGCTCTGCTTGTTGTGGAGGATAATATAAATGAACAGTTTTAGAAACGTTGGAAGTGTCTTAAAATAGAATGATGAAGACTCATTGAACTAAATTGCCATATTGATGTATCATTTTGATGTGGTAGAGAAATCAATACAGGTCATATCCATTTATTTTTGCGTTATTTTTAGCCGGTGAGGTACTTTAGAAAAACAAAAAAAAGAAACTAAAAAAAATTAAATTATCAACATTAATAATAAATTAATGTTATTTTAAGACAATAACAATTGTAAATTCCTTAAAAAAACTATTTTTTATTGTATATTAGTCGTGAAAGTCGACAGTCTGACTTCACTTCGCTAGTGTGTAGTGATAAACGTTATTTACTTGAGTAGGGCGAGTAAAAAAAGACATCCATACGTTACCCGGACAACAAACCTCAAAGAAAAATGTCCGCCATGAAACGTGAATATGCCTCCGGACTGGAAAATAAACAACTGCAGCTATATATTCAGAAGGTTTATTTAACACAATACTGTAACTGATACCGGATAATTAGAACTACTTAAAGACTTCCTTATTTGTATTCTACTATTAGAATGAGTACCAACTCTGCGTTTTGAAATAAGAGAAATTAGTAAATTAATTTATTATGGGAAATATTCTGACCTGATGACTCACATCCTATTGTATGATGCTCGTGAGGATCCACCTTCGTATCGCAATGTATAATAGCATCTATTGTATTAAATATTTTACTTCAGTTTAAAAATATTTATTCTTATAAAGATCACAAATAGTTCATTTGAAATACGAGTTAAAAAATCAAATTATGTAGTATATACATGTTTGGTTCCAAAATATAAGATAGAAGGTGCTTAAGACTTAAATTTTTCAAGTAACATTAGGTATTATTTTGATTACTCTCTTGTTAAAAAAAAATAGTTATTTGAGTGCAAACAAGAATATAATAGTATATGGTGACTATACGTGAAGACTTTTTAGGCTTTGTAGTGATTATATTTTTTTTTCTGTATTGGTTTTATTAGCTGTAAGTCCTCCATGTAATAAATAAATGAAATTAGCATTTTTACAAAGATATTTGTACTTTTAACATTATTCATATATCATCTGGTCGTCTATTAAATAGCATAACAAAACGTCTATGAATGAAAATAAACCTTCTACGTGTCCCTCCGTGGTCTGAACAGCACGCAGTAGCTCACACAAAGAGTAAACAACCCTAAGAAATGTCCGCGTATCTGTCCCTTTGTCAGAAGATTACTTCGTTACGGCGTCTCACACCGAAATGTGAATATTTTCTGCGTTTCTAGGCTAAATATTTGTCGTATATTGCTGTTAAGAATCTTCGCATATATTACTTTTATTAAATAATCCGAGGTGTGAGAGGTATTAAGAATTCTTGAGTCAGATTCGGAATGAATGTTGAAGAATCTCATATTGTATACGTGGGATATAATAAAAGAAATCGGCTAAGTGTGATCAGTCTCGCCCACGAAGGTTTTTGTACTGTAAGCGTATAGTATTATACATATTTATATTAAATATGACCCAGCATATATAATATTTATATTTATATTGTACTACGTCATTTAACTTTAGTTTATTTTAATATTACATTATTATAGTGGGCATGGTAATACAGAATCATTGTCTATCATTACTGCTGACATACGAATTCTAAGTAACAGTGTGCCGCTTAAAACTATAAAAAAATCAGTTATACAACCCTTGTTACACCAGGCATTTGTTACATTTGTCTATAAGCTGGAGTTGGATAATTAAAAACTACAAGTTTTAATCTGTGGAAATAGAAAAAGTACCCTCAACTTAAAAATATAAAATCTCATGACTCAGTAAACGATATGAGTGTAAAAATTAAATTGGTAATTTATTATTTTTAGAGTGCGTTCGAATTAGTGGAAATAATTATGAATATTAGTGATAATTCAACGCATTACCTTGTGTAAATAATAATGTGGTTTGTGTTTAAAGTCAGTATAAATAGTTTTTTTGTGCTTTCAACAATGCGGTGTTTCTTAGTGAACCTACTATGCAATGCGAGACAAAGCAGTAATTTTAGAGTCAATTGTTTCCAAAGGTAAGTATCTTACACAGTTAGAATCAGATCTCATTGTGTGCACTCACTCTGTAATAAGAATATGTAGCATAATAAGGTTCTTTAAAGATCATAATAATCATAAGGTCCACAAGACTGCTGGGGTACTATGAGGCGGATATGATTAACATTCAATTATTCGGACACTATACTTATATTATCATAATATATACATCAAAACAACATCAATAAACTATGGAAAACTACAGTACAAGCCACAAAACATTTACATTGTCCAAACAAAATATTGGTATAATATTTCCGTATACATTCGTTACTCTATTCTCGTATACTTCATTCAAGTTTTCTTTCACAAACAGACAATAAGCCCCTTGGGTTCACTAGCTTATTTGTTTCACAAAGAAGCCGAAAGGTACGGCAAAGAAATGTTCACCAGATGGTACAACTCGATAGGACTCCTACACCTGTGTACTACAAATATCTTGCAATACTAGACAAAGCTTTTTGGAAGAAAATAGCATCTCACTGAGAAGTAGCTTTGTTCTTTAAAATATTATGTTTGGGAACTATTTTCAGCAGCTACGATGCTTCTTGCTGTTGTGTTTTATCTAGCAAGTCCAAAAGACCTTTGTATGTTATTTTTTACTTTCTGTCCTTTTCTATTTTGGGTATGGGATTGGGATTTTGGGACCCAAGCTTTACTCAAATTTTAATGGTGAGATATTTCTTCTTAGGTTTCAATTATGGAAAACTAACTGTCTCCTCCGG
This sequence comes from Athetis lepigone, assembly GCA_033675125.1. NCBI lineage: Eukaryota > Metazoa > Arthropoda > Insecta > Lepidoptera > Noctuidae > Athetis > Athetis lepigone. The sequence goes on from CM066218.1 coordinate 21,073,585, forward strand.
TTTTACTAACGTAGCCCCGTTTCCGTGGATTTTTTGGGATGAAAAAAATCCTAAGTCCTTTCTCAGGCTATGGACTATTTTTGAACCAAATTTCACTCAAATCGGTTCAGGAGTTTTGACGTGAAAGCGAGACAGACAGACGGGCAGAGTTACTTTCGCTTTGTGATATATGTATGGATATCTGATTAAAGTTAGAACATTTTGATTTTAAAGCTAAGATTTGCATCTTCATATTTCACTGTCAAAGTTCCAGTGAGTAAGGCAGGCGCATCAGATAATCTCATTACTAGTAATTGGAGCGGTCCTCGTCACAATTAGTTGCACTAAGCTGCTTACGGTCGGTCCGCGCCCGTACGAGCCACAATCGCGATCGTATTACCGAAATGGGAAGAATTAATGCCCTTTAATAAGGGTCTAAAGGCAGCGTGTAAAAACCTACGGAATACGTATCGGCCCATAGAGTATGTTGAGTCTTAAAGAGATCTGATAATTTTAGAAATTATGGGACATAGTTATTTATGATAATTTTTAAATCTATTTCAGTGTTACAACATTTATATTATTATTTGAATATCAATAAAAAAGCAATTCTTAGACCTTCGAACATTCGAACACACGTGATTTGAGACACAATAGAAAGACAATAGCAACCCGGCAGCCGGCTGTCGGTTGGTCATTGAAATGTTAAGCAGCCATTTACTATAATTACAACTGATAATACTTTTCAAGAAATTCAATTTAAAAAGGATAGATAAACGCACATCTTAAATCTAAAAAGATTAATGGTTAGACCTTAAAACGTTCCTGACTCTAAGTATTTTTTCTTATCCTCAGAATGAATAAGTTGGCATAACATTTAGTTCAGCAAAAAACTCAGATAAACTTAAGATCGCTTAGGGAGATATAGAAAAGCAAAGAAAGCAAGAATGAACCCAATCATAGTGTGGCAACGGTCCAACAGTTGTGGCGATCTGCTGGTAAGATTGGAGACTGGAATAGTAACGCGTTGTAGGGGTATTTGAATTAAAAAGAAGATACGTAAGCGATGTATTTTAGAACATCTTAAAATAAAATTTAAATAAATTACTGACAGATTCTGTCAAGATCAAGTTACTGAAAAAGTAAGACAAAGGTCACATGTTTGGTTTTCTAGTAATGATTTTAATTAAATAAATAAAATTTACATTAAAGTCAACTTCAACAACCCTTTTACAAATTTTGTAATCGTTACCACTCGGTCGTCGAAAGGTTAACCGTTAAGATAATAAAGTAAGACGAGGACGGACGGATGGACGAACAGATAAAGCACAAACGTCAAAAAAGACGAAAAGTGGTACAAGATACAATACTATAATATAATAAGATACTAACCGTTGCCGGAGTAATCCAGTATCGTAGAATTGTAACCATTGCATCAGTTGCTTCCCCCAGTTGACGACGGGCTAATAACGCAAAAGAAACTCAATTTTTAATCAACTTCAACTTTATATATATAATAGCAATCCACCGAATTTTTGGTGATTTCTGCCAATGTCCAGTTTGAAAATAATATTTCAGTTTAAATGACAATTGTACGGTTATTAAATTATAGTATGGAGATCATACACGTGTTCTTATATCCAAGAACACGAGATGACTCCTCAATTTTTTATCAAAACCTTTGTCGCTTTGTTTGACTTCAAAATGTCAATTTTGACTGATAACATTTGAATTTTTGTGGCAGTGCTACCCACAGTTGATAAAAATCAATCATAAGAGATTACTTAGACACCTAAATACTTTTTGTTAGTAAAATAATATTATTTTAAAAATGTTAATAAATATAAATTGTTGGTAAGGCAAATAAATGTTATAGTCATAATTATTTTAGACATCAACGTGCGCTGTTAAAAATATAATATTATGTAATATTATCAGTTAAGACTGATATGGGAACGTTTATGAAATTGGCAACACTGCTTTCACTTACGTCATCAAAGGAAGAATGCAACAAAGTCGAATAAATAACTAATTTAATATTAAATATTAACCCCGCAAAAGATTTCCATGAAGTTATTTTAAGAACGTTAAAATAATATGTTATGATTCATGAGCATACTTTTGTGGCTATACCGTCTTATTTTATAGCGATGCTAATTTAAACATTCTCCTTTGCCTGTCGGTAAAAAATCTAGACTAAACTTTCCACGCGCTACTGTGGCGGCAGTTTGCCAGACGATGCCGCCGGTATGATCGATGCATCCTCAATTGATGACAATACCGTTCCCACTTGAGTCCACAATGCATTAGTCTGTAACCTGATCGCGGACCATCCGTCTTCCATCTATTTATTTTGCATTCGCTTAAAAGTGTCTGAAGACGTTCAAAGTATATTGGATCGATACCCTCTCAATTAGATTCTGGTTCGTTTGAATAGGATGCAGCCATGATTTATTGAGTTTAAAATAGTACTGTATCATTAGTGGCAAGTTTCTTTTGAAACCGTTTTGGAAACTTGGATTCATTTATCATCGCAGCGCTTGCTGTGTAGCAATTTATTTCGAATCCACGCAGAGGTTTTGCCTAAACTTTTAAACAAAGGAATTTAAAACACCCGGCTTTGATAGAGATATCATACATAAACTTCCGTCTTCTGTGACATTATCATAGATTTATTCGTTTTAATTCAGAGCCCGTTATATTTTCGTAAGAAATTTTCTAGAATACTTGTCCAAAATTCCCCTTTCTCGTAACTCGTGTCTACAATACCCTCCGGAAAATGACTGGGAATTTAAGCACAAAGAAAAAGATCACATGGTTACGTCCATAAACATTCTTTATTGTTATAATGCTCCACTTTGGTGCATCATATTTCAGGAGCTCCCTTGCAAATAATAGATCGTCTTGTTTTTGATAACCTGAGATAGTGTGCGCAGCTCATTGTGTATTCCGGCGACGTACATTTTAGATTGTTTAAATGTATGACTCGGTTCTTATGAAATGTAGGAGTGCTTAAATATTAATAGCGCCAGCTACATTATCTTTATATGAAATCAGTATATTATTTTACTTGCTAAGTAAATGTGCTCTCAATTATTATTACGAAGCTTGTCTTAGTTTGAGTAATACTGAAAACCGTTGTTAATTAGAACGTGATTGTCATAATTTAAGTTCAAAGCTGCTGCAACAATACGACATATCGTAGAAATATGATTATAATCAATCAGCCGCAGGACGCCATCATCTATTATAAGTAATCTCCTTAACATCGACCGAGTCTCACATGTCAGAAACTACATTAAATTGCTCACAGATCAGCTGCCACTTCCCGTGACTATTGTGTGGTATTCCTATATTGCTTCTTATTTGATCAGATAATATCGCATCCTTCCAGATGTCATGTATTTATATTAATATCTGTCGTGCTTGTGGTTTACGCTCGTGTGCACGTAAATGCTTCGGCAGGGGGAGGGAGGGGGGAGGCAGGGGATCGGACGGGACCATTCATACACTATTGTGAGGCATATTTTTGTGCTAGCTGTGTTGTCATTGTGATATCAATTTGGTGGAGAAGGCTTTCGGTTATTGAGTATTTAGTCGTATAGCATTAGAACTGGGTTCTGAACGTGACTTTGTCTGTATTAAGATATACAATAAAACACTCGGCAAAAGTATAACTCTTTTTATTACCAGTAATATGGATATATTTATTGTAATCAGTTCAGTTTCACAAGAAATATCTCTTTAAAGTCGTTTAGAAGTCACTAAATGAGTAAAAATTTCGATGACAATATACCATCTTTATTAACTCTCATTTCTTCCCTTTTCAGGTATGTACAAGTTTCCAGAGAAAACAATCATTAAAGATTGAGGTACGTATTTAATAATAGCAGTTTTGAAAATAAACCGAACATTGCTGCCCAAGCATTTGATGCAGTGACATTGGAAACGATGCTATCAGAGAGCATTCCACTGCATTGGCCACCAATAACGTATCTTATACGAATGGGAATTTCAACAAAGCAAAAATTAATCTGTTCCCCTATTGTAACTGCGTTCCACAATCCGTGCTTATTCCAACCATTATCACTATCAGATATCCAGTTAAATCTGTCCATAGTCGTTCATTATGGTCTACACATTAGTGCTCGGGCTTAAACAAAGCGTCAGTTTACAAATGAATTGCCGTATTGTTTCGATACTCATTTGGCTCTGCAATGAAAACTGTACTCATCCCGAATTCCAACTAAAATGCTGATATTTTTGCTTTTGTTGTTACATTTGAAATCGTTGCCATTTGCTTTTTTATCGTTAACAATGTGTGTACTGTGTATATCGTGAACGATTTTCTGAATTTTTTTTTTTCTAAATGGACTGTTCTTTCGTCAATAAACAATTGATTATTTTTAAAAGGCTTAAAGAAATCCGGAGTGTTGAAATCTTTAACTACATTTATTCTTATAATGTTTCCGCTTTTGAGTCTTTACAGAATTACTCTATTCTATAGCCCCGGCTTCATGTGCAACTAGTATAACTTATAGGCGGTATGGAAACACAATATTGATGTTATTTGAGGCATAATATTGACATTATTTGCCGCGTCACCGCCCGCGACCCGCGCCTCACAGCTACTCAACTACGACGTCAATCTATTTTGTGATGCTTTCTGTTTATGCTTTGTTGTGTTATAGACCTGTTGAATTTTTCAGTAAGCTTTTTGATACCGTTTTAAGGTAATAAAGTGTTAAAAACGTCGTTAAGGTGCACGACCTACTCATGTAAAATTATCTCCCAACTATGTTGAGAGTCGACTTCAGTAAATCCAATTCCTGCCTATCAACATTCAACACTCAATACCAGTATATGCAACCCTAACATCCATCAAAACCTTGGTTAGACTAATTCTAAAAAAAAAATTGCTCCTAACTTCGTGTAACAATTGTCGTCCTAGATAAAGTTAGAAATCATAATTATGTTTTATAAAGAAAAGCTAGTAGTAGTACTGGCTCGGTTTTTCACTCTTAAACTTTTATTTGAGAGACGGATGTCTTAACCACAGGGCCATAACGATAAACCTACACATAAAATGAAACGTACGAATTAAAGTACTTAATTGACTGTAACGTCTTAAGTACTTTTATTTGCAAGTTAATTAAAAGTGCTTTTTTGGGACAGCCAAAAAGTAATCGTCGACGTAAAAACTAATTCACTGTAGTGTTTAGGTAATGGAAAGAACCATGTTTAACTTCATTTTCATTCTAGTACCTATACTCTGAATTACTAGATTAAAAACTATTCTTAACTGGCTATAATCCGCGGTTTCACCCACTTTATCTTTTTAATTACTGCTCAGCTCCCCTAAATCATAGCGTGATATTATATAGTCTACATAATATTCCAATGTATAAGCTATATTACCATAAAGTTTGATCATAATCCGTTCAGTAGGTTTTGCGTAAAAAAGCTACAAACATCCACACACACATACAAACTTTCACATGTATAATATTGGTAGGATAAATAAAACCATCATGTATTTGTATGTATAAATTACACAGACACAAACGAACAAAATAAATAAAATATTTCTATTAAAAGTAGAATGAACTTCGACTGTACCATGACCTCTCCGCGTCACGACAGCGCCCTACTTAACTAAATGTTGGCAAATTGAGCCAATTCAAATCGAGTTAAACTGAACATACAGACAAATTATATATATACATACACACCTAAATCTCATTCCCATCTGAGTTTGAACGGTTCATTAAAATAAAATATTCGTGCTCATTGCTAAATTATTTCCAGAGCGTTTAAATCCCTGTAGAGTAATTGTGAACAATGTTCGACCAAATGTAAAATCCCATTATGTACATGTGTGTATCGCTTTGAATCATGAGGAAGGGGTGGGCAGAGCGCTAAGGTACCTTTAAGATATTGTACACAAGAATGAGCTTATGAATTAATTTAATGAGCGTTTAAACCGTAAACATCCGGCTAACTCTGGGCTTTTCTAGGTCTTTGCGAAGTTTTGGTAACATTTTTTTTTTGGTAAGTATGAAATCATCCAATGACTGCTCCCGTCTTGGGTGCGGCGGGAGGGCGTGTCAGACTCTTACTGACTAAAACCCACTCATGTTCCTTCGATTGCCCTTTATGTTCCAGGGTCACGGTAACTATTATAAACATTCCGCAACCCCGGCAGGCGTTGGCCCTGTTGGGCCCCTTCCTGTGCTGACTCCTTCAAGTCTTGGTAACATGGTATAATAACTATTGTACTTAATCCTTCAAATACACATGATTCGAGACAATATAGCAGCCCGACAGTTCGCTGTCGGTTGGTCGTCAAGAGGTTAATGTTATATCGTGTTATGTCAGTATCTACTTATCTATTAAAATCGTATTCCAAGATAGATAGAAAGATAAAACGGATAAAACATATTTTATGTTGGAGGTTCATTCTTTTTTACTTAATAAAATAAATAAGTATTTAAATAAATAAGTTAATATATAGTTTTGTTTTCACAAACTCCAAAAAGGTCTTGTCGTGAGTTCAATCCGCGTGTGTAAGATTTCTAACATCATCTCATCTCCGCCGTAGTGCGCCAGTGATGCGAGATATTATAAAAATATACTCCCACCTAAGCCGTGTATTGTGAGATATCAATATATCTTTATAAATAAAGAAGTGTTGCTTATCGCTTTTATCTATAATATATAAAATGGTTAATTGACTGACTGTTGATATATCAGCTCACAGTCCAAACTGCTGGTCCTAGAGACATGAAAGTTGCGGTGTGTGTTCTATATGATATCTTCTAAGAAAGGATTTTAGGTCATTTCAACCCTAAAAGGATAAAACAAAGGACGAAATTATCAAATTTTAAGCTGGCAAAGCCGCGGGCGAAAGCTAGTTGAAAATATTTTTGGAGTTGCGGGAGAAATGTATAAAAAAGCACTTCCATATAATACAACCGAATTTTATCTTTTATTTTACGTTGCACGCTGCCGCAGCTAGTTAGCTAGCTAGCGGTTAACTAAAAATAAAATAAAAACATTTTAGAATTTCTAATCGTATCTTCGGTCGAAACGATTAGAAAAAATTGGAAAAAACGGTCAAAAGAATTATCGTAATATAATCATAAAGGATTATCGTAACCGGGTTTCGGTTACGATAATCCTTTATGCTGTTTCTGAGCTCAATACTTCATCATCAGATCAGTTTGATGCTAACATTTTCTGGTATTGTCTTCGATATTACATATTTTTGCAATATTTCAAATTGATTCGACTAATACATAGAAGTTGCTTAATAGACTTGCAAAATTCTCTTATACAACCGTTATAGGTGAAGCCAATGAAAGCGTGTCAAATAGCCTAAAATCCATTTTCCAAGTTCATTGGTAACTATGGTTCATCTAGTTAGTCGTCGCACTTCTTCTGGCTTATCTTTAGAGCACTGTGTTCTAAGGTGAGCCTCAATGAATGCATCACAGTAAGTGAATGAGCATTGATCAACGTCTCACCTCCCTGACGGTAACGTTGGCAGATAGATTTATACCCACAACATGCTGTTCATCGTATCTGCGGTGAAAAACTATGTTCTGAAGACAGCCCAGATGTAAACATATTGCTCAGGAACACTTCAAGACTAAGTATTACTTAGTGCGTCAAACGGTTTAAGATTATATCGCTTCTAAAGGAGAGCTTATCCAATTATTGTCGGCAGTTTCTGATAAACTGTTTGTCATTCAAACAGAAGCCATTTTTTATTTAACTGTTTCAGATCGCCATTTAAAAACAGAAGGTATATTTATTTAAAAATAAATTAAGAATACAAAATAAACGAACAATCCCAAAAGCCCTCTATAAATAGCTGTATTTTTTCGTCGTTTTTTCCCGCCTAAAGGGTTATTTGTTTAGACTGACACTCTTCACGGCTTTTTTCTAACAGAATAATAAGAGGGATATGATAAATGGCTCCTGTAGCGTCACTCACACTAGAATAATATTAATATTCCGACAAGGAGCGACACATTGTATACGACACTAAATATAAATACTTCTTATAGCCCACTGACATTAGGATTTCTTGTGACATGGGTGCTCACATCGGCGCTATTTGAATAAATATTCTGTTACTTGAAAAAAATTCGTCTCGCCTTTTTATAAAAACTTCTGATACCTTTTTAGTTAAATCATCAACAACAACAATAACTATAATATCTGTGTTACACATTAATTCAACTAAGATTTGATGTTTCATAAATTGTACTAGTCTCTGCTGAAAGAGATTTTAAAATTGAGTATTACCAATTTTGAAGCAAAATAATAAAACAAAAATGCGATCGTAAAAAATTAAAACTTTTAATAGAAAAACATAAACAAACCTGATACCAACCACCTTGTCTGTCATCTACAGATGAGCAAAAAAGTGATTAAAAAAATATTACAACTCGTTACGCTGCGGACTGTAATCAAAATTGACAACGGTGAAAAAAGTTGAAATGAAACGAAATTAGAAAGTAATTTAAATAAGAAATTATGATCAATTTTACTTTGAAACCACTTGTCGAAGTATTTTTAAGTAAAATTCTAAATTAGACTATATTTTTTTTATTTTTCATAACCTGGGTTCTGTAAATATAAATTAAGTATAGAATATCTTGCCCACTCTTCTTCTTAAGAACCTACCTTTTATAACAAATATTCATTTAATTTTTTTTTTTTTTAAATTCGAAAAATACCTACTTGGCAAGTGGGCAAGATATTATATACTTAATTTATACTTCAAAAGTGTCTTTTAATGCTAATAATAGTAATAGTAAATATTTTAATTTCGTCTTTGTATCTTAAGGTATTCTCGATCTTAATTCACCATCGCTGAGAACTCATTTATCAATAACCACAATGGTAAATGAATTGGAGATTTCGCTTGAATAGAGAAGGACCAAGGATATAATTCCTATCCTTTTACGTACTTATAGCTTTATGATAATCGTTATCATTCCGAGAATTCAGTGCCCAAGTAAGTCCCTAGCAGGTGGTCTGAACTGCGCTTTGTTCAGCAAACGCATTAAACTGCTACAGACATACATGACGGTTATTAAATACATATATTTCTTTTTATTTGCCCTGTCTACGTGAGTGGATTCACAAGGTTTTTCATTTAACTGTGTACATATTTTTTCTTATAATGTTTAAGTATTATGTTTGTAAAGGATATTGTGTTGTTATATTATTCAGGTCGGGACGAACAGCGTCTTCGTTACGCGGGCTCCATTATTAAAGTCGAGACGTATTGCATTACTTTATATTGCAGATGTATTTTTAAAGAGTTTGTTTGTGAATTTTCTTGAAATAGTTTTAAGGGCATTTTTTTTTTATTTTTTTTTTTTGGAGAGTGGGATAAAATATCATCCAATGACTGCTCCCGTCCTAGGTGCGGCGGGAGGGCGTGTCAGACTCTTACTGACTAAAACCCACTCATGTTCCTTCGATTGCCCTTTATGTTCCAGGGTCACGGTAACTAATAAACATTCCGCAACCCCGAGTTTTAAGAGCATCATCATTATTAAAGAAATGCAGTCATGTAGGTACAATAATAAATCAGAAATCAAAAAAAGATTCAAACATTTTTCTTGACCTATTTCAGAAAGTGTGCCTCAATATTTCTTATATTGTCACAATTTCAATAGCATTTTTAATTTACCGGGTCCGCGGCGCCAAGTAACCAATATCCGGTTCTTTGAGCGCGGCCAGTGTTGTGTCGGATAATACTCATAATACCGCCCGGGTACACTGCGCACTGGGAACTTTCATAAATTGTGTTTTATAAACACTACAGGTAGCAGATTTGTGTAATATTTGTGTTGTTGTTGAAGATCATCTCATCAATTGAAATTTCAACACAATTTGTGTTTCTGTTTTAAATGTCTTTGCAATATTCTACATCATTCGCTGCATTCTTTGGTAATTTATGGCTATGGTCGTTGTAGTCTTTGGTAATTAACTTTTTTTACATCTATTTATACATACAAAATTGTTTGAACTTGGTAAACAGCACGTTGATAAACTTGCATTCCAAAATATCATTATCAATCACATCACATTCATGATAAACCAATAAACTTATTCTGCTACATTACCATTCATTAGTTGTCGCTACAAACACTACTACCATTTATAACATTACCAGTATAATTTACCTAACTGTCCATCCGCTGGGACAAAGCTGTAACATAAAATGTCAACAGCTCAATGCATAAAATAATAGTTTCCTTAAAAGCAGCGAGACAGAACTGTTGGAATAAACCCTTTTTATTTAAAGGTCAAATCGCATCGCGAATGGTTGTACCCACACAAGTATTCAATATCATACAATATACTTATTTGCAAAGAAATAAAAACGTTACATTGTCATGGTAAGAAAGAGGAAACAGAAGGTTTATTTCGGAGTGTCGTGATGGCCCAGTGGATAAGGCACCCACCTCTCGTGTAAGAGGTTGTGGGTTCGAAACCGGGCTAGTACCAATGTGACTTTTAAAATTCATATAGTACTTTCTAAAGTTTATCTTGGACATCACTGACATCGCGTGCCTCGGAAAGCACGTAAAGCCGTTGATCCCGGTTGTCATTCGTAGAACTTTGACAGTCGTTACGGGTAGTCAAAAGCCAGAAAGTCTGACCAGCCTAACCAAGAGGTATCGTGTCGCCCATTTACTGGGTTGTAGAGGTCTGATAGGCAGTCGCTTTACGTAAAACACTGGTATCCAGCTGAATCCGGTACGGCTGGAAGCCGACCCGGAAAAGGCTAGGGAGATGATGATGATATTTCGAAAAAACATAAGATCTATACACATAACCACAGAATATACCAAAGCAAGAACACTGAAGAGATTTTGTCCTATAGAATCTGTTTTGCGAGCAGCGTTTTTCTTTTGTTTATCCATCGCTTTTCGTGAACCTTCTCCACTTTGTTCTGGTATTACATTAAAGTGGTATAAAGTCGACAATTTACCCCGCGTAGTGTCAACAATAACAGCTGTTGTGGACACACGTATAACCATAACTATGCTTACATTACAAAAAGTCAGACCCTAGAGAGAATGAGTTTCCTATATATTTCTACTCTTTATTTGTTTTCATGCTTGTACTATGCCAACCTTTGAATATATTATATTTTTTTATTTAGTGTGAAACGTTAAAAGGTTTAGAAAATGGTACTTGACATAAACATTGAATATGATGGTATCCTAATCGGTAGCCGCTGATGGGTTAACCACTCCACTACCCATAGTACCCATTGATAACGCATTGCTTCGGGCGTTCGGTTTAAGCTGAGATTGAGTAGTTTGGTAGCAGCTACTTACAGCTGCAATATACTTACTTATTAATAATGTGTATAACTCCTATTGCAATAAAAGGAGACTTTATATTTAAAGAGGGAGACTTTTTATTTTTTGTCTTCATCGATAGTACTCGAGGAGAGTCCAAAGCGCTTACACTAACACAACTACGCGCCAAATCAACAACAGTCACATAGAAATGTGACTGTTGATTTAGAAACTCGCTTGTGCCCAAAACTTCATTAATATAATCATAAACATTTAAAATGTTTTTGTAATATAGCAGCTTTCCATTATACCATTCTTAAAATTCGAATGTAATGATAATGTCTCTGTCTGTCTATCTTGCTTTCACGACAAAACTACAAACCCAATTTAAATGAAATTTGGAACAGAGAGAGTCTATTTAGCCTGAAAAAGGACATTGGATAGTTTTTATCCCATAAATCCTACGGCAACATAAACTACGCGCGTAAAACATTGGGAGACAGATAGTAAAATAATATTTGTAATAGGAGCTGTACTTCCATAGATTATTAATATTCCAAACAAGCTTTACCTTTTTATATTATGAATGCGAACAGGTATCGATGAAATCGGTACCAGTGATATTGTAATATACACTCGTTGATATCGTTGTTTTGCATGACTATAGCCCACTATAGCCGGCTATAGCCGCAGCTTGTGGCCGTTCAATTTAGTCAGACACGGTTTATGCGGAGTTATGTTGCTCCTCCATATTTGAACGTGGGCTATATTGCTTCAAATATCCTTCAAGATTCATTTTGTTGTAAATATTTACTCGCGGTTTATTTTCGATACTCTATATTTTTTATGAGAATTATTTCAAACATTACATATTTAATAATAAGCTATGTACCCTTTTGTTTGTCCATAAGGTTTAGCGGTATTTTAAATCTGCTTAAACTGTTATGTTTTCTGTTCTAAATTTTACCTTTTGTATTTCCAATTCCAAATCTATGGAGTTAATTAAATTCTACATCAAATTGGTTAGCTTATACTGAAAGGAACTATGACATTTCAAATAAATTGCAAAACATTTTTCTTTACATCTTTTTCCCATGCAGCATCCAAATACCCATCGAATATCATAGTTAAAGGAATGCCCGCAGTTTCACTCCATTAGGGGATAAGCTTGTATCAAAGCATGTCTGCGATCATAAATCATGTCTGTAGGTCCATTGCGCGACCGCTATTGTGTCTCCCCCCCGGCCCCATTCAGAAGCGGCAATGAATGCGCCGCGTGATTTACCGACTCGTTTCATGCGGCTATGTGGATACATTTGCTTGAATAACCGAAGGTTAACAGTATTGACGTCGATAAGTTTCGCAAACTGAATGAATGGGAGAATATTTTCTTTGAATAGTTCGTAATTTTGCGGTTTAGTTGTAGACGTGCGGCGGAATATAGATTTGCTTGCTTTTTGGTATGTATCGTGTGTTGCTGAACTTTGCGTAGGAAAATGCGTTCTGGAAACCGATTATAGTTTCGTTTGATGGTTTTTCGTCTGATCTGAGAAACACACTTTTATTTAAACACAAGTAACTTTACCTACGATAGATCAAAAAGTTCAAAAAGTTGTATCCTGTTGTCTTGTGATTGTTATAAGACATAACTTAAAAGACTTCGATTGAAGATATCTAAAATGAAACTTTAACGAGTCTGTAAGCAGTCCTACTGACACTTTTGTGGGCTATGAAAAGTCTAACAAATTTAATAAAATGACACGATTCGCTAACCAAAGGGCAGTATTCCGGGTGTCGAGACCGTTTTATTAAAAGCCTGTTGGAAGCGTCTGTTGATTACAAAGTTCTACAAGTAATCAATTTCGAGTTAACGTCGATTGGAGCCGCTGATACTTTAAGCGAGTTTATTGGCTTAGCATGACTATTAATTATTTTGGGGTGAGAAGATGTTTAAAAGTATTGGCACTTTGTGCGACTCGAATTGGTTGAACCAATTTCAATATTAAAAGTGTTTGACTTGTATAAAGTGATGTACTTAAGTAAACTGTATTAAGAACAAAGTTACAGTACAATGTGACACAGTACAGTCAGCCATTAATTACTTGTATCTTGTGGATTGGAAATAATGAGGATATGACCTACTTCCTTCAGCTCTTTCTATATTTTCTATCTATTTGCTTTACGCCATTCTACTTTGAGTTTTGATTAATAAGTCAGTATGTGTGTGTGTGTGTGTGTCCTAATTAGTGAAGATTGAGTCTTCCAGGTAGTTCTGTTCTGATGAATATTCTTTCCCTAAAACGTTTCATTTTCGATTACCAATATTCTAACCATGCCATGATCTCCATCGATATAGCAAGTAATACGAGCATCACGAGCACTACATTTTTCTGCACTAAGCGCTCCTCGTTTATCGTCAAACATGGCAGCGGAGTGGGCTCTATCAAATATGCACAGCGTTAGGCAAGTGCATTAGCACAAATGCATCGTCTGCTATGATATGTTGCTCTTTTTTCGCTCTCCCTGGAAATTCTGCTTGAAATATTTGTGCAATTTGAAGTGGAAGATTTAATGGACATAAGTAATGTATTGGAAGGATATTTTGACGTGAGTAGCTCAGGTCTTTTAGCAAATATTCCGTTTTGCATGTAAACTTAAATGAACTTCTGTGAATGCTATATAGCCAGGGAAAAATGAAACAGGTTAATAGATCAAGTTTATTCCGTACCTATTGTGTGTGGACTGTTTCGCCACAAAACAAGCGACAAATCACAGTTCTGAATGTGCTCGTATATATTTGATATAGTGAGCCATTTCTCAAAAATCAGCAGACAATAAGTTAGGTGGTGGGTGGCGCTGGAACAAAGCTTCTGTGGTAACTAGTGGCGCCCCCGGGGGCCCTCAAGACCATACATAAATCGGTTATGGCACGCCTCCGAACGCGTTCACATTCAGACATGGAGGAGAGAGCAAATGAAGTGCTCGCGAAATTACAGGTGTATGGGAACCATGAGCCATACTAGAGCTGAATTACGTCGACGGACGGCGACTAGATTCTAGTACTTTTAAATGTAATTGGGATTTCAAAATGCCTTCCTGGTTTATTAATAGACTTTAGGCTTCACTGTAGTTTTTCCTATGTGGAAATCAAGTATGTATACTATTAAACATAACCTAAATCAATCACGAACACTGTAATTTTCTATCGGCGAAATATTAGTAACCGATTATTTTTCTTGAGATTGCAATTTTACCTCTGTATAATATTACTTTAGTTAAGAAGTGAGCTGTTCAATAAATCGAGAATAGCAAAATCCGTATTTATTTTTATGGAATATTGTATAGAATTATGGAATTTTTGTGCAGTTCTCTTGCCATACTCGTTCATTTGCATTCTACTCTGTCAGTTAATATCTTCCACGCCCTATTGAAACTCGGATAGCTAGCTATTAGTATAATATCGACTACTACTAGAAAAGTAATTTTGCAGCTACCTGTCCAATGAACATTTTCTTGAAAGGAGTTCTCATGATAAAAGAAACTCTAAAATATCCGATGGGTATAAAGATTGCGGATAAAATAATTCACTTTTAAACAAGCTTCAAAAGGCAAGCGGAGTTTTTACGTAGCTTTGTAAATTAAACCATGATTTTGACAAGACGTTTCAAGAAAAAGTTATATCGTTTTAAAAGCTTTTCTGAGATAAGCAGAGATTTGCTTCGTTAACCAAGTCAGTACGTAGCATCAAGCGGTGTCTCCCAGAAATCGATGGTTCATACGCGGCGCGGAAGCGATATCGTGCTCATAAATCTACCGGCGTTCGACTGCGCAATGAATAAATTGTGCACTATACAGCGTTCAGCTATACGCGTCCCGGCGCAGTCGACTGTGCGTCCATGAAGAATGGTGTTTGTAAATACGCCACCGCGGCGCGTTAAGACTCAATTTCTTTGAATTTATTGTATGAGCCTATTTTATGGGGCGCTGTATTGTGGAATATCCTGAATGTGTTTATGAATGGAATGTGATAATATAGCGAGGGATTTAATATAGTATTATGAGCTTTCATACGGTCTAAATAGATAGGATAGATTAGACTCTTTGCCAAGTCGACGCAATAAAATAACCACTTCAGAATCTCTGAGCACTAATGTCTAAAGGAAACCTCTTCAAAAAATGTACTTAATCACCGTTAGTGAAGCGAGTTAGACAATTAGTGTGAAATATAAGTGCACAGACTGCGAGCACATTAATAAAGCGTAGACAGTGTCCACAGCGAGTGTCCTTTATTATTTTCGTGTTCCGCCTAATTGCCTGTTGTACCCACATTTATCAGGAGCTGGAGTGTGGGCTAAGTTATAAGCTGAAGAGGTTTTGAACTTTGGGACACACGTGATTCGAGACACAATAGAAAGACAATAGCAGCGCGTGCCGGCTGTCGCTTGGTCGTGAAAGGTTAATAATCTCTGCTACAAAATCTAACCGTGAAAACTGTAATTGGCTTTATGTTACATAATCAGCTGTTTTCAATATTTTAAGTATAGCTGTTGGTTTTCCATCTAAATAAATAAATAAATAAAAATTTAAATGTTTTCACCCGTATGATTAACCTAAAAGTTATTCACTCATTTATAATATTTAGCGGTCATTATGCTGTGGGAAATCAGAAAAAAATAAATAGAAATAATCAGAAAACAAATTATTACGTTGCAAAGCTAATTTCCCGCATCAGCGTACAACTTGCACCACACTAAACCAAATTCTAACAACACACGTGTACAAATCGCGAACCAATTACTTGCATGTTGACTAATACATTGCGCGCTCAGCACTGCACGCCTATGTATCGCGCGACACATAGGCATCAATGTACAACAAATGACAACATTATGTACGCGCTGCAATCCCCGTTTGGTAATTTCAATTGCGTGGGTATTGTTCCATTTAAATTAACTTTAGCGTGTGGTGACAAGACAATGATATTTATATCTAAATAGATTACTTGTGAATGTTTTTTGTTTGTTTGTGCTTTATGGCCGTTTCTGTAAATGGCGCGGTCGCAACAGAACGGTATTGTTGTTACATTTTATTACTTAGATAAAGCTGTAGCAATTCAAGTCACAGTTAAATTATGCATTAATATTGTATATCATTCACAATCATAACCGTCAGAATTTTTTATTTAAGAGTCATAAAAATGTCGAATTCAGCTCGTAAAATAACCGATAAATTCTTGTAATCGTCACAAGGGTTACTGTGAGTCATAGGGTTTTCCTTAACGGCTAGAATTGAAAAGTGGGCATCCGTATGTGAAATACCTTCTACCCTTAACGATCACGATACTCAAAACGGGTGAATAAGCAAATATTGTGAAGTAGGTTTCCCTCGATATCAATCAACAGTAAATCTCTTCTACCGCGACAGTCATGAGTAGTTCCAAGTATATAACAAGTATATAAGCACACATATCCCGGCTGCGACACCCGCTATTTATCTTAAACTCTTGTCAATCACTACTAGATAATCATACTGAGTCAACGGCACCACATATAAATGAGAAGGGCAAAAGGACCATTCGTTACAAGGTTTGTAGAGTACTCAAAACTGGAACGCTAAGAAGTTACACAGAAGCTTGACCATTATAGTTATGGTTATGGTTATTTATGGTTATTATGGTACAAATACTGGCCACATTACACCAGACTTATATTATGTGAAATGACAATTTTTACACTTTTAAGATAAAGTAAAAAAGAAGGTTGTTTAGCTTCATTTTTACCTGAGCTATTTACCGAAGTCATGGTATTTTTTCACCCAACAGGCGCTCTGAGATTTTTATCGAAATTATGTTGGCTGACTTTTGTTCACATGCTTCTGTATTAAAATATCTCAAGACTAAGTTAATTCTCGTTGAAATTCATGCAGTCGATAACATTTTTAAGCTACATGTATTTTAATGAAATTTACGCCATCATCGCCACATAGATCTATTAGTAAACCCTATTTTTACTACGGTAACATTACTCAGGTCCCCAGGAAGCAAGACCAATAACTTCAAGTTTGACTTTTGAATTTGTAATGTTAAAAATCATGTTATGAACCTTCTGTACTGTGAGAAAACTACAGAAAACATCACCTGCTGAGTGATAGACAGTCTGATTGATACAACAGTTGGTTCCCGTTCGTTTGAAGTTATTTATTGTAAGCACGGCCGTGTCAACGGTTCGTTCATTTTAATGGCGTCATCGTCGAGTTGATATAAAGCAATCAATCGACAACATTTTGTTGGTTATCGTCGGGTTTGAGAATATGTCTTAGTTTGTAGAGCACTTTCTAAAGCCGATATAAAATATCTCTGTTTTACTTTATAGTTTAAAAGTTGTGTGGCAGTGAGATAGGTAACGCTAAGCGAAGTTCGTTCTGTATGACATTCATTTATAAATAAATATATTATATTTATTTATTTATTTATTTATTTATTTAATAAATATATTATATATATTTATTTATTTATTTTTTTAATATTTATCAAGATTTAAGTCTCGATTCATCAGTTATGTCCAGCTTCAGCCAATAACGAATGACAACTATCACGAAGTTTTATGAGCTATCCAAATTTTTGGGTAACACCAAAAATCTTGAAACATAGGGCTACTGAACTCCTGAGAATGGTAATAGAAAAATTCAATAACACTTTGCCCAACCTGATAATTCAACCCAGAACTTTGCAGCTCTGCAGTCAGGTGCAAATGATGCCGCCGGTCTAGTATTATTATTTAAAGATATTAAGATATTTTAAAAAAATACTAATTTCACTCCACTTTCAGAAAAACATTGCACTGATGTACAGTTTCTTTCACAGAAATGAAATATATATGACTTACAAAGAGTAGTTGAAATGTAATAGTTTGTCAATGTTAGTGTCTTGATGCTGATTCATACTTCGCGAAACTTCTTGACTGTATGCACTTTATGATAATATCAATTTTGTGGGAAACATGACAGTAGCTTTCAGATCAGTCAAGATAAAGTAATTCGCGTCGGATTTGATAGCTCACCGGGTTCAGCGTGACTGCCTAATAATCACTGTCTGCTGCTATCTGATCATAAAGTTATGGCATTTCGAAATCTATGCAATGACACATACTTATTAGCATTTGCTTGACACTGATTTTGAGTCTATCATCAACTCTATCTTGTGTTATATTCTGTTATCTGTATATTTTAATTGCTATTGATCCCGATTAGTAGAAAAAGAAATTGATTCCTATTTTCATACCAATATTTTTAAACAAATTATAAGCCTCTGCTCGCGTCTTCCTTAATTCGGTCCAAAAGTTTTTGATATTACGTGTTCAGTCAGTAAGTGATCTAAGATTTACCATTAGCAGTGATTAACACAACATTACATTCTGTCTAGCCCCTAAGTAAATACGTTCTACAGTAACTTGTCTGTTTTGTCAAGCTTCAATCAAACAAACCCAACCACAGCTGCGTAAGTCATCCACATCTAGCGTCCCTCAGCGTTGCCTCACTTGTCACTCACGACTAAACCAACACCGATGGCAAACTATCATCCCCGGAGTGATCGATAGCACCTCTTCTTACCCTCAGACAGAGTTTATTTCCAATCGTCGTGTGTAAGTTCAAATATTGACTTACGAGAAACCTCCCCGCGTGCGGAGCCACGACGCTCGCGGAAGGGTTGAGAGCAACCCATCTTGTAAATAGCGAGTGCTTGCTTACGTAAGTGCTCTTTTCCGGCACTTCGAGCTCTATTTGCTCGCTGGTTTTGCTCGAGCAGGCTGTTTTGACATTACATACATTGAGAATATTGTTCTCTTAACTTTTCAAATCCATTGTTACGATGTTTTATCCAATTGTTGTCCTTTCAAGTTTGCAATTCAACCCACCCCGCCTACTAATTTCTAATTTTCTTATTCAAATTAAAATGTTTAAAAACCAATTCTAGTTTGCTCAGTGCCTCCGGGTTAATTATTGTCTTTCAAAATATATTCGTGGAACGTTTTAGTAGAAAACATATTTCAGAGAAAGTAATTTGTGTGCCGCCTGTGTTCCCAAGTTTTTTTAATAAAAAAATTAATCCTAATATCTGAGTAGCTGACTCAATATGCCAGTATTTGTTCTGATTGCTTATTAAACGCTGGTTTGAAGATAAGATGACGTGAGCTTGTTTGCATGTATTATTAAACTCATTCTCACTAAGTGGTGCCGCTGCCGCTGATTCCGAGATGTCTGTGAGAATAAAACAAATTGTTCAGTAAAAACAATTACTCGTGTTTTTTCATTCCCTTCTTTGAGTTTTTTTCAAATTCCTGTGAATGAAAACCCAGGGAAATTTTTGAACAGATAATTTTGTACAAATTCTCTTCTGCTTTTCTTTATCTTCCAATAAGTATTATGTCATAAAACGCTGTTTGAACCCAACATGGTAAGCATCGCTGGACGAATGGCCTCCTCCCAAGTGATTCTCAAGTCGGCTCGTTACGGCGGCTATAGTGAAGTACTCGTCAACTAATAGTCGGGCTGCCCCCACTGCAATCACCGACTTTGACTTGTGTAAGAGTTCCCATACATATCAATACATTTTTTTATGGCAAGGGAAATTATTCTAAGAGTCGTGGTTGGATATTTTAAAAGTTTTGTAACTTTTATACTATTATTGTGCAACAAAAAATCGCCCGTTTAAAGCTAAACATGGTTGCAGAGTAACTATTATCCAAAAAACTTGGTTTCACACTAACCGTGTTTTTAGTAGAAATTCCGACACAATGTAAAAATTGTTTTTGAATAAATGAATTGAATTGAATTAAATTGAACTGGTTGGCAGTTCATAATTATACATCAGTGTCCACTGTGCTTGTGGATTCGCTTACATAGACCTTCTAAGTGTAATAGAAATAACTATAAAACAATACAACTAACAATATTGCTCATCCTGCACAGAAAACCGCATAATAAAGTAGTCCCTTAGACTGTCTGGTAGGAGATACTCTTGAAAAGTTTGAATAAAATCAGTTCGGAAGCATTTGCGGGATGTTTCAGCATACATTACTTGTGCGCGACTTTATTACATGAATACATTTAAAACTGAACGACTTTCCTTCGTGTATCCACTTATAAACTGGATTAATAAAACGCGCTTATTTTAAAGCTCAGTTCATTTCCAAACGTCTTCACTACATTAATAGTATAAACATCTTGTTCCTCCGGTTCCGGGATGTCGTGGAAATTAAAAAATAACAGCGCTGTTTATTTTCTCGCTAAATATAATAACGAGGAACTAAGGAAACATGGTTATTAAATGTTCACGTAGGAGATTAATGAGCTTGTGTGTAGAATAGGTAATAGCATAGTTGACTTAATTTCTGTACTCAGTTACATAACCAATTCAAGTATCGATTTTCACAACAAGTAAAGACATGAAGTTAACATACATAAAGAAATTAAAACTTCTTAGCGTGTGTAGGGGTTTAAGTGTTTGTGTGTGTATTACTAAAATAATTTTGTACGGCCGACTCTATGTCCGTTAGAATTACAATTTTGACTTGTCATCGACATTGATCGCCAGCCCAGATGATAAAATAGCCAGTACTTATAGGAAAATATATAAGAGTGTATACGGCAACCCAGCATTATATATTATTACAATTGCATGAACCTACATACATAAGCCAGTCAGTACATATTCATAATAATATTCTTTATTGCACACAACAAAACATATAAACTTATAGCAAAAATACTTAAAAAAACGTATGTACAATGGCGAGCTTAACCCAAAATTGAGTTTTCTACCAGCATACCAAAATGTTGTAGTGAGATTTGGAACGGAGAATATGCTTTTTATGTGCAAGAAAAATACCTATTACTCTTAAATAAATAATTGCAAAAAAATAATAATAATAACGACGAAATATAGGTACATAGTTGATGCCGCCACGAGACAAAAGAACACATATCATCTGGCTTGCAGTATTTTATGAGTGCACATAAACTCCGAGAGGTACCATTGTGTGAATGTTGCTATGAATATAAAATCAGTGCCAAGTCCTAACAAGAATATAGGTTGCTGTTTAAAATATGTTGTTTTTTTCGTCATATTCATCATCATTATGTATAGTTTTTTTTATTTTCATCATCATTACCAGACGTTATTCAATTCGACTGTGAAGCTATTTTAATAATCGTACTTTAAGGACAATTTTTTTTTATGTTTATCATTCTGCCTATAATGATTATTACATTACGATTAAGTCAACTCATTTTGTGAGCGTAGCTCTGATTAGTTTAGAATCAGGCGGCCGTGTGTGAGTGGTCCCGAGATATTTGTTATTATTATTTTTATTATATGTATGTAATTATAAATTATAGATCGCTGCGATAGAGCTACGAGTCTGAGTAAGAAATAGCGCGACAACAACATTTTCAAATATCTATCTAATATACTATAATTTATGAAAATAAATAATTATACGTCATATCAATTTATAAGTATAAAAGTCAGTTGGGGTGTCCGGGGTTTTGGGTTATTTCAACACATTGTATATGAAGCAGCTACTTCATGAGCAACCAAATGAAGTGTCACCATATAATTTCGTACCTCTTGGTTCTTTTAGGTAGCAGTAGATTATTAACAATCCATTGTCGGCGGTGTTCCCTTAGTTAGTGCGGCGGCGATGCGCAGGCGGTGATGTATCGCTGCGGGGACCATCATGTTAGGGGCGGCTGGGATTGATACGTCTGTCTGTAGGTTTGTTCGTCAGGTGACTGTATAGGGAGTAATGGAGAGGGGAGTTTAGTCTCAGATTGGTTATTGTCTTAATAAAATATAAACAGTGAAAATTTATCCTTTAGTACAATACGAAAAAGTTGTATGTATATTAAAAGCTTAGAAAGCTAATGGCTGCTAACTAATGATGAGACTATTTTGGAACGAGCGAAGATCTTTAATTTTGTGTCAAACTTCTAGATATAATTTTAAGATTGGGTTTGGCTTTGCCGAAAGTCCAGTATGTCATTAAACACTGAGCGTTTACTTCTATCAATAAAACATAAATGTATTTCTTTATTTAACTCCAACGATAACCGTTTATAAAACAAACAAACTTTACCTCAACATTATTAGTAAGATAGAACTTATAGATTTCCTTTCAACCAAAACAAACGGTCATAATATTCCGCTTTTCTTAAAACCGGAGATTCAAAAGCAGCGCAGCATCAAATCCCTTTGTGGAGTTAAAAGTAAACATTGATATTACGGACACGGAGAAACACTTAGGATAACTGTCTAGAAAGTTAAATCAAGTTGGGCGACCGGCCCCGGTCGGTATTGAGGGGGGGTGATTGATGGCAGGGCTTGTGCAATTGTATCATGTGCCATACTTATTGATATGAGAGGGGAGTAGGTGCCTATAATATTGCAATTACTTTAATGTGGTGTAAATCTCTTTAAATGGGCTGTTAGTTATCATAACATTATTCACCCGCGGCTTCGCTTGAATGTATTGATAAATTTTAGTAACCCTATGTGTGTTTAAGCTATGTTACTGTAAAATTTCACAAAATCTGGTCAGTACATGAAATAATAAATAACATTCATAAATATTATCTAATCAAACTTTCGCTTTTTATTACAAAACTATTACAGCAGTAATAAAGATTATTAGACAGTTTTCATGAAATACAGTAATAGTTACAACAGAATAACAAATAGAGTACAATTTGTGTAACATATAAGATAGACGAGGTCGATTTATCAGATGTTATAACGGCCTGCAATAAAGCACACAGGTCACTTTTAACATAGAAAATAAACTGGTGTTACAATGTCAAACGGTCTATGTAATAAGATTTTCTTATATTAATCATTCTTCAGTACAAGCCAATAGTATTTAGAGGTATGAGAAACAGAGAAAAGTTAAGTTTTTTGTCCTCAATTGAAAAGGTAGGTATCTTCCGACTAGACAGGTTTTGTGTCTGGTGGTGTACTGCCCTATAATTCTAGTCGAGTTTTAGGTACAGATAAAATCGCAGAAGATATAAAGTAGGATAATATGATAATACCACGTCAAACTCTTTTTGCGCGATGTAGGATGTCAGGAATTATTCAATTGTTGGATGATAAATGTGCGATTTAGATATTGTATTATTATTTATCACTATAAGTGAATATATTACTCTTTATTCCACAAGCATCGCACCTCATTCTCACCGTGTTCGTAACAAAAGCAGTGCATGCTTGACACACGAGCTGGCCGGCGCGTGGGCGCCTGTTACTGACTCTTAATAATGACCCACACTCAGTGGTGACAACAGAAGTACACCGTCATCTGTCAGTGAAGTATGGTGGAATGAATTACTGCGATGACTGATGTATGGAAGCTGTAAGTTCAGGACACTTTGTAGCTTGTGTGTGAGTGTGTGTTTATTTTTCTAGTTGTATGAGCTTAAGTTCTTAGAAGTTTTGTTAAGTTTTGAATGTCTCTTTATATTTTCTATTTCTTTTTATATTTCAAGTACATTTTTATTTTTGTACATCGTACAAAAATAAAAATGAATGATGTTTTGTGCCATTGTACATAAGTTTTTATTTTAGTTTTGCTGATGTTTGTACTTTATTTTTTATGTGCAATAAAGAATATGAATATGAATATGTAATAAAAAAAAATTCAGTGTGATCGGGACGTATCAGACGTGGCTTTATTACCTACCTTTTGGCCGCGACTTTGTCCGCGAGGAAAAATAGTTACCATTCCCGGGGGATTACCGGGATGAAAACTATCGTATGTCCTTTCTCGGGTCCCAGACTATATCTGTACCAAATTTTATTTAAATCGATTTAGTAGTTTAGGCGTGAAGAAGAGACAGACAGACAACATTAGTACGGATTCTATACATAATTTTTTTTTCTAATTTACATAAGTCGGTAAATGTTTTAAGTTTCGTTGAACATAAATTACGTGATTTTTGCTCTTGCCAAACAAACCTCATGACACCTACCATGACGTCACATTACATCGTTGCATACAGACATATAAAGCGCTCGTTCTGCGCACGCGCTGCATTTGTTTCGTTGTAGATTTATGTGCGTGCGATTGTTTGCGTGCGTGGGCGCGTGTCGAGTAGTCTCCGCCCCGCGGCGCCGTCTGCGCTCGCCTAAGACCTCACTTGTGGTTTCATTTTAGAATGTTAGGCTTTGGGGTTATTGGTACATATTATTACAAAATTATTATTTTGACTGCTCGACATTCGAATACTCCAGACTTGTTTGTTGTTGAACCGTTAATGCATTTTATTTTAAAAACTGATAGCTATATTAAGTCAAAGTCAAATCATTCATTTTGAATAGACCATTAAAAAGGTTTAAAACAGTACCTACATTAATATTTTTAACCGATTACAAATTGGTGTAGTGATATTTTTCGTCAAGGCTTTGTCCATTCCTTCCATCGTTCGTAATATAATACTTAGCTACTTATTTATTTACGGTACTGTTACTTGTTAACTTTCTATAAACGGTTAAGTAAGAAAATGTCATGACCCATTGAAACCACAATCAGTAAATAACTAGTTATGCTAAAAAAGCCGTAGAAATACCTATAGGGGAAGGTGAGGTATAATGATCCCCTTAAGGGAAAAACGTAACTGTGGCTAAAGTTGACGGCAAAATCGCAAGAATTCTATTGTTGGAGGCAGTGAATTTACTTAACTTTGTAACTGCATACTTATTTTTTACTATATGTATGTAGTTTTCTTGTATTTGAGGTATTTGTTAAAGTTTAGTAAAGGATCATTTTATACACACCTATGTATAAAATGATCCCTGGGGAAGGGGTAAAATAATCCCAGGGATCATTTTATACCAAAAGTTAATAAACATTAATTAAATAAAAAACTCAGCTGTTTATTTTAATGATGTATTGTTCATAACAATTTAAGTAAATTAAATAAAATCTTTTGCAGTCTTCTAGTGTCATTAAAGATTTTTTTTTGTAATTATTTACTACCTACTTAATCAACAAAACTAAACAATAAAACATTGATTTCCTCTTCAAGGTATTTTTTGTAGGGTGTGCTGGTCAATACTGATGTGTCTACTCTTATTCGTCTTGCACTCGCTCTTTTTGCAACTATCTTTGGTGTTGGTCGTATTTTTCGGGGTGTAATAACACCAAAAAAAGTGGATGGAAGACCAGCAGCCAAAGCTGGAGGTAACTTCCAGAAAATCAGACGTTGAGATATTTTTTGGGAAGGACGGTGCTTACTGCGATGACTGTGGAGCTTGTGGAGATGTTTGAGTCACAATTGGAGTCGACATTTGTATTGGAGACAAGGTGTTAAATGAAGGGATTCTTGGACATCCACTTGTAAAGGCTGTAGTGTTTGAGTTTCTCGATTATTCGCTTGAGGAGAAAGTTTTGCACGGTTTCTGATAATGGAGGATTGGACGTCTCAAGGATCGGAATGGAAGGGTCTATCGGGTCATTGTCAACATCCATTTCAGTCGTTTCAGCTGCAATAAAGTCCACATTAGGGAAAATGTCAGGGTTAAACGGATATGTTCTGGTTTTTTTTAATCCATTCATACTATTAAGTGGAACTGCTGCTTTTACAGAAGCCTATCGTCTCTGTAAAAAATTTCGTTATTTAGAACACGGTCACTACTCTCCCAGGATTGTTATTCATCCACTTCTCCAACGCTTGGTTATGATAAACGCTTAGCGGATACATGACTCCGACGTCCAAGGGTTGGAGTTTGTGGGTGCAATGAGGCGGCAGGCATAGAACAGTGACGTGATTATCCCTGGCTTTTAATACCACATTCTAATTTTTTGTGTGAGTTATGTGACTATCCAATATCAAAAGAGCCGGATCTTCTGCTGTCAGTTTGGCATAACTTAAGAAGTGATCGAACCACTGAGATAACACATCTAGTTTCATCCAACCAGATGGATTGCATGCACATATAGCGCCTGGAGGTGCGCCATCCATCAATTCTATTTTCTTTTTAATGCCATAACAGGGTCGTTAAACTCTTTACTTGCGGTTTTGTAAGGCATGCCATCTCTGACGCTATCTAATGCCTTTTGCATTTTCTCTTCAGGCCAATTTTGGCTATTTGTTTTCCGTATATAAATTCGCGGCATGATCTGTAAAAATAACAAATACTAATGGAGTAAAATGATTCCAGGGATCATTTTAAACACACAGAAAGGGATCATTTCGCCCCAAACACCAAATTCCAACATATCGATCAAAACATAACCTTCAAATACCGCGTGCGGTGATCGAACATTGCTTAAATATTAGTTGACTGCTATTAATACCCGGATATAAAACAAGATTTCAATAAACACGAACATGTAAAAAGTAATGAAAGTCCAAAAGCATGCTTACCTTAGATCAGAGTCACACTATTCAATATTTTTTTTTTTAAATCAAGCCAAGCGTTCGCACCGCCATGACACTTAAAGAGGCAACTGGCACGGGTGCGGAAAACATATTCCATGAGCATTTCGATAAATGACACTAGTTGTCTCTGATTTACGGTGGGGGATCATTTGACCTACAGGGATCGTATTACCTCACCTTCCCCTAGTTACAAAATTACTAGTAATTTCTATCCCAATTTATATAAAAAGAGGTTTCAGCCGCAAAACTTTATCAATTTCCATTCCCATTTTAATACTCCAAATTACAAAAACTTGACCTAAATAACTAACTTAGGCTAAGAACTGCCTAAAATACAAGTTATCCCCCAAAAACCTCTTGTTATTTTCTTCTTAGAGCTGCCTTAATGCCTGCAACTAACATTTATTTAGTAACATTTTCATTTGAAACTTGGCGTTGAAGTTTATTCACAAGTTGTACTAAATGAGTTAGTGTTTGGAGTGATTACTTTCGGAATTACTTCGCCTGTTGCTAAGTAGTTATGTAAGTAAAGTCGGCGGGTAACTCGATGTATTTGTTTCCCAAATTGTCATTACGAAGGATCTTAAGAGCTGGTTGCTAATGACAGTTTTATAACGATGACTGTGGCAATTTATTTAACTTTGTCAATACAGGACTTATTATATAAATTAGTTCCTAGGGCATTTAAAAGTTCCAGCTTTTTTTTATTACTTTTATACTTTATTACTATTATAGATACGAATTAACCTTGTCTGTCTGTCCGCTTCTATTTTTCTTTTACAGCTATACTTCTAAACTGATTTTTAATGACATTTATGACCTCTACATGCATCTAACAATAACCAAAATTGTCGCAGATGTTGTCTCTAGCAAAAGCAAGTAAAAGCAGAAGCACTCCAATACGACAATATTTTACATATTTTATGTGTCCCAGACCAGTTCTCCACATCTCTTCAGATAAAACACATAATACTCCAGTTTCACTCGCGCCATCAAGCATAAGGCAATATCAATAAAACAAATCACAAAGCCTTCTGTAGGGTACGAAATAAACGGCTCGCCACACAACGAGATCGGCAAATTTACACTGCACTCACGCGGCAACACTAACTATTTCACTCATATACAACCGCCAGTCTGACACTACCTTTATAACACCAAAACTCACTTACAACTCATTCTTAACACCACACGCTAAAGTTCAAACTCGCATGGCACGCCTTTCAAAAATGGAAGCAATTAATTTGGTATTTTTGAGTTCCACTCCTGCAAGTTTACTTTTAAAGACTGTCAAAGGATTATGGGCTTTGTTTATATAGCAATAATGATCCTTTTAAGTGCGCGCGTGGGCGGGGGCCGAAACCAACGAGTTTATGAAGTGTTCGTATGCAAATGTTGGGCTGTTGGTTTTTTTCTTTGAATAATTTAACACGGTTTGTCGCTTCTGCTGTTTCTTTGGTTTTTGTGATTCAATTACTTACGGCGAGACATTTTACCTTTACAATTTAGAAGTTACTCTAGTACGTTACACAATAATACATTGGTACATTTATATGTATATAGGGATATTTTTTAGTAAGTCTACTGACATTCGATTCGTTGACAGGCTTGTTGGTCTAGTGGTTCACTAACCACTAGACCAACAAGCCCGAACCCACGACATGCGGCTTAGCAGTCAGGGTCACTACCCTGACTGCTAAGCCGCATGTCGTGGGTTCGATTCCCACCCAGGACAAACTTTGTGTGATGAGCACGAATGTTTGTTCTGTGTCTGGGTGTGATTTATCTATATTATGTATGTATTTAAAATTATATATGTATGTTTATCAGTTGTCTGGTTACCATAGTACAAGCTCTGCTTAGTTTGGGATCAGATGACCGTGTGTGAGTTGTCCGAGGATATTTATTTTATTCCTTGAAATTATACCCTTATCATGAAGTCTCTCGGCTTATTAGGGTTCCGTACCTCAAAAGGTAAAAACGGAACCCTTATAGGATCACTTTGTTGTCCGTCCGTCTGTCCGTCTGTCAAGACCCTTTTTCTCAGAAACGTGTCGAGATATCAAGCTGAAATTAATATTAAGTACATACTCAGGTCTGCTATCACTCAAAGCCTTGAAAAGATCAAGTTTCTAATTCAACGCAAAAAAAGATACGGCGGTTTATATTGCATAA
This sequence comes from Athetis lepigone, assembly GCA_033675125.1. Classification (NCBI taxonomy): domain Eukaryota; kingdom Metazoa; phylum Arthropoda; class Insecta; order Lepidoptera; family Noctuidae; genus Athetis; species Athetis lepigone. Next base: position 21,102,510 of record CM066218.1, read on the forward strand.
TTAGACATTTTCAAGGGAATCAAAACCTATAGGGTCCTTCCCATTGACCAAGAATCATGAAATTTAGCAAGAAGCAAGGTCATGTAGCACAAGTAAAGGAAAAACTCCGAAAACCGTAAATTTGTAGTTAGTTCTCATCAGGCGTCCGTCTGTCCGTCCGTCTGTCAAGAACCTTTTTCTCAGAAACGCGTAGAGATATCAAGCTGAAATTAATATCACATAGGTACTCAAGTATGCTATCTCTCAAAGCAATGAAAAAATCAAGTTTCTAAATCAACGCAATAAAAAGATGCGGCGGTTTATATTGCATATTTAGACATTTCCAAGGGAACCAAAACTCAAAACCTACAGGGTACTTCCCATTGACCTAGAATCATGAAATTTGGCAAGAAGCAAGGTCATGTAGCACAAGATAAGGGCAAACTCCGAAAACCGTAAATTTGTAGTTAGTTCACATCAGGCGTCCGTCTGTCCGTCTGTCTGTCAAGAACCTTTTTCTCAGAAACGCGTCCAGATATCAAGCTGAAATTAATATCACATTCACATACTCAAGTCTGCTATCTCTCAAAGAAATAAAAAAAAACAAGTTTCAAAATCAACGCAATTAAAAGATACGGCGGTTTATATTGCATATTTAGACATTTGCAAGGGAATCAAAACTCAAAACCAGGGTACTTCCCATTGACCAAGAATCATGAAATTCGGCAAGAAGCAAGGTCATGTAGCACAAGTAAAGGAAAAACTCTGAAAACCATAAGATTGTAGTTAGTTCACATCCATCCATCCTCCCGTTAGTCCGCCTGTCAAGACCCTTTTTCTCAGAAACGCGTCGAGGTATCAAGCTGAAATTAATATCACATACTTAGGTCTGCTATCTCTTAAAGCAATAAAAAAATCAAGTTTCTAAATCAACGCAATAAAAAGATACGGTGGTTTATATTGCATATTTAGACATTTTCAAGGGAATCAAAACCTATAGGGTACTTTCCATTAACGGAACCCTCGTTGCGCGAGTACAACTCGCACATGACCGGTTTTTTTTTTAATCTAGAATCTTTTCTCTGAAGAAAAAAAAATGCACCTACAGATTAAAAAAATAAAAAAGTGTTGACGGTAACGTATTTAAGTGCGTAATGCTGCAGTGGCAATGCGCCCGTGTGCACCAATCTGCTGCATTACGCATCCCTGTCAAGCTGATTGTGTTATACGAGCACTTCCTACAAGTCACTGCTAACTTTCCTACATACAATCTTATTGTAAAATCTTGGCATAACGGTATTTATAACGGGTGCAGCACTTTTGCCACAAATTAGTTCACAAAACTATACGTTAGAATGGGAATTATTTGTCTATTAAATAAATAGGTAAATAAAATTTGCTTGCTGTTTGTGATAATTTTAGATCTCAATTAAATTCGTGTTATTTTAGTTTCTTCACGGTAATGTGTTCTAATTTCACGATAAATTAAAAAAGTGACACTTATAATTGACTGTACCCGATTGCAAACCAACAACCATTAAAATATTAAAAATCACGGATGATTATAAAAATCATTAAAATTAAATCAAAATTTATACTATCTTAAAACCATCATAGTTAAACCCATGATAGGCGTTGCGTCAAAATTCCGCAGCCCACTCTCATCGACAGATTTACAATAAAAACCATGTATATCAATCATATTGATTTGTCGTCTAGCCGTCTTGATTGTTGGCACCGGCGGCGAGCTGACCTCCTTACGTCATGAGTTACTGGCCCATAATCTAACAGTGTATTCCGTTAATATTAATATGGTAATTTAAGTGAATTGGGTGATATTTGGCAAATCCCCAGGAGGAATACAAATACAGTTAACCTAGTAAAATAGGTGATGAGGAATATATGGAACTGCTTCTCCAAGCACTACATAGATTTAGATGTGATCATCATCTCCCTAGCCTTTTCCCAATCGTGTTGGGGTCGGCTGCCAGCCTAACCGGATTCAGCTGGATACCGGTGTTTTACGTGGAGCGACTGCCTATCTGACCTCCACAACCCAGTAACTGGGCGACACGATATCTCTTGGTTAGACTGGTCATAGTTTCTGGCTAACCAGTAACGACTGTAAAAGTTCTACGAATGACAACCGGGACCAACGGCTTTACGTGCTTTCCGAGGCACGGGATGTCAGTGATGTCTAAGATAAAGAATTGAAAAAGTCACATTGGTACTTGCCCGGATTCGAACCCACAACCTCTTACACGAGAGGCGGGCGCCTTATCCACTGGGCCATCACGAGATTTAGATGTGATATACTTACATAAACAACATTTTGCAAAATGAACCATATACTTATCTTCAAATTTATTAAAAAATATTTACAAAAGCGTAGAATAAACAAACATGGATAGTAGGTATTCAAAAATAAACACAGTTCATCGAACTTTCGGTTTAACAAAAGGATGACAATCTTATTTTCTTTTATTGTCTAATTCTAATCGAACTGAAGCCTGTATGCGACAATTCCGCTTGCATTTGACTAGAAATTACATGTACAACAAGCATTGAATTTAATCAAAGATTTATAACTACTACTAGACTAGTTAAAGCACACTTTAGCATTAAACAACACTATTAACACTACAAGTGCTATAAGCGCAACACTAGTCAAACAGCATGTACCACTGAATCACTGATACTCGCACTAATGAGAACCGACCTACTTAACAACACTTCAATAAAACTTAATGTACTCCGATATTTGATAACTTAGTTCCGACTTGGATTACATAAATGAGTTAAGTTACACGCGGAGAGCGGGCATAGCTATCTAGATAGATATATATACCAGGATCTATTTACTTGGGTATTATTTCTCGAAATAAATGGCTTCTGTGTAGAATGATGAGCAATAGTAAGACTGAAGATGGGAGCCGAACACGCATTGCGCCAACCACTAGAAAATTAAAATATGCTGTCGTAATTTTTTTTTACACCATGAATACACATTTTAGTTTGGTTCCTTATTTTATATACTTATAAGCGCGTGCCTTTCCATAGGAGCCACAGGACTCATAATAGTTATAACAAGTAAGAACACCAACAACCCACCTACGCACTCCCACAAACAAACAATAAAGTAGGACATAACGCCAACCTAATAATTTTACATTTTCCCCGCTTACACCATCAGCCGATGTTTGTGTAGTGTTGATAACACTTTCCCCTCAGCAATAACACGCGAAAGGGTAAAAACAAAACTCCACTAATTCAATTTGCCCTCCCTTGTACCACGGGCGGGCTATAAGGATGCCTGTTCATAGAAGCGGAGCGGTAAGCGAGTCAAGAATTTAAGAAAAGAATTGCATAAAATCCTCGCTCGCGAGATTCTATTGGTAGATTTTTCCGCTTCGCTGTTTCGCTCCGCTCCTGTAGACAAGCAGCCTTAAGATGTGTCCCACTGCTAGAGTATCACGTTGAAATGTCGATGCAAATTGTCATTACTTGTGTTGATTAGACTAACAGGTAAGACACCGGTCTGAACAACAGCATTAAAAGTGAGTACGATGCAGTGATTTATTACGATAGTTTTCTACTGACACAAATAGACATGGCGGTTAGGAGCATTGTCATGCTCGCTCAAAAAGTCTCGCTGATGGTGGCGAGTGCGTTGGATCATTCGGTTCCCTTCAAAATGGTTGAGCTAAATGGTGCTGATGTCACGCGTCATGCTCGTGAACGGGCGCTATCCGTTGAGATGGGTCATCTCTTAACTGCCATGACTTCTTATTTTTGACTTTTTATTTTAATTTTGTATTTGTTTATTTTGTTATATACTTACATTGTTTTCACATGTAGAAGCACCAAAAAGAAAATGTAACCAAGACTTTGTAAAACATGATATTTTTAAAAAGAGTGTCCGTGGAGTTTCTTGCCTGTTCTTCTCCATAGAGATCTACGTTTTGGAACAGGCAATTAGCGTCACTTTTCTTTTCTGACTAACAGACCGACCGACTCTTTGACAATTCATAAGTACCTGTAAATGGTCTAAGTGAAATAAATGCTTTGAATTTTGAATTTTGAAACGTGTAATTTAATGCCTGTAATTGAGGATCAAATGCATTGTTACGACGACATCAAAAGAAAAGATGAGAGAGTGGATACAACCAAACTCAAGAATAGTTGGCTGTAGGAAAGCTACTTTCAAGCAGTAGAAAATAACTAAATTGAAATTAAATACACCATAATTATTTGATAAGTATTATGTAAATTATAAATCAGTTGAAAAGAGGCATGTAAGACTGAGTGGATTTGTTCCATGTGAAATTTTCTAATATATTTTCTGAGGAAAAAAAACATGAAACCTGGATATCCATTAAGTCTCTAATCGCCGTTCCGTCTTTACTCTATGAGAAGTCATTTGCCGTTCAAAGACTAGTGTACACAGAAAGTAAGTGCAATGTGATGCAACTAGACAATGAATCTAAATTAATATGAATAATTTGCATTCTATTGGAATAAAGTGTCATAGTTATGTGTCTTATTTGCAGTTTATGTCAAACATAAGCTAAAATTACCGGCAGTTAGAACGCAATCGTTTGTTTGTAATCGTCAATCTACTCTAGACCATTGCATATCAACTCGCTTCAAAAGTAATGGCCCCCTTACTTATAACTAATAGCGCGAATGCGACAGATATTGTATCGGATTATTGTCGCAACTGAAAGTAACAGTAATGTGTTGAGTTTATTACTTAGTAAGAATTATGTCGGTCTGCCAGAGGTTGACTCACTTACAAAACATAAACTGTGATGACTATAGGTAAGGTACAGTTGCATTGATCGAAAAAGGGATGCGACTCAAATGACGATTTCGTACAATCTCTATCTCTATCATCTCCCTAGCCTTTTTTCAATTATGTTGAGATTTAACCGGATTCAGTTGGATACCTGTGCTTTACGTGAATTGACTCCTATTTGCACGTCCACAGCCAGTTACTAGGCGCTACGATACTCATTGGTTAGACTGGTTAATCTTTTTGGTTTCGAGTTCCACGAATAACATTCCGTGCCTCGAGATGTCACTGATGTTGAAGATAAACTTCAGAAAGTAGAGTACATATGAATACAAAAAGTCACTTTGTCAAAAACGCTGTATTCTAAACGGCCTGGCATTCATTTACCACGCATCTTCTAACTAGCCGAATGTCCATGCACCGATCGAAAATAGATTTAAAATACCTTCAAAAGCTATAAATCCAGTCTCAATTTAGAATCAAAACCAGCAATATCTCCGTAAGTTCTCATCTTAGTGTTTATATTGATCTAGTTCTGATGCATCATCACCTCAAAATAAATGAACATCGTCGTACTAGCCCGTCGCAAAACTGCGCACAATAAGGACGACCTTCAAGCTCTATTTATTGTCACAACGAGATTATTACACAACAGCATTCAGGCAATCAAAGTGGCACGTATCGTGTAAATACTGGCGCAAGTACCAGGGCGTAAGAACTAGTAGAAGGTGGACTTCACGCAACATCGAGCCACCGTCAAATGGTCTAGAAAGACAACCATAGCAATCTCAACATTCTCAACTACACTCGATACTTAAAATAAATGTAGCGAAAACCATTTAGGAGAACAAATTATATAGGTATTGTTTTTTCGATCTGCTCACTATACTATAATTTTCTCATTTTCCTAAGCCTTCTTTTATAAGATTTTAACTCCGCGACTTTCTTTTTCGCTTTAACCGCAGTGCTTACTTGTTGAGGCATTTTCATATGTGAATAGTTTGTTCCTTTTTGCCTTACAAAATCAGTTTTTTTTTTAACTCAACTCTCTGCGAAATATTATTTAATCTATCACAAGTACGTTTATTTACAAAGGCACATTCCATGCAAAAAGTGTAACCCAATTTAATTAACGCAAATTAAGTTTTGTAAGCTTCACCTAAAGTTTAAAACTTATTGTTTATCTATGTAATGTAGTTAATATGAAGCGTACCTTCTCTGGCCACCCAGTGTGAGTCGCACGTGTTAGCTAAACGTGTCGTGTGTATCTCTTTGTCTGGCACTCATTGTCGGCGAGGTATTCATCACATCGGGGCCAGCGGCTGAGGTCGTTCCTGCTGCTAATTCATACAATATCTGTTGATATCCGAGGCGTCATGTTACGGGTTTGTGGGGATTACTCAATAGTAATCCCCACATGTTCCCAATGGAACATAGAAGGAAACATAATAAAGTTATGGTCCTCTACACCGAAGCGCTATCACTGCTTTATATCAAACTGTTCTTGGTATTTTATACGACGCATTACCGCTTCTGTAAGGCGAACCTTTTATGTGCTTTGATACTGGTAATACTAAAGTTTGTATTTATCCGAATCATCGCTTAAAATTATATGAATATTGAGTCCATGACAAATGGGCCACACCACACAGATTCTACAAAACAACTCCATCAACTTGAATTTAACAACATCAACTAATGACAAAGTACTTCACGGTGGCAATAATTCCGGAGATTTCAGCCTTTAATAAATTCAACCACCTATCATTAAGCAGACATCAAAACACAAACCTCGCGCGACTGACATTATAATGACAGACAAGCACACAAATTCACAAGAAACGGACAATTTCCAGTTCGTGACGGAAACGCGTTGGAAAGCCGAGTAAGTCACGACAACAGCCGATGATAGCCGAACAAGTAAACTGAGCTAAAAACCCCTCATTACTACTGCATTCTGCAAATGTGGGCGCAGACCTTTACAGTTTCCTTGCGTATTGGCATTTCAAAGGTTATTGCGTAGGAGTTACAGATTTCATTATTTCTCAACATAGCAGGGGATGTTATTGTTCAATGGCGAAGATATTTAATGAAATGTTAAGCTATTGTAGTTGTTTCAGCAACAATGGGGATATCTTGGCATTCAACGTTACTATATTCCTAACATTAAGATAGGATACTATTTATTTGCCAGCGCTAGGAATACTCGTATTATTAAACAGATAAGATTGCTATTAATATTCATATCGAACGGTTCTTAAGATAGGGTTCATAACGTAATAGAGAATTTCAGGACAAATTTATGTTCAAATTGCTGTTAGAATAATTTAAATAGATATTTCCACTTGCCTAATATGGATAATAATTAAAAGTGACACATCAGCGTGACTGGCAGGTAATAAACAGGATTCATTTTATACAGATATCGTATATTACCATTACGGCAATGAAAGATAAACTGTGGTGTAGGACTGAACAATAGTATGATGAACGCGCTGTCTGTAGACACATTTCACTAGGTGTGAGGCAACTAAATAGCTCAGCCATTGTAACACATGAGGCTCACATTCAACATAATGAGAGAGATTTATCAATGAATAAAACTGATAGATTTTTTCCGGGTCAGCAAGGTAGTAAGATACCCAACACAAAGGTAACACGTCCTTAATTACCAAGACATATTTTTGTTTTGCAGTAGCGCACTTCACTGCAAAAAAAACAAAAGCAGTTGAATAACAAAACAACATCACCTCAATCAGAATATAAATTAGTCTCATTTGGCAATTCATTCAGTTACAAAAGCTGCAACGAGTCCGCACGCAACTCGACACGACCATACATTTGCATCAATGCAGTATTTACTCTGGCCATTCATTTAGTCCTGGTACATTCTAAGACATCTCGCAAACAAAGGATGAGATGTCTAGACGCACCCACACACATGCGTCCCAACGATTTATTGCTAATGGACAGAGTCCATTACAAAAATAGTGGAGTAAACTGTCGACGGGCTTCCGGGAACCAGCCGTGGAGGAAGTCCACTATTGTGGCGATTGTGTTCGTCTGCCACACTAGCTTAATGACCGACACAATTGGGTTTAACTGCTGCAAGCTTGTGATGAAATTCGTCTACGGAAAGATTGGAGTTATGATGAGGTGGGCGTAACTATTCTGTTTACATAATGAACACTTCCACATTTACGCTCTTGTGAAAATTACCGTCTATTTGCGTAATCATGTCATCCAAAGAACGTTAACAAAATTTATTTTTTGGAAAATATTCTCGTCTGTTAGAAATATGCGCAATATTTCCATTCATAAACCCGTAAGTTATAATTAACACGTCGATGCGAATCTTCGCCAGCAACCGATAATGTAGTTGTTCGTGCCATGTCGATCTCAGGTCGCTTTATCCTGTAGGTCCTATTACTCAACACACAGTTAATAACTGACAAGACCTATTAGAACATATATATGAAATGCTAAAATACTACAATTTAATTCATGGAAAACATTTACAGCACGCAATATTCAGAAGGCTGTTAGGTTTTATTGTGGAAATGGTAGTAAAATTGGCAATAGTGCGACAGCTCCAATATGTTACGAACAAGGAACTAGAAGCTCGTGAACAGGAAGCGAGCTAGGACAGAATGTATGGAGCGCGCGCAGTGACAGTCGTGCGCTATCGCTATCGATAGCGATATCATAATCGAACGTATGCCTGCGCACAGCTGACAGTTGTGGGAAATTATCGCCGCCACAACTATTATATCTGCGATTGCAACTGGCGATGATTCAGAAAGTTACGTAAGTTGTTTAGATATCAATTTCAGGGGCTTCTATATTAAAAAAAAAAAAACTAAACTGTTAAATATTTCGTTTTATGTTTATTTAAAATTCTGATGAATATACTTCTTTAGTCATGAAATGGCCGAGGAAATGACGAAACATAACAAGATTAACATCTTGAAGACATTAACTCCAGCTTCCTATTATATTACAAACCCCTCTAGCACAAGTAATAACGGTACATAATACATGGCAGTGTATTTACAAGTACATCCCATTCACCCCTGAACGAGTTTCCGTGGAGCCGGTCATACTCATAACTCAACACCCTTTCATGATAATTTAATCCGCTGGTAATTCGGCCCTTTTGTCAGATATTCTCGTACAGCACTGGATGTCCTGGATGTTGGGTGAACAGAAGTGCAATTAGACACCAGGTGCACTTTTGCCATCAAAACTGGTTAAAACTAGTCTTGCCTTTCTGATCTAACAGGTTACGTTTTACATCAGCTTTATTGTCTCTTTTTTACATTAACGTTCTATTATAAACATTGCATTGCGAAGTGAAAACAAATAATCGAACATTCGTATCACCACTATTAATCAGAAAATTAATTTTTTTTCGCAAATAAATTATTTGTGGAACTTGGATAACAGATTTTCTTGAATATTAAGTTTAATTCCAAGACCCTACTACTACAAATAGAGTACAGACGCTCGCACAACACTCCACATACGAAACTATAAAATTTTCTGTTGACCTTAATGCTTTAATGATAAAGTTGAAAATATTATGAAGGGAATTTTACTTCACTTGATGTCTTGGCGTCTGTACAAGACGTTTTGATGTTAAAATTTAATTCAAATTACCAAATAGACTAAAAAACTTTCATTACACCAAACTTCCATATTCAAATCCTATCCAGCATCGCTAGCTCGCTGTAGGTAGAGCTCGGATGCCCCACCGGGCGTCCGCTCGGACGTCCGGAGTCAGGCCGGTAGTAGACCGTTAGAACGGGCGCACACTCGCGCCGAATTATTGGAAGCGTGCAACCTACACTCATTGTCGTTGCGTCCGCACTCCGCACTGCGATAGAACAATGGCGGAGGTGAACGCAGAAGAACCATTGGGTTACTAGAACCAGTATTGAGTGATGCCTTCATCTGGACGCATTTATAAATTTGAATTTATTTTGTCGTGCTCCCAAAGATCTCCAACATTAGGCAGGGAAAATAAATTCTATGACATACAATTATGTAGGGCTCATAACTAAATTCTCTAACACCTTTAAAACTAGAAGAGATTTATCATAAAGTAGTCAATTTTATATTTACTGCTTCTTCCTATGACGAAATTTAGCAAAAAATAAGTAGACCAGCATTTATATTGCGATCTTTGGGTTTTCCTTATACCTTTATAATAATCTTCTACCATGTGAATTTTCTCAAAGATAAAATCGAGTAACGTGTAAAAGTTGAAACTTCTGTTCTCGTCTTTGTTGTGTGGACAGTACGTGTCGCACCCAAACGAATTAAACTGAAGTTTGTTTTAGGATCTTCCATTAACTGAAAATTACACGACAGGGAATTCTTCTCTCGGAAAACTTTATATTATAAATGTTTTTGAGGATGCATGAATGTTTTTGTGTGTAGGTGTCACACTGTCACGAATTAAATGATGAACGGTTTTTGTTGAAAATAGTACATTAGGTTTACAGTAGCTTTACAGTAGTAAATTAGCTTTTACAACAGAATTGCACATAGGCTACATAACATCAGGCTGACCACGGGAGTAGACCAGTAGCAAATGCTTTAACATAAAGCGGGTGAAACGACGTTGTGCAAAATGCTATATTCTTAGAGATTGTTCGATGTCATGAACTTTCAGTTTAATATTTGTATATTCTAAAATATTTCTAGTTCCAATAATTTCACTAAGCCAACTATTTGTTATCTGCAATAAACAAAGTCTCAAAGGCATATTTTAAACATTTTAAATACATAACTCCTTTATACTTCATCGTTAAAGACAGTTTCATCGCTCGGCAGCAGATAACTGCCCCGCTCTAACGAACGTCCCTTTGAAACCAAATCAAAGTAAATCCGAAAAAACCCTCAGAATTTAGTTAAAAAAGTCAAAGATTAAACGTTTCTTTAAACTATTCCATCAATCTTGTTAATCTGGGCATGTAAATAACGACAGGTCGGGGAGGAACAGAAATAGAGGGCTTTCAAGTTGTTCGCGAGAGGGCGAGGATCAGCTTCGTTTAATTTGAATTATTTAAGATTAAACTTAGACTTGTTATACCAACTCTTTGGAACAAAAGATTTTCATTTAAGAACCATGATGACTTAAAAGGCAACAATGCATAGGTTTAAACTGTAATTAAAATAGTACCGCCGTCGTGCAATTTGTTAAGGCAACGGCCATTGTAAAGAGTAATCAAATGTTATGGTGACCTGACATTTAACCACGCAGCATTTAAATCTGAACGTGATGTGCCAGTTTACTATTTCATGTTTTATTAATGCTCTTCCGTATTCAAAGAAATTAAGCAATTGAAAATAAATTTTCACGACCATTACGAACAATTAGATACAGAATAATTTTATTTTGTGTTTCGTGCAGATAGTTGAAAAGCTTAGCCCTGTTCAATATTATACATTTTGTAAAATTTATCTAAAATTATTTTCCGAGACTAAATGCAAATAATGATGTACCAGGAGAACAGAAATCACAGAGCATTATTCCTGATTATATACGACATTTGAACACCACATCTCATCTATGTTGATAGGCGTAATTAAACTGTAGCAACGACATTGTGTAAATATACAGATCGTTAATGATCTATGGGGGTAGTGATGGTGCGAGGGGGGGGGGAGGGTTAATTTGGGGGGTTGATGCAGTTGATGAAGGCTCGTGAGTTTGCGGAATGTACGCGTCTAGATCGCGATGACACCAAGTAGCTGGGTACAGAAGGTTATACATAGGGCTCTTAAATATGTTAGCGATGGAACCCTTTTAAAAACGATTCAATGGAGTTCTATAATCTTTAACTGCATTCGTAATAATGATCATGTTACTGAGTGTTACTTAATATTAACATTTACATATAAATGTTTTTAACTTTTTTCTGCCTGCTTAATGCGAAGTTTAATTGACCGGTATATTTACAACTAAAAGCTTTTATGAGGCTACAAAAGCTTTGTAGAGCGCTGGAATGATACGAGACACATTTTGACTCGCTTAAGAACTCCGAATCGTAGTTCCTCTTTGTATAAAAGAATTCGTTCGTACGGCGCGATCACAAACTTTCTTCAACGAATACCATTCGCAAGTTTAGTGCACAGGCACTCGATGTAAGTTGCGTTTGTGTATGTGTCCGAGCGTTTCGTACACAAAGGCCTGCGTCCACGGCAGACTTTTGAAGGGCCGATTACGGACCATATGTCAATAGTTACACAGTTTCGTAGAACCTACTTTTTTTGATCGTGTGCCTCCGCGCTGCTCTGTTGCCAGCCATCAATACGTTTTATTTTTCTTCTTCGACAAGTCGGTCTCCAATTTATCGTACGTGAACGGGCAGCCTTAAGCCGTTTGTCCACCGCCGCGTGACAACGCCAACGAGAACAAGATGACGGACGGCGCCGCAGCGCAGTGGTAACACATACATTTACTATAGCCGCGTGTCCACCGAACGTCACGTCACCTCATTCTAAACTCCGCTCGCCGTGACGGTTTTGGTGGCAATGACCTTAGAGCCTGACACGTCAGAAAATCCTGTGTAGTAGAATTTCACAAGACACGGCGACGTGCAACGTTTCTGCGTCTTGACGTGAATTTTTCGTTACGTTAACGTAAATTTGCACGTCACGTCAATGTATCGTGCCACGTTTCCGCACCGTTCCACGTTGATGTCATCGTGACGTGGAGATGTGAACAGGCTCTTACATGGAGCAGACCTTCTGTACGTTCCTGTACTGCGTGACATATTTGCACTCGTTCAATTGACGTGACAGACAGCGTTCAACAAACGACACGACAGATAAAACTTTGACATACCTGCCGAGGTTCATCGTGTTTGGATTTAGTCGCACGAGAACCTAATTGAAAGGGTTCAGCAGTTGAGTGGATTTATAAAGGAATTGTTTTGCAAATATTTTACTGGTTTCCGAAGATTTGTGGTTAGCTATACTCTGTGTCGTCTATGTAGTATACTCAAAAGAGCTGCTGTAAGAAATATTATCTCGTGAAACTGTTCTATTTTTCTGATGTCTTTGCTAATTTTAAGGTAGAGTAGTTAAGGTAATATTTTTTAATGTGTTTTTCGAATTTGAATAGTAAAATAAGTAATAACAAAACAAAACTACTATGCTTAGTGAGCACAGTGCTCGACAGTCGGGATGCACTATTGTCGTGACATTACCGCGTCTAGCGAGTAGGAGACAGCCAGGGAGACTCCACAAAATCACTGCTATATTACCTATTCTGACTCTAACCAGTTTTACTTCCTTTTAAATATCTCTTCTCTGCGGTCAGACAAATTCCAACCAATAAAAATCTAGTTCCCACAACTAGCTGGAAACGTTTTATGTTTAAGTTAATACTCTTTGCAGTTAACTTGGTACTTACACAGATACTCTGCGAGGTAATTGGATAGAAGCACTACTTTCTACTTGAGATAAAAGTGCAACCTAAAAGCTATTTCATTACTTACTTAATTTAATTCACATTTTTAACTTACGACTGCAACTTTACACATGTACAGGTATACACATTTACGAAAATGTATTTGTGTGTGGGTTTTTTATGTTCACTGCAGTCCATGGTAACAGTATTACTTATAATAATAATTCGTTATCGTATATAACCCAGTACTTTTTTTAATACATCTAATCTCACACTAGGAATTCCTAAAGCATAGTGGATGTTCGCATCCACTATGCTTTAATCGTACTCTCACCAAATAACTAACTATAATTATATGCTACGAATTTTTGCTTCGTGCCATAATCAAACCCGTGACATGCGGCTTAGTAACCAATCATTTAATCTACTGCACCAACAGTACTTACCGTTTTGTATCTGTTACCAAAATAGAAAAATTAGAGAGAAAAGAGAGTTATAAGTCCTATAAATAATCCTACCTACAATCGTGTAAATAATCTTACTGCTAATTCTATCAGTTGAACCATATCTCTATTTATATCCAAGCCAAAATAAACCTATATTGTTTCTCTTGGTAAAATTATTTTAATCCACATAATTTACTGCCTGTGAGCAAATAAAAATAAGTCGAGTATTATACCATTTGTGTGGTATAAATGTGTGTGTAAGTGGTTTTTAAGAAAACACAAGTAGTGCATTACTGAGGGCGCGGGCGGCGATCAAAGCGCCCACTAATGAGCCGTCCTTGCGAAAACATGGCGCATGCATCGCTTCAGATGCCTTACAATTTGTCCAAAGTATAAGCACACATCACACCTCTTTACACTGATTCATCATCAAAGAGTTTATTTTCATTTAAGTTAGTATTTGGTTTGTGTCATCTGTACTTAATTATATCTGATTGTTTGCTTGTAATTATGTCTACCCCAGACTATATAAATAAATCTTTATGCATTCGGATCTGTGTCAATAATTGCATATCCATTTGTAAAATATACATTAAAGATATTAATGGTTACTTATGTCTACATAGTACATCAGCTTTTAGTACTTTTAATAACATAAGTTCTGTCCGTTAAGTTCATAATCTACTTAAAGTCATAACTAAGTATAGATTAAAATAGCCCTTATTCAGCCGTCAGAGTTCAAATGCTCTAACGAAGATGATAATGAAGTTAATTAAAAAACGAAAATGAGAAGTTATTTCCGAAACTAGTTCATTTAATCACCAGTGTAGCTTGGCCCACCGCTTTGATGAGTGTTCATTGATTAGAAGTTCTAGCCTTGTTGGCGGTCTGGGAAGCCTGGTCCCCCTTCTCTCTGCCACAGATCCACCGAACGGAAAATGTTTCGGCATAGGAAGCATCTCTTGAGTACTTAGTTTAGGGGTGTCTAGTACGAGTTTAATTCGTTTGTTTTGTATAAGTATGTTTAGAAATAAAAATAACTACGTATGATATGTTATTCTCTTGATATTAAGCCAAAGGTAACAATATTGTTTTTTTTTATACATAGAACTCTATTCTATAAAAACCTGAATTGTCTGCCGTTACTTTCCGAAAGAAAGTTATTGATACAAAAAGTTCCCAAATGCCACATTTATGTACTGCGAAAAAAATAGAACAGGTCTTAATAGTTATGTGCCACATGGCACAGAAAATAAGGCATTTATCAAAAGAATATCATCTTACACACGTTATAAGGAAAATTGGCTTCTGTGTTGCTGTTAGGCGAAAATTCCTTCTTTTCACATTTTTTGTTTAGGAAAAAAGCATGAAAAAGATAAGTACGTTAGATAAGGAATATTACATTTGAAGATAATATTTTGGAATCTTATTAACAATTCGCCGTAGATTTATTTTCTCGCCTAATAAAAACCTTTTCGGAGCCGTAACAAGAATTTATTCCCTAATGAATCGTACACAATGTACGACCTACGTACATTATTCATACGAACAATATTTTTGTTCAAAACACTGTTAAACATGTATAAAAGTGTTTCCAGTTTCTTTACAGAATGAAATCGTTAAAAGAGTGAAGATAAGAATAAATTATGAAAGAGGAAGTGGCATTAAAATAATATTAATTCGCTGGAGGTCGCGTCCCCCCGGGTCCCCCAGGGTTCCGGCGGGTCCGCACGGGCGGCGGTGACGCGGCGATCTTATCTTGGCCCGTCTGAATGCGGTCTAACGTTAGTGATGAAGCGCCCACGTGCAACGTAAAGCAAACTGCCAGACACACAGAGGGTGAAAGAAATGTTTTAATTTTCGGTCACTTAAAAAACAGCAATTTCATAAATAAATGGAACGCTAGTCGTAAACGCTGATGAAGTCAGGGACTAAAAGTAGCTTATGTCATTTCTTAGAGTTTGAGCCTTTTTAAGCTAACCTCGGTAAGTCATTTAGCGGTGACAGCATAATAGACCGATATTTATATCCTACAATTGCTTTCTTATATATATTACTAGCTTTTGCCCGCGGCTTCACTCGCGTTTGAAAGAGACAAAAAGTAGCGTAATTATGTTACTCTCCATCCCTTCAACTATCTCCACTCAAAACATCACGTCAATTCATCGCTCCGTTTTGCCGTGAAAGAAAGACAAACAGAGAGACAGACAGACAGACACACTTTCCCATTTATAATATTAGTACGGATGTATGTTTTGAATTACCTACGTACAAAAGTTGTTAACGCTGGAGGGTACTGCCAACCGTGTACTAAAAATCTTCGTGAAAAATTGGGCGACAAAGTGTATGTTAGCACAAAACTGTGATGTTAGCATATGATCTGTGCTATCTCAAAAATATTATCCAAGAGGGAAGAATATTTTTAGAAACGACAGTAATATCATGTATTTCAGCTAACGGAGATTAGAAGCCATTTCCACTGTATAAGGAAAACCATGGAGTTGTAGCGATCTAATGAAAAGCTTGTAATTCCGCACAAGCTGTGGAACTAAATTAATTCAATGGTAATGTTTCTTGTTTGCATGTAATGCGAATAATTACGTATTATTATACTATGTGAAAAATACGAACTAACTTCGTTTTTATTTGGTTACACATTTAATTAATTAATTATTGACCACACTATTCAAAATAATCTATCAAATTTTTTTAATATGGTGATCGGTTATCACAACATATTGTAGGCATTTTATTACTTTAGTAAACAGTACAATAAAATTATCATAAAAAATTAAGTGATTCCCCTTCTTTTGCAAGACTGTAACAAGTTCGGCTACTAAACGTATCTTCGTTGTAGGTACTCAAAACTTCTGCACTTACACTTTGCATTCCCTATCTTAATCCTAAATGAGAGAAGTGGGATTTTTGTAAACGCTCATTACACTTAGGGATTAAGATCCATTCTGAGGGTCCCGAGGAAGGTCGACGAACCTTCGGGATATCTCAGTGTAATCTAATTCGTGCAAAAAGTAGATGGGGGTATCACCAGACGTTCATATTTTTGACTCGACTGTAACTTCGGTGTTTGCCGTCGTAATGAAATGCAATGTTTGGATTTCCCCGGGAGGTTTCTGTTCGTCAGGACTTGGGGCTGCGAATTTGAATAAGGATGGTGTAAACAATAGCAGAGCGTGTAATTTAATGACCATCTCATTATCTGAGTGAACCTTCTGTACTGTCCAAATATTTATGATGTATGTAAATTATCTCAATTTTAATAGCATACAAGTTAAAGTTAAATGTACTGTTTTTCACATTAGTATATCCTCCACTGCAAATCTCAATATCTTATTGTGGTTTGCTGGAAGGAAACTGATTTATGGTTTTACTTTTCAATGACCAAGCGACAGCCGACTGTCGGGCTGCTATTATTGTCTTTCTAATGTGTCTCGAATCATGTGTGTTCGAAAGTTTTTCGAAGGCTTTGTACATAAGGTTTTTTTTTTCATATTATTTGGCAACTTTTTTGTTTATTTTTAACTAGCTTTTGCCCGTGGCTTCGCTCACGTTAGAAAGAGACAAAAAGTGGCCTATGTTACTCTCCATTCCTTCAACTATCTCCACTTAAAAAATCACGTCAATTCGTCGCTCCGTTTTGCCGTGAAAGAAAGACAAACATATAGACAGACGCACTTTCCCATTTATAATATTAAGTATGGATTTGTGTGTACTACAAATAATATGAAACTCGAAAAAAAACCAATCACGTTTTAGTTTTAATTAAAATGAAAAGTTCCGGAGCAATACCGGCACATAGCGGTTGTTAGTAGGTCAATGGTCAATGGAGTCACAATTGAGAGTATCTGTACAGCCCTATCACGTAGCGTACGTGAACGAATGTGGAAGTGACAGTTTATTTCGTTAGCCACTTACTAGCTGATTGACCTGGGATAGCGCACTACTCACACACACACACACATGCTCATCATTACGTCCTGACCTCTAGGACCAGCGGTAAAAGTTCAGGTTACTTTGTATTTTTGGTAGCTTTGAAGTCTGCTCCTAGACGTAATAAATACAGACATTAGTATTAATACATTCTTTCTGTATAATCAGCATATTCTTAGTGGCCTTCTACTCTTTAATGAAAGAAAAATATCTAGAAGCATCTTACCCAGACGAAAGCAAAGCAATTTTTTACCTTACAGAAAACTCCATCTCAATCTTGTATCAAAACGTGATTTAGCAGTTTCTCTCAAGAAACGTTAAAACAATCGTCAGTCGAAAAATAAATCGCGAGTGTAGTGAAGTTTTCACATTTTCAAAGATACGGCAGCTAGAGAAGTTCGGCGGAGCTCGACATTGTTAGTTTTCAGTTTAGAGATCACGGGTTAAGCTAGGATACTCTGAGATTGTGCCGCCGGCGCAACGCATGGGCTGCATTACTTCTTTCAAAAATCGGAATCATTTATCAGGCTTTTTGAAGAAGAAAATGAAAAAAATATACACATTATGGAATTAATCCATGTCATGTAGAATATTGCAGACTCTGCTTTTACTTTTCTTCAAATGCTTTTTTTAGTGTGGGTTACGTTTTATTCTGAAATATTGTATCCATTTCTCAATATCTTCCGAATATTAATCTTCCGCTAAAGGACACCCTTGCTTTACCCTCTCAAACACACCAATACCAATATAATAACAGCAAAATTTTGAACAACAGTTGGCACCCGGCGCCTCTCGTGACTTGGCCCTGTTTTGTTGTAAGTTAGCGGTCAGTGGGTTCTAAAGACTTCCTACTTACAGTAAATTCCATTAAACCTCAGAGTTTGCTATAAGTTTCGGATCATTTAAACTCTACTTATCGCTTGTTTGGTTTGAGTAAACATTATATATCGGCTGTTCTTTGAACAGTTTCCTCTTGACGTTGAAGACATGACGATCTCAGCTATGCAAATGCTTAATAACTATTAGCGTCGGCAGACATCAGACAACAGTTTGTATTATTCGAAGTCATAAAGAGCAATAAGAGTGTAATAGTAACAATAGTAGTGAACAAATCGATCCATCATCATAATCGACACAAACGAATTAGTGGAGGCGCAATGATCTCTGACCTGACCGGTGCCAATCAATCAACTTGATCCCGCTAAACACCGCATTCCGTACTACGTGGACACACGCCGCCGATTGAGAATGAACTCTGTGAGAAAAGAATTAAAGATTTATTTCCTTTGATAAATGAGTGTGCGCTAAGTACCCACATTGACGTGATTAATGAAACAGATCTCAATGTACACGCGGAGGTGTTTAATCGTTACATTGATGTATTAGTACAAATAATAGCCGCACTCTCTTAAAAAATCTTTTTAACGAAGACTCACGTTGAAGGAGAACGTTTTAATCTTTGTGGAAAACCATAAATCTGTGTGAGACAATGTAGGAAAAACAAGGATCTAACGCTGGAACAGTGATAAGACAAATGCGAAATAAAGCTTCTCTCCGAGGATATAAGAAGTAATGCTCATTAGAAACAAATGTTTCCTGCTAATAATCCAGAGGCGGACATTTTATGTTTTTCGTAAGCGTCGGCATCCAGACGCTGCAAGGAAATTATTTTCTTATTTTCCGTTTAAAGTTTCTTGCTGCATGTCTGGAAGGTTCTGTAGAGATAACTGTTATAGCTTTTCGATGTGCTTAGCAACGTACAGAAGTGCTGCTACGTGATCTTAATAATATAATTGAACTTAAACAAAGCAATGGCTTACTTTGGAACCAAATACTTGTGCTCGATAATGGACATTTAAAATTCTGTTAAGTACAACATGACACTGTGCAATACTTAAAGCCGAATAACTGAAGCTGTTCTCCAGTATAATTTATTTCTTCATTTGAATACACACCATCAAGAACTCGTTACGAATAATATAAACAAACGCCTCCATACATTGTGGGCTTGTTTACTGAGCCTTAGCCGTATTTCCTTTGATATCAAAGTCCTATGTATCAGTACATGGCGGAGCGTTCTTATGTGCGAACAAACACAGCGATGTATGGGCGACAAACATGATGTATGAGTAACTGATCGATGGCACAATTTATCAACTATTTACTCAACTATTCAGGGGTCCTTATCGCACCGAAACAAAAACATCTCAACGATTTGCAGAGGTCTCAACAAGACGAGTTGGTATTTGCATAAATTTGCGTTAAGTAAATGGGGTCCCATGACAAGTTTAATCTTGTCTTTAGAATTTATTGCCTCCTAGTGCCGGCTGCAACGTCCCGGCATTTGCATTGGTTAAATAAATATTTGCCCTCAGTTTAAACTGAGACGTCTTCACCGACTTTCTTTCACAAACGCTGTTGCTTTTGTGAGTACTTTAAATTTTACGTGGTTGATGAGTTTTTAATACTGGCTTTAAATGACGTATTATCATGAATAACTTCACTTTGTCTACATTTTCAAAAAGCTCTTTTTGTGTCTGAACTATCTGAATAGAAGTTTTGATTGTAGTCAAGGCTAGTCTGGGACCAAGAGCAAGTCCATAATAATAATAAAAAAAAAGCGTCAGCATTAGAGAAACTAATCCAAAAAAATAGATATTAACAATGACATAATGACATTTTTGTAATTTTAATTTGTATGATTAATAAATAATCAAATAAATAATAACAGCGAGTTTCTCGGAACTATTTCCACCAGTCATAGTAAATCATTTAAACTTACCGGTACATCATTATTGAATGATTCAACCTAAACTTTAACCTTTCCTAACAGACGACTCCGAAAAGATCTTCGTTTCAATAATTTAATTACTTAAACTCATAACTCTTTTAGCCTTCAAATAAAAAAACTTAAGTGTCCGTTAATATCATTTGCGAGCACGCCAAAAACTTTTCACAGGCGTCAGTCACCAATTGCAACCTTATTCTAAATTTTCCAAGGTTGATTTTAGCTTGTGTGAATTTAGGGCCTCTGCAAATGTCTAATTTGCAAATGGAGGCATGTCGTAGGCCGCGCAATTTGGCTTAAGCGAAAACTCTTAGCACGCCGTTTGCGAACGCAGCGCCGTGGAAAAACAGAGTATATTTATGAATACCTACCTCCTGTACCATCGACGGAC
Source organism: Athetis lepigone (assembly GCA_033675125.1). Taxonomy (NCBI): domain Eukaryota; kingdom Metazoa; phylum Arthropoda; class Insecta; order Lepidoptera; family Noctuidae; genus Athetis; species Athetis lepigone. The sequence continues at coordinate 21,123,279 of CM066218.1, forward strand.
CTTAATTATTTTAGCTTAAGTAGTTTGAATGTTGGCTTAGTTGATTAGATAAAAATGTTATTCCGCGTCTGTATCACTGAAATTTCCGTATTTTAAGCATACTTATTGCCGTATAGATGAACACCGAATTATTCTGCTTCGTACGATACGGTAGACTGTATCCTTTTATCTTACAGGAAACTATGTATACTAAACAGAAAACTCCCAGAAACTATAACCAAAACTCCGTCAAAGTTTAATACGTACAGTAAATACAGTAGAACTCCGCACGTAGTACAAGTTAGTCCGCAGCTAGCCGCGCACGGCGAGTGTCTATAATAGCCGCTCTTATCTCGTTACCTTTGCTTTCGTTTAGTTCTTTTTGTTCTCGCCATCTCGTCGACATGCTTTGTCTAATGCTCGGTGTAACGAACTTCTACTTTATGAATGGAGTTTGACCGAAGATAGAGTTTGTGAGCTTGTAAAAACTGCTCCTTTGATACGCAGTTGAGAATTATTAATGAGAATTTTCCCCCGAGGTTTTAGACTTAAGTTAGTTTCTGACTTAGCATTTCTAATATTTTTTGAGATTACATCTCTTTGATTACCTAAGCATTTTTTACCAAGCCTAGAGCGTTGTCAATTAATACACAAGTCTCTGAAAAACCAATTAGTGTTTCGGAATGTAACATTTTCGGATTATCTTTCATGTAGAAACATAAATTACCCCGAGGCGTAGCGACGTCTCAGGCCTGTAAGTTTACTGCTAATTATCGTTATTTCTTGCCGACTATTGGATAAAAATATACATTAGGCTTTTTCGCTGATTTCTTGCAAATAGTGCTTTGCGGTCAACAGTACCGGAGGGACGGGGAGGGCAAGGAAAGGCGATTTATGTCCCTCTCGTCCCTTGAGGATTCTCTTATCGACTCAACTCATACCGCCTGATATATGACCGGCTAGTGTAACGGAAAATCTGGTTTATATGTTTCATTTAGATTATCTGTGGCACGCCGGCCGCAGTCAAGGGTTATTACAGAGGGTAGTCGGTGCCGTATTGCTATTAATTGGGTAGTCGTAATACTGACGCCGAGTAGCCTTCAGCTTAATACGGTTAGAGAATTTATTTTTGGTGTTCTTAACTTCAAAGTAACGAGGATATTTTTGGACGCATTTCTATGAACTATTTAAGAGCACTTGTTTAAGCCACGTGCTTTTTACCCGACTGCCGCAAGAAGGGGTATGTTTTTCGAGTGTATGTATGCATGTATGTATTTTGGTATGTATGTATGTCTCATTCTATGGCGCGCTCTACAGTGTAAACCGTTTAACGGATTTCAACATATGAGGTGTCATTGAATTCGACAAACTTATTGGAGTGACATATAATAATTATATTATTTTGAAAAAAAAAGAGGAGTAATAAGAAACAATAATTAAGTAATAAAAAAACCCAACTGCAATTTTCGTAGTTGGTGGTAATTACATTAAACAGAAGCAAAGACACTTTGTTTAAGCACAATTTGTTTAAGCCACATGCTTTTTGATAGTCATAGAAAAGAAAGAGGTTTTTTTTTCAATAAATATTCTCAATTCTTAATAGGTTTCAAAATGAACTCTGTAGGTTAATTTGATCTTGACATGACTCGAGACCTAGACATTACCAAGTTCATTTCGTCGATGCATTAGTAATCACATTCAATCAACACCAACCCAGTAGCACAACACAACCCTTGAGCCGCGATTTCAGTCAGTGCTTATTACACGTCCATAGAATCGCGACGTGTCACATAACACAGTCGGCACACTGGTGTTATTAATTAAGACTCAGCGGTTTCCGTGCCTCTTACACACACACAAACACACACACGCTGGTCGTAATAAGACGAAGTGGTTTGACGCACGATTTGAGGGATCAAGCATTTGAGGGAATTGTGGTGACAACATATTATGTATTATTGCTTTACCTTGTATGACGAATGTGGGAAATGGATAGCTATATTGTAATTATGACTTTAGGTTTAGATTGTTTCATAAATTTAGCTGTATTCAGTTGAAACGTTGACGAAAAATAGATCTATAACTAGTAATTTTACCCTCAAACTACTATCAATCAATCTCCTTTCAGTAGCCATAATTTCCATATAATTTGCATGAAAGTAGTTCCACACATATCAATCACAACACTACATTCATTGAAAGCCAGCTTCCTCTGGCGCGTTATCTCTCATTTTTTACCGCTCGTGCCAGCTCCCGATGATCTCGCAGCGTTTCATCACGCGTCATGTCCGTCAGTAAATCATCTCGCGCCGCCGGCTTTCTTCACTCGACCGAATAACACCCCTTAGACCTCACGCTGTACAAGCGTGGCGCAGAAATACCAGATGGACTCTAAAACTAACGTTGCCGATTTTGTTTTGAATGCAATCAAACATTTAGAAAACTGATTCCCCATCACAGATCTTTAAAACCAGGTTAGCACACTTTTGAAATTGCAATTTGTATGTATCTAATCTATTGGAATTAGAGTTTGAAAAGAAAATAAAGTCATTTTCAAAAAAGATGAATACAAAAAAGCCATTTTTAACTAACTGTCAAAAACTTTAACAACGTTTTATACGTTACAACTAATTTGCATTTAATAACTGTATTGCCTCCTCGGGTTCTGATTACAAGTTCGAGCCGATCTGGCATACTTTTATTCTTCCATAAAGGCCTATTTAAAACATTGAGATGGTGGTAGGAGGTGAACTGCATCGTACTGCTCTTTCTGCGATGCAGACTTGTATCCTATAGACATTTCGCCTTACATCGGGAGTCAATTGTAAGAATCGAGATTCATCTGTGATTAAAATTTTTGCACAGTCTTCTTCACTCCACTATGTTCAAGGGTATAGCGCAGTCTTGTTTCTCGATAGCAGCTCTAGCGTTTGGGATCACTTGCTGCTCTCTGTGGCTGCAGGCGTGCTTCAACAAGACTACTTTTCTTTCATAAATGAAGTCACTTTGGATCTAAGAAGCTGTTGTAGAGTTTCAACTGCGCTGAGGTGACGATTTCTCAACACAGTAAAAATAAAATAGCCATGATGAGCACCTGGATCTGCACTAACAATGTTTTTTCAGATGGTTCCTATTCAAACCTTCGCTTTACTCGCTGCATCGTTCTTATTGTTACGCTCACCACTTTTGTAGTACGAGGCATACGGATGCCTAACCTCAGATAAGCTATGATTCTTGAAACTTTAGCTTTAAAAATAAACAACAAACTGATGCGAAGAAGTAAGCAATGATGATAGAACGCAAATAAAACCTCAATCCATTTCTGGGTTTACATAATCTTTTGTTTGTTTTTTAATCGTGATGACTGACTAAACTTTTCCTTTTATTGTTTCAGGTACGTACACCAACCTTTAGGAAACGTGCAAGCCTCAAAGCGGTGCCATAACTCTATAATGACACTGACATTATGCAAGCATGCTAATCTCGGTAAGTGTTACCTGTCTATTAGTAATTACGAGTGGAGGAGTTAGCAATAGGTCCTGAGGTTTAGGTGACGTTTAGGTGTACTGCAGGTGAAGCTGGTGGGTGCAGTTAACTCACATTTTGTAATCATACATTCATACGTGTAATCATAGGATGCCAGTCATGATGCGATGTTTGGTAGGCACCTACCAAACACTTGCTCACTTTAATGTTTAAACATAGAACGTTATGGATTAAGACGAATAAAGACGAATATCGTTCTTGGGTTGTTATATCTTAACACCAACAACAATCATAATGTCTTACTATTAAGTTTAACTAAGAGTGAATTAAAGTACATATTAAATCACGTGGTAGTTGCTTGGCATGTCCAAGTGAACCTTTTCGTCTTCCCTCCACAGCGACAGTCATTGATCCCCAGAGCCGTGGAGTGGTAATAAAAACTCTGCGTTGTATCCGCCTCCGCGATGATTAATGCACTTCTGCCAACACCCTGGACGCAAGGGTCCTCACAATGGATGGCCTTACACCCATGTGTCTATTATGTACTCCTTGCTTAAGGCCTGTTGGATGATGAAAGGAATTAGGAGATTAGATAGTCTGTCTCATGAAGGTTGATAGGTTTGGAGAATATTATATGCGTTTTAATGGTTTACAAAATTCCATGACCTAAACATATTTTTAAGACTGAAAGCCTGTTTTACATCCAATTATCTATGTGAAAAAATAGAATTTACATTAAAATTAATAAGTAAACTAATCATTAATCGATTGAATTGGCTATAAAGTCCATATAAAACCTAAGAAAGAAAAAGAAATCATGTATTAACTATGTGTATTCTATCTATGGGTCCCAGTTGCCTGTAAAATAAATGAATAAATTATATTACTATCATTTTAACAGCTATCATTATACGGCAATTGTTACTGCTACCTAATACTCAATTTCTTCTATCATGGACTTGGATAGTTGCGGTTTAAGTAAAAAAATAGAGACTAGAGACACTGACCACAAAGCGCAACCGAGCAATTAATTCAATTCATTGCTTCAGTAAGTTCTTTAATTTATTTCTGTTCATTTGCTGGCGAATGAAGAATGGTCTTTTTATTGTTAATGTCTCCAACGGTAATTAGTGCTGCATTCGTAGGTCGAGTTTGTGTATATTTTTAGCTTATATTCACAAATTGCCTAAAAATCCTAGTATGTTTCACTATTACCTATCCTCCCAATACTGTGTATAATGTGTTCAGTTCACCATAGGTAGCCACGACATTACGGATCATTAATCTTAATTCATGTCAAATAATTTATAAATACAACTATCATAAATATTGCCCACAAACTCTCACAAAAACCAGTATCAGAATTATATTAAAATACCGGTCAAGTTCGAATTGCACCTACAAGAGATGGGTTCCGTACTACGTCAGCCATAGAATATTAACATTGCGACGACCAAGCGACAGCCGGCTGTCGGGCTTCTATTGTGTTTTTATGGTATCTCAAATCACGTATATTTGAAGGTTTAACCTTTCAACGACCAACCGTCAGCCGGCTGTCGGGCTTCTATTGTCTTTCTATTGTGTCTCGAAACACGTGTGTTCAAAGATAGAACAAAAAAACATTGGAAGAGCCACTTTTCTTGTATGGGTGTTAAGAGGGTCCCCTTTTAATACGATACAGCTCGCTGACAGATGGACGAACGGATAGCACGGGCTTAGTAATTGGGTTCCGCGTGGACGTACGCAGGGGGCAAGGGAGGGCACCTGCCTCCCCCCTTCCCTCTGGAATTGTACGATTAAGAAAGTTTCGAGATTCTATTAGTTAACGGCAAAAAAATCTTATAATAAAACTCAAACGTCAACGATCAAACTCCACTGAATGAAATGAAACTGTGAAGGCGTGATACTTCATGTACGACATCTGTCGACAATATAGGTAGGTGTTGAACTTATTTATTATTAAAACAGAAACTCTACTTATTTATAAATATAATATGAAACAGCTAGTACAGCTAATATGAAAATCCGAGATTCGATCTAAAAAAAACTGATTGAATTTGATTTGATTACTAGCTGGGTACGCTCAAGAGGTCACGAACGCTTTTCAGGAGCGGAACCCTAAAAATGTAACTCCGTTAAGTTATATACCATTTCAATAAACCAGTACATAAATATTTTGTACATAAATTACAATTATCGTTAATATTGCCTAATTAGTGTATCAAGTGAAAACGTTCCGAGGTTACCAGGAGGTCATAAATCAGAGGATTATGTCTTTATTATGATAATGTTATATTGTGGAAAATCAATTAGTAAGCTGAGGCGCGCTTCGGCTGGATTACTGTAAGAACTTGATTTACTACTACCCAATGAATTATTGCGGCCACTGATTAAAATGTTTAAGTTTCAATTTGATTTAACATTCGGTTATTGGAATATCTTACTTTATTTCTTTATAACACGCCCACGTCTTTATCAGATTGTATTTAACTAGATATTGCATATTAATAGCTGATTTCTTAGAAACATTTGAATCTTATTAGCTTTCGTTTTATATGTAACTTCCATTGCCGCTAGTACATCATGACTTTAGATAGTAAGTACCGGATTAAATTAGACCCACTCGTTAACAACACAGGTTTTCGAGTGATTTATGAATATTGGAGATAATTCCACGCTTATTAAATCTTACTTATTAAACACGAAGTAGAAAGCGTCTAATTTACCGACAAACGTCCGCTATTAGAAACATAAAATTCCTTTACAGTCGACGTCACATTAAATAATGTGACCCCAATAATAGTAATACAGTATCACAGGCCTGACGTTAATATTCTTGTAAGAAATTAATAATTAGACAATAAATAAGCTTTCCTTTTATTTAATAAGTACTTATTAAGGTTGCGCGGGCGCCGCTGACGTCATAAACGTCAATAACGGCGCGCCTCCACTCACAGCGATGATAGCCCGCTATCGCTGCAGCTCCGAATTAAAAGCGAGTTACAACTGTTTTACAGTTAGATAATATAATGAAGCGATTGTCCACACAGCTTGTAATGAGGTCCATAAAATGTTATGCGTTCGTTTTTTGAATATTTTATACTAATTTGAATTCTTTGTCTGTCTGTTGGTCAAACAGCTATTTTCAAGTTGGTAGACAGGTGTGACCATTTAAGTAGGGTAAGAAATCACTGTAACGTTTTCATGAATCTCTCCACACTTAGCAATTTAAAAAAAAACTTTGGATTAAGTGCTTTATGAGGCGCGTTATTATATCAGGGGGAAGGTCAGATAACTACTTACTGGACTGCGGGTATAGCAGTATCAAATAATAGTAATATTTTTTGTGACACCCATAAAAAGCTAAGTAAAGTAATCAATATTTGTAACATTATAGTAAATAAATAAATAGTAATTTTTATTCCTTATACTAATGAATTTATATTATTTCATAAATTACTGAAATAATTAAATAATACAAAGATTTTTTTTTTAATAAAATCTCCAAGTGAACCCACATGCTCTCACTAGTAAAGGCACCATCACCTATGAATGTTAAAACGTTTATGGTAATCACAGTAAAGACATAAAAACTCTATGGTCGATAGTTTTGGAAAGCGTTGATTGTAAACCTTGTTTATGGTCCGGCCGAATGGCTGCTGATCGTGACGAAATGTTCTAGCTGTGAATAAATAACAAAGGAATTGTATTCGAGAGATATCGTGTAAAAGCAAGAGGTGTGCATGAATATTGAGTACTGAAAATGATTTCGCGTCGGGTTCAGACCACCATAGATATGTAAAAAGAAAACGAGAAGATAAAGCTATTGAGAGAGAGCACGTGCGATTGAAGACACCGTTTCTTAAGCGTGCATATAATACATTAACTTACTATGCAAATGATTTTCAAGTTGTGTCGTTTGTAAAAAAAACAGCGAGAAGAGCTGACATTTTTTAAAATGCCAATTCGCCTACATAGCATAATTATTAGGACACGTATCTTTTCTGAATGAAAAGAGATTTTTCCCATGGAGTAAGATAATTATAGGCTGGTATTGTTATTTAAATCATATTATAGTTAGTTTTTTGAGAACTCAAACTAGGTACTCTAAATGTAATCTGAACTAAAATCTGCACACCAATACCTACTTAAATGCTGGTGATTAAAAACACTGCGTATTTTCTTTCTGTTTGTGGTATCCAAAAGAGTAAAGTTAAGCCTTTAATCAGCGCAAACTGCGTTATTTCTGTCATGACCCGCAGTGCGGTATATACGTAATTTTATTAGGTACACCAAAATAATGCGAAACACCTTGTGCTTATTATCAAGACTTCGTTACGATACAGACCTGCGAAAAAGAGACATCTGTCCGTCTGTCACAGGCCCGAATGTTTGAACCGTAATAGATAGACCTTCAAACACAGTAATAACCTCTACAGACCAGCCATTATAGCGATCAGCCGATCAATGATACTATAACGGCCTAAACCAAACAAGTAACGTGTTTTTTGTTCGATCTTAAAATGATATAAACTTAATACGCAAACTTTAAATGGTTTTTAATGTTACACTAACAAGAATAACTACATTCAAAGGCTTCCGGAAAAGCGTTTTAACAGTAAACCACTAAAAGTTTGAAGTAACAATAAAGTTGAGCATTACGCCCCTCTACATATTCTGGCCACGTAAATATATTCGTGTACTTGTAAAAACTATTATTTCACAACGCCCGCACATATTCTAGATTATTTTTCTAACATTTCCTCCGCTCGCGGAGAATTTAAAATTGTACAAGTTCCTTATCCGCAATGGCGTATAATAAGAATGCTTCTTTGACAATAATGTTTGTAATGTTCTCATAATTTTGTATCACAATGCAGCCTTTAACTTTATTCATCAGACTAAAAAATAGTCATCAAGTTGAATTAGGCCGTTGAGTTTAATTAGATCTTACGAAATTTAGAAATAAAATTATAGAAATAAAATTATTATAGAAATAAAATTATAGAAATAAAATGAGAATCGTGTCCACGTGAAAAAAAAATTACCTCTATCAGGGTCAGAAATCTCTGACCCTGATAGAGTAAAAAAAGGCTAGTCAGAGTAATGATGTTCTTAAAAACAGACTTATACCTTCGAACACACGTGATTCGAGACACAATCGAAATACAATTGCAGCCCGACAACCGGCTGTCGGTTGGTCGTTGCAAGGTTAACTTTAACTTTGAAATTGTCAAAGCCAAAATAAAGTCAGTTTTAAAGATGGTTGATAATACAAACTATTTATTATTTCATTGGGTACACATCTTTCAAGTCCTTTCAGGGACTAAAAGGGCTCTAGATTATGAACAAGTTTTATATAAACAAAAATATATTAATTTTGGCCACATCATATATTTTGATTGGTACAGCTGTTTTTATTATAATACATAATTAATTTGCTAAATATAGCCTGTTAGGACCTTCTCTCTATTTAACAAATTTTAGCTTTTAAATAAAAAATAATAATTCTTAACTTTATGATCGTGTATGCTAAATAGAGAATAATAATTCTCAAACGAATTTGCGCCAACATTTTAATTTACAATCGTCTCTTACCTTTTTATGATGTTAAAATAACTCAGCAAACTTATTTAAGTACATAAGTATCCCATTGTATACAACAAAGCACGAAGGAGGTCGCAAACTCGATATAATCTTTTCCCTTCTTTTCAATTATATTCCTTTATGGAAAGTTTTTATTGTGGAAGAGAGGACGAGGAGGAAATAAGTTGTTGAATGCAGTGGAAGTTGATAAGCGGCCGGTCGCTTAATGAGCTTAATTTGTTAAAGTCACGCGGAAGATAAAGTCTTTCCGCTAATACAACTTTGTCATAGTATCGAGTGACGTCACTGTTTTACTAAGGTAATTGATTAGAAGTTACAAGTATTTGAACTTAAGGGTTTAGTTTACGTACATTCCAAAATCCTGATAGAATATACCAACTGTGAATACGGTATAAATAGTTGAAGAGATGATCCAATCCTATAAAGTATTTAAAGACTAATAAAGTCACTAATCCCAGAGAAAAAGCACGTCAGTTAACCTGTCACTTAGAAGTATATTAAAAAGTGTTTGGCATATATTAGTAAATAAATAAATGACTAGAATTATATATATATATATGCGATATCTCGAGGAATTTATGAAACACATGTTAAGCTGCACACGTTAATTTAAGTGGGCGATCGACATGTCATCGGTAACAGCAAAATATTAATGGAGGCTTAGAGGTTAAAACCGAGGGATTTTATTTATACGACTGCTAAGAAAAAAAAGGTCTTATAGACTTATTTATACCTGTGTATTTTTTCATGTTATAGTCTTATTAGTATACGCTGGATTTTTGTAAAATTACAACGGGTCAACTTTACCAAATTATAATAATTAACACAATTTTACTTTCGCTTCTAAGTATAACTTAACCCCTTTTTTGTCTGTATATTTTTTAATTTATTTTATGTCAAAAAAAACGTATTTTATCTCGAAAAATTTTTTTTTGGTTATTGCGATCATCAAATGACTTCTCCCTTCCTGGGCGGGGCGGGAGGACGTGTCAGACTTTTACTTACTAAAACCCACTCATGTTCTTTCGGTTGCCCTTTATGTTCCGGGGTCACGGTAACTATTATAACTATTCTGCAACCCCGGTTCTCAACATTATCTGATAAGAAAGGTGATTGTTTTTAAATAAACAAAAACAATAAACATAATTTCAAGTCTTAGCCAAATCTTAACTGACGCTGAGCTGAGGTTCTTGACTCCTTCCCTCAAAATACCTAGTTAACAACTTCAAACTCTATTCACATTTTCTCACTTTTAATACACAGAACATTGCCTTGCTATTGGAAATAACAAACATACACTAACATCCAGACTCAGAGCAACTATACCTACAAATAATTCGACAGTGACACCTGGATATAGACCACTGGTTCAAAAGCACAAAGCTATCATCAAAGTGCCTGTTCCTCACACACTGTACAAACGGGTAGCGTGTCTATATCACGTGTATTAACCGAAGCTCCATTACCACGCTCGCACGTCGATACTAACGAAGCTTTGCGCCACTCATGCGCACCAATTATCGCCCAAATAACGTTTACTCGCCGCCTAAATAGATACGCGTGAAATATTCAGGATTTACGTACATTCAGGTTCTGAACTGATTATTTTGTCTGTTTTCACAATGTACTTTTGTACATTTGTTAATGGTGTTTACAATTTTAGTTGATAATTTGGACGATTATGAAAAATTATTAAAATAATCAAAATTGTGTTTTCTATTTGATATGGTATACTCCATAGGGGTAAGTGATAGCATGACGGGTGACAGGTTAGTATGGAAGAAAACGACATGTTGTGCCGACCCCAAGTAAAATGGGATAAGGGCAGGAAGAAGAAGAAATAGAAGACTCCTAGTTCTATTTTAATTTTATAATGATCTGATGTAAACCTACGGAAATAGACAAACAAACTTTTTTTTTTTTTTGGTGAGTGGGAAACCATCCAATGACTGCTCCCGTCCTGGGTGCGGCGGGAGGGCGTGTCAGACTCTTACTGACTAAAACCCACTCATGTTCCTTCGATTGCCCTTTATGTTCCAGGGTCACGGTAACTATTATAAACATTACGCAACCCCGGCAGGCGTTGGCCCTGTTGGGCCCCTTCCTGTGCTGACTCCTTCTCTTTGAGGCGCGTGTGGAACACTAACGCGCCGTCGACGCGGTCCTGGTCCTAGCCGGGCAGCGAGCTACCCATCGCTCGCCATCCGCAGAACCGCGCCTACGGTGGCCGGTAGTCGTCTTGCGACTCTCGACGTCTTCGCCTGGGTCTTAGTCCGGGGCGAGAGGCTCGTCGTTGCCTCTCGCGCGCCGCCGCTTTCTTCACTAGCATAACTGCTTCGCAGAAGGAGGCGACGGCATCCCATTCCGTCTCGCCCCGCAGCATGGCCTGAACCAGCGCTGAGCGCGAGAGGTCACCGCCACCGATCGCCTCTACGAGGACACGTCTATCGTCCGCCCATGCGCGGCACACCTCCACCGTGTGCTCGACCGTGTCCTCCAGGCGACCGTTGCTGCAGTGGTGACACCCAGGCGTCGCTTCCGCCTGAATCCGACACAGGAACCTCCCGAACTGACCATGTCCGGTGAGGACCTGTGTCAGGCGAAACGTGAGAGCGCCGTGGCGCCTCTCCAGCCACTCCTCAAAGAGGGGTCTTACCGCCGCTATTGCGGCGTGCCCAAGACAATCAAACTTCTCATTAGCAAAAGTGCACGTATTGTGTTGAGGTTATAAAACTGAGAACTTAAGTGCTGATGAATTACCTATCCGCGGTCAACTGGTAATGGACTTCAAAGGTATCGCCACCAATATCCAGTTGACAGTACTTCACAATAAAGTGAACTTTGCTGCTTAGGATATTTAGGGTTACCGTAAGTACTAAAAAGTGGAACATAAAAACTTTTACACAAAAAGAAAACGACCTAACGACGATGGCCTTATAACGAGAGCTAAGTCCATTCAGCCGTTTAAGCATCCATCCATCCTCACAAAGTTTCGCGTTTATAACAATAGCAGGATTACCGTGGCAGTAAGCCTTGTATGTTGTTAAATGATATCTAGACTAGAGCCAGCCGAGTGTGCTGACCTCACGCTGAGACGGCTCACGTCACGGGCTGACCGCGCGGACTCTCGCAGACGAATTAAGGATCAAACTGTAATGGTCGTTCTCGAACCCATCCACCCGTTTATTGTGACTGCACACCGCCATCACGCTTTATGGACGAAATTTGGCTCTAAGTGGTCCCATTAAGGTCGTAATTTGTTTGATTGCGAGTTGTTCGGAGGTTTCGAGGGAAGCTATACAAATTGATCCCATCACCGAAGGATTCAGTTTAAGGAACGCTCGTACGATACACGGTTTGTAGGAAATCACACTATTTATATGAGCATTACGTTAATAGCAGGCTTTGTAGTAGTATTGGCTGTTTGGAAGAGACGCCATTCGCAACTAAAGCGGTACACGGGACCGAGGAAATGAGATTGAGGGTTTAAATAAAACAGGACGTTTTTCAACAATTTGTTCGAGTGAAGGCTCTGCTGATTCTTTGGAATCATGATATGGTTTGTGGAGATATTAACACACAATTGATAAATTTTTATAAGAAGCTTACTGCATTTATAGTTTCACTATAGCAGCATTAAGGTAAGTCTTTAAATCATTTATCTACGTACTGTCTGAAGTCCGCTTACGTAGTTTACCATTTTTTTTTCTTTAGTAGTCTATAACGCTGTTGGTTTTCTGAATAATTAAAAATTAAAATAAACACCTAAAATTTTCTCATAATTCTTCCTCGTTTTTATATTTTAATTAAGACCCAGTTATCAAAAGACCAGCCATAAAGTAGCCAACAGCGGCAGATCTACAAAATGGCAGTAAACCCAGTTTGGCTAGAAGCTGACAATTTTTTCCGCCGTCTATAACGTTGGTCTACCGGCAGATAAAAAGTCGCAACGTTAGTGGACAATAAACCAGCATACGTTTACTGCGCATATAAACGCAAAGCCGGGCATCAGTAGGCGGTGCGCACATGGACGTCACGAGAATAATCTGTAAATGGTATTATGTATTTTGTTGTCAGGAAATTTATGAAAAATAAAATTGAAATGGGTTCTTGGAAGTAAAAGGCTTTTTATAAAATTTTAAAAAGCTGACATGCTATTAATCGTATTTCATGAAAATAAAACCATTGGAAATTATTTGGTCTAATCAACGTTATAAGAACTCAATCTTTTTTAATTTTTTAACAATTGCACTATCAACTTTACTGGTCTTAAAACTTAACGTGTTTTACTTACGAAAATAAACGCCTTCTGCTTAAACTTTGCTGTTCCAAAGAAAAAGATGTTCTTTTCATAACTACGGGCGAACGTCAATCGTTTAATTACCATTCACGCCCTATAATTCTGTTGCGACATTTATCACCCAAAAACTTTCATGCTGCATTGCACAAACAGAGTTTGACGCCACATTCAAGCCAGGCAAACCCACTAAACACTTAACCAGTCTGATCAAAAGACCTTCGCGTTTCAATGGTGAGTGCCTTTAAAGTTTATTTTTTAAAAAATAACTTTATTTTGTATGCTATTGGTCCCATGGACGCAGCCTTACCGTGCTTATAGTGCGTTTGTACCGTGTGATGGCTGGGGCGCCACCGCACCGCGGCGGATAACATTAACGAGCCGTTGTTTATGGCGCGCAGACGTCATGCGGATTTGGTCATCACACGGACTCTGTTGGCATAGATACGTATCTTTATAATAATAATAATATAATTTATTTGCCATAAGTGTTGTATAAGATGAGATCTTAAAACTAGTACATGTTTCAAACACTTAGTCGAAAATTAGACATCTTTCTCTTGGATATTAGTTCAATCATTTAAACTACGGACTCTCTGAGCACTAATACACCGTTATAAGTGATACTAATAACTAGCTTTCGCACGCCACTTCGCTCGCGTTGATGACGAAACATCTATTCCCTATTTTACCCCTTTACAATTCGAATTTTCATAAATCCGTTCTTAGTTTGAGGTTTAGTAAATAAGTCCAATAGCATTTGCGTCTCTGCTTAATTTAGTGATATTGGTGCCGATTCTCTTGTGCACAAACTAACGTAGATTTAAGTTAAGTGCATCTTTCTCTTTTCATTTCTTAAAGAAAAGGACAGAAGATATATTTTAGTTTAATCCTATCAAATTAGACAGCTGCTGATGAAAATTGACGTATATTTAGACGCCATGTTTTTAAATTGCGTCTAAATGATCTATGGATTGTCTAAATTTGACAGGACTTAACTAGATAATATGTGATCTTCTGTCCTTTTCTTAATTAAACGGAAAGAGAAAGATGCGCTTAACTTAAATTTAAGTTAGTTTGTGCACAAGAGAATCGGCACCAGTATCTTGATAGAGATTGTTTCTATGCAAACATATGTACAATGCTTTGATTGCTTTTCAAATCCAGAAAAAAATCCAGTTCGAACAGAAATACATATTCAAGCGAATATTTCAAACAGTATATTATGCAAAAACAATTATTCAAAACGTGCTCTATCACAAAATAACACATTTATGATATACTGAAAAAGAGACGTGAACCGACACGGATCTAAATATATTGCTTTGAATACACGTATGTTCATAGTAAATACTTATCTGTAGTATAGCGACCGAAACTAATACTTTATGTAATTATTACTTTAACTATTCATAGCCCAACCCTATAGTTTACTTCCACGTCTTAGATAATACGTTAAAGAATTCACCCCTACACTTCAATTTAGACAAACGGCTATAAATTATCTTTTTATAAATACATTCCCCAAAACTTGTAAAAAAATAATTGACCATAATTTCGATTCAGACCATCGCCTAATACCAATTATGTATTCCGAGAACGAGCCATTCGATTTGTACAACACAAACATCGATTCTATTGTATTCCAATTATAATCTATTCAACAATCGATTGATAACGATCGAAATCGTGTGACATCTCGATTGGATGCGGGTGTTACGGGACTTATCTACATGAATTTATTTACGGTTGTCCCGATTCTAGATAAACTGTCTAGTTGTGTGGCAGTGAATCAATTCTGGTTAATCTTTGAAAGATGAGGCAAAAGAAAATTAAAGATTCGATTACATTCAAAGATTATGGTTAAATGTTATTAAGGTTAAAAATTAGGCGATAATGCAACAAAATGCAATTTAAGTATGTTTACTTTGTTTTATCTTAACTTTTTATTACTTATTCTTTTAAGCGGTTGTAATGAGAGCTATCACGCGAACAGTCTCGGAATAGTCCGCAAAGTTTGTTGTATTACAAAGTTTGAGTAGTCTGCTCAGAGCCGCGTAGTTTACGAGCATAAGCGACTCACTTATGCAAAGCAGATGATTCCAGCTTTACACAGTTGACAAATGAAATAGGAACAAAGCAACGACGCGAGAACGCGTCCTGTTTTATTGTAGTAACCTGTTTTATTTAAGTTCTTCAAATTAAAATTATGCGCACAATATTTTCATAATACTTAAGTATATCATATATAATACCTTTACTCTGCGAAAAACTTACACAGTTGACTGGAGTAGAAATCTCACTACCTACTATAATTATCTAGTTATTTTTTACGGAAACAGAATCTCAACTTGAAAACCTTTCCTGACATCTAACTACATAGTTAAAGTGATCGATATAGTAATTTCTATTGCCACCATAAAATGCGTAACACTGCATTAAGCACAATATTTAAAATATAAAATAACAATATTGATTTGCTGTTAACATACGCACTGTATGTCTTTGTCTCGTTAGTGGGCAATTCGTCGCTGCTCGTAATTCGGATACAATTGATATCGGAAGCTGGTTAATCTTTTCATCTACAGCTGCTTTATTAGCTCTTTTTAGTGGCACACGGTTGATTAATTGATTAATTGTCAAACGCATGGTTTCCATTGATTGGGTTTTAATACGTACGCGGGTGGTGCGGTGGGAGATAATTACGGGCATATTGTTGGATGTGGATAGTCGTGAATTAGCTGTATTATTGAGAAATTAAGTGCATGTGGATTTCAATACAATGGCTGGAATTCACAATGTGTTGAAATATTTGATTGTTGCAACTATTATGCCCATTGTGAACACTCGGGAACTATGTAACCTATCAGCTTTCAAGCGTGTTGTATCGGTACCCACTTTAGTAAAACGTGAGTCTGTATTGCTCACCTGTCTGAGCCAGATCTAATCTGGACCAGAATGCATTGCAATGTATTTCGGGAGCGGGTCGCTTTCCACTGACATGACCATTCTTAGCTTTGTGTGAACTAGGAACTGCACAAAGACGTTATAATATACGTACACTTTTCTTGTAGTAATGATTTTACAGATATTTCTAAAACGTATACAAACATTTCACCAAACAAGTTATAAATAAAAGATTACTGATAAGTATATTTTTCGTCTCAAATCCAGAAATTGATATTACTGAAAGAACTGATACAAATAAATACTAATTTATTCAAATATATTTCATGTTATGTTTATTCAGGATGTCGCTCCAATGTTATAAAAATCAAATAGGTACTTCATATGATATGGCTACCTATGTTTGCTGTTATCCTAACTACACAACCGGATTATACTAAACTAACGTACAATGTATAGTGGTAGAACTTGAACATTCCTCAGCTGCAGAGGAAACAAAGACAAACCAAAACAAAGAGCTGTCGACTGTCAAATGATTCACCTTCAAATAAATCTTAATAAATAAGAGTCAGCTGAGGCAGGCATCCCTCAAGACAATTACATAACTAGTGTTACAATAGAATCGGAACAAGGAGTACATTTATCTGCGATCGCGGTGCGTCAACAGCGACTGTTCCCAGTCGCAATGCGTGCCGTATCGTCGCCGCCGATCGCTCGTCTGATCCCGCCCGTAGATTGCTCCGTTCGGTACGTTCCATTACCAACTACGTACATATTTGACTACGTTATATTGTTATTAATTCCTGATAGGTATGAGCTTTGTTCAAATATTGCTCGTATTAAAACGAATTTAGTATCAGTTGAAACACATCGCCTTCCGTGCCGCTGAGGTTTGTTCGTTCGTAATTTATGTCCAATGTATTTTAAGACGATGCTATCTTTTCTTCTCTCAGCATTGTGTTATTTGAAATGTACAGTTTTCCCCGAGATGTTTTTCTTTAAAGCTGCAAAGGTTTGCTCGGTTATTTGAACAGCTTTCCACTCGAGTGTCTCTACAATGTTTTGTGTAAGATTACATCTATCGCCCTCGTCCCATTGTCTTCTCAATTCATTGTAATGTTCCAATTTGCAAGAACAGTCCGTGATTTTTGTGTATTGTTAATATGTAAAACATTATAATACAAACAAGACCACAGCAGATTTACAATACAATATAGATTTATGATTTGAGATTGAATAGATAAACGATTGCAGATAAGATCCGACCAGCAATAAATTTGCCACTTGCAAAACACGAACTGTGCTGTTTTAGAGCACGCTCCGCATTCAACAATATTGTGTTTGTAGACAGAATATGCAGAAATAGGGATATTAATCAGCGGTGATCGCCTGAAGCTTGCTGCGATTGTTATATATTGTGAAGTTGAAGTATAAAGTGCCTCGCTGGCAAAAAATGTGTCGACCCTTCAATTGTGCAGACATCACAGAATTATATCTATAACAAAGACTGTCGTACCGTACTGAGTGCTGTGCTGTAGCGTGTCGTATCGTTACAGTTTTTAAAGCTACTGAATCCAAAGGTAGTCGTAGATTAGATCAACATGTCTCGCAAAAACAATATTCGCAAAAAGTAAATATATTTTTAAAATCCTCTTACATACAGGTAGGAGTAGTATTTGCAGTGCAAAAATACATGCATCACAAAGGAAAAGCCGGTCCCTGTAAAGACTTGTCACAGCTCGATCATAGAGGTCTCCCGGGACCGAGAGAGAGAGGGCCAAACAAAATTCTGTAATTATTTTCATTACATTTACATTACCTACTAGGTAATGTTAATTTGTTTAACATTTCGTGTTCATCGCCTTCGGCCGTACTGTCCGGTTTCCTTTGTTTTTCTTCTTGAACAAAATTAACTGTTTTAAAAACGACTTTAACAATTTCTTTGTTTACGTACTGGCAACATCAGTGAGTATTAATAGTAATGATATTCATATTTATTTTATTATATTAAGTAGTTATATTATTTTAAGATCGGTAAGTAAGTTTAGAATAATTTAAAAAAAATCTTCCAAAGTAACGTGATCCTATTAAATATCCTATTGAACAGATCAGATTACATTTTCCCATTGCCATCACGTTCTAGTCGAAAAGTGGGGAATATCTTTGTTATTTCTGTGTATAAGCTTTCATGTTTATTCATCTACAACCGACAACATTTAAAACCACCCATACTTACAAAGCTATAAAACAACAGTTTCAAGTTCGCATCACAATTATCATCGGCCACCCTAAGCAAATCCCGATATTGGAATAAAGGGATACTTCATACCGCGCTATGACGGGGGAGTATGTTTGTTGTAATGCAGATTCAAGACAAACGTCTCCATTCCCCGCGGTGTTTGCGCCCAGCCATTGTTCCCACTTGTTTGACGAGGGATATGGGTGAAGCCATCGGTTATCTAATGTACAGAGTTTGGGTACAACTACGCTTGCTAGTTTTTGTTGGGTACTGTTGTTTTGAGAGGCGACTGTTAATTTTGATTTGGGTTAGATTTCTTGTCAGTTTTGTTCATAATCACAAACACACAATGATACTTAATAATATTATTATGACGCAACTATTTCACAAGCAAACACAAAAGTTTTTGGGCGCTTGTAACTAGTAGATTCATATTTGCATGTCATGCTCAGTCCACATACAGCCATTATCATAAACCTAGCATGTCCTTATTGATATTTATGTCACTCCCTAATTTCAACAAATATTGTTGGTGTCTGTCTTGCGTATGACTATACGGAAAGGTTAATGAGCCCAATGATATTATTGTCATATAACTGATGGTAGTTACATTTCATCTACACCTAAGTATATTTACATACAAAAAAAGTCATTTCGATGTGTTTAAGCTATTTCATATCATAGCATAAATGAAATAAACTCCGACACAAATGATTTTCCTGCAAAAATATCTGCGATAAGTTCAGTTTATTGCTGTATTTGTTCATCATAAAGCCAACAAATAAAGCGAAACCGTCCACATTTAAACTTCAATGTAATAACATCAATTGTGAACGCACATTCAACAAATTACAGGCACTGAGACCGCTGAGCCTACAATTTAGTGTCCGGCCGAGCGAGCAATACCGATACCCACACAGCGACGGCGACGTGATGAAAGAACTAAGTCCGGCATTGTTTTCCCGCTTCACGTAATCCTTGTATCCGCGCTTTATTTAGGCTACCGGTATTTGCGTAGATTAAAAGTTTGGTGTATTTTACAAGATTTTGTAATTATAATATTTTGGCATATGGTCCAAAAGCTCGAAGCCGAGTAGTGTGAACGCCACTCCCGCAATTCGCATACAATTTCCCCCGCATTAGGGGCCGGGATGGGTCATAGACAAACATTTGCCCAAACATTACCCGCCTTCACGACAGGACAGCGCTGAATTATTGAGACGTCCCGGTTTTAACACCAGATGCTATTTAGATGTTCTCATGTTTATTAGTTTGTCCCTAGTAATTTGTCATAGACCGTTGATGGCTGTAATTTAGAGCGCCCCATGAAGCGTTGATAGAATAATGTTGGAGAACTTTGTCCACCAAATGTGCTTCGGAAACATAAATCTTCCCGGATATTACGTAAGCAGCTTTAATCTCAAGTTCCAGAACAATGAGTTTGTGTGAATCTAGATCTACGTTACACGAGCCATAACTTTGGAAATGGAACCGGAATTGTAACCGTAAGAATTCACGGACAAAAGGTCCCGTAAAGTTTTATTATAATATCGATTGTTGGTTCGACATCCAGTCGGTTAAAGAATGGTCGCGGAGCCGTCGCTATCATGAATGAGTCTGGCTGATAAACGGAAATACCTGTAGAAATCAAACGGTGGAAAATAAATGTATTGGACGTGGAGTGGGGAGCGCGGAGTGCTCAGTAAACCGGCCCGACTGCGGATTTGTCGCTCCTATGACATTTGTTAGCTCGCTACCTGCGCTACTTTATTTGTCATTGTCACGGTGTACGGTTTCTTCGCGTCGTCAGTTTTTCTTATAGTTTCTTTTTTCCTCCTTCCTTGCACAGCTTTGCGAATGACATTTCATATGTTACTTGATACGATCAAGTCATGATGCCATGTTATTGACTTTGAGCTCAATAACATCAACTTTTAAATGTATTTTTTTTGTCAATTGTGTTAGAAATAAATTGATAATAAAACAAAGTTAATAATAACAATAACAATATAAATTTAGGCAGTTTCAAAGGCGTAGGAACAAAATGCTAACATTGTGGGAATACAACAAATTCTACTAAGTAAGTTACGAAACTTTTGTCAAGTTTGTAAATCAACCTGGAGATATCGCTTAACGTATATTCCTAATCGTCAACAACCATCTAAATAGCTGTTTATTACTGTTTTACCATCACCATTATAATATGAAGAAGTCCACTGTGGACTTAATGTTATTACCTGCCTTCATAAATGTACTCGTAATTTACCAGAAACGAGGAAACAATTTTATTCTGTTTTTATTTTATTGATTGTAAAATCAGACGAGTTTTATGAATGCAAGTGAGAGAGCGAGACGGTTCGTTCAAATAAATTGAATTTTTAAAAAGCGTTTTTTGAATAAACAAGCCGAGATCAAAGCGAAAAAGAAGATTACAGAGCAAATGAAAGCAATTTATAAAGGCTAGATAAACAGGCTGGTATTAATGAAATAGGGGAGCTGTATCTTTTTACACAGCTCAATGAGTGCGAACAAAGTGCACGATATGGGTGCCGGCCGAACCAGCCTCGGACCGGCCCCGGACCGGCCGCCGCCTGGCACCGGACCGTCCCCTCCGCTTCCTTATCTCGATTCATTTTCTCTGCTAATATTTATTGCGGTGCGCTGTTTACTTCTGTTGTGATTCTGTGACGTATTCCACGGAACTGTTATTTTGTTGACGCTTTTCTCTATCCTTTAGACGGTTTCTAACTGTTAAATAGTGAAAAGTTGGCTTTAGTTAGAATTTGCTTTAACTGTTACAAGTATTTGGTTTTGTCTAAGAGGGATACCTAAGTATATTACGTAACTCAGTCATCTTCTGTCTCGCAATTACGTTTCTTTCAGTTTCAGAAATCAGAAATGTTTTCACAATACAATGTTATCTATAATATATAAATATACTAATTTTATTCTATTTTTCTGCCATTAAATCGCGTTGGCGTAATGCAATTTAATGGTTTAAGAAATAAGTTTAAGAGATAGTTAAGTAGATTTAGTTAAATAACATCTTTAGAAAATTACTTCCTTGATTGCCATATTTAAAATATTTTGACTGTTTTCCGTATTCTGCTCGTTGATACTAGCCTCGAAACAAGAAAAATTTAATAGATCATACATGTAATGTAAGTTGAGAATCAAACCCACATCACGCAGCAGCTCTGCACCCAAGCGCTCAACCACTGCGCCAACCGCAAAATTATAAATAATACGAAAATAATAACTTTACTGTGTATTAAGAGTAGTTATGACAACAATAAAAGGATTTTCATGTTTTCTTTACCGGCCACTGATTGCGCTTCTGTGACCAGTGCGGAAAATTTAATTTACCCCGAAAAAGGTTGACAAAATAATGAACGAATATCCGAGCATATTTGAGAAAATGTGATTTAAAACTATATTTTCAGGTTACTTATCTCAGATCTAAACGGCACCGTAGAGTCTAATAAAGTTTAAATATCAAAATATTAATCGTTAGGTACATCTAAACGTAATAAATTGTCGAGGTAATGAAAGTAAATAAGATTAACTCAAAATAATATCACGACTATAATAAAGGAGACAGTTTATGAGCACGCCGTAACACTAATCACTAATAACTCGAGTCGATGATAAATTTAAATAAATGAGCCAACGAAGCGTGGGCGCCAATAAACACCAGGAATTTCAGGATTGCACTACAATCAAACTTAAATTGACATTCATAATGTGATGAAACTATTCATTAATAGGCGTATGTTCTAAGCTCTATACATATTTAGTAAATGTTTAAAAAGATTAGGTCCTCACCAGATGATGAGAGATTTTATACAGCCTGATACTCGTGGAATAAAATTAAACCACGAGGATCATCATTATTATAATGAAACTACGGTAAAGGTAGAAAGTGCCTCGTAATGAATTCTACAATTATGTATTCTGCGCTGACACAATAAGCCAAGCGGAGGGTGGTGCTTATGCGGGACTTTTCAAATGCTCCGCGGGGACTTTCAAACCTTACCGTCATTTATGTGCAAAGCACCGCCAAACATTACGAGGTAGTCAGATAGACCTTTTTGAAATCTGTTGCTAAAATAAACCTGACGCAATCCTAAAGCGTAAAATCATCAAAACATGTGTGTGTATAAATTCCACTAAGTAACGACAACAAGCGACTCAGGAAAATTAAAGGCCGACCCGCAAATGTCGCGTGCAAGTGTTGACGTGTCCAGCATGGCCTGGCCCCGCACTCATCTCCGCACGTCTCCCGCGCCGGCTATTAGTGGAGCCGCGTAATGAACGGCCGGGGCTCCCGTTAGTCTGGTCGAGGTAAATTTTCTTAACAGCCCAGTTGGCGGCACACGCGTCCTAAACACACACACCCTTCTGCGGACAGATAATTTGTCCAAACTTTGGCGGTGTTAAAGTTTCCGCTTGCATAGTTTCTTTATCAGCTTATATCACAGCGCCAAGTTTAACTGTTGACGAGCCGAGACACCCCCGCACGGCCCTTGTTTGTTCCATTTCTATTGTCATTGAAACTATTTGAAACCGTAATGTTTACTTTAACAATTACTTATACAGTTTAAGTTATACACGAATGTAAATTATATTGTTTAATTTCCTTATAACAACAAAAAATATTGTAATGTAGGTTGGTACAAAATACCAACCTACATTACAATTCATCAGATTCACCCAATATGGCTGGTTGCTCTGTTTTGACATTACACAGATTGAAATTTAGATAAACCACCAAGTGAACCATAATAAATCCCCGTCGCACCCACGACGGGAGCAGTCATTTGATGATTTCCCACTCACCAAAAAAAAAAGCAACCAGCATCGTGAAAAAATGTGTTGTCTCCCATCGCGAGGACATTAGAAAGCGAGCTCATTGACGCGTCAGCGCGTCAGTAAGAGCAGTAATAAACACTTGGCGGGTTGTGTATCACCAAGCCCCGAGCCCCGAGCCCCGCAGTCCCGCAGTCCCGCGGTCACGGTCCCCACAACTGCGGGAACTATGCCCGCCGCACTATTTCGGTGGAGAGTGCGGGAATCGACACGAGTACGAAGTTACTCTTTATGTTTCACCCGTTCAACCTCTTCTGGGCGCTGAATAATTTTATTGCGTTACTTGTTGTTTGCCGCTTATTTCGTGTGTAGTTCGTAATCTGTTGTGAATTCACACGTTGTTTAGTTTTCAGTACGCCGAACGATTTTAACTTTATGTAAAGTAGGCTCTTTCTGTAATAAACACAATTAAACACTAATTAATGTCCTTTTGTTTACATTTCGCTTAACGAGCTTTTGCGAACTTTCCATATTCAGCTACATATTTAAATATTTTATACATAACATCTTTTGTGTTCAGAAAGCAGTGAGGTCACAAATCTATGCTATCTCATTTTGATGAAAGATGTCCTAGATTCTGCCAATGTTTACGTTGCAACTTCAACATTGCGTCGCGGTGCCCTGTGTGATTTATAGCTCGGCGTTCGTCTGCGGCTCGCCCCCGGCGCGTTATATCTTTATTGTTCTAATCTTCACTGTTTACAAACTATTGTACTATTTTAAAATTATGAACTGTTCAGATAGCACTCCCCGACCATATCGCCGCCGTAAATATTAAGTTTTCTTGATAAATTCCAACTTTACGTTACCTTTTAAGTGTAATGGTTGTTCAAAATGAGTTAAGCAATGGTCGGAAAATGTCTGCGATACGTAACATTGTTCGTGACTTCAGTCGACAGCGTGGCATCGAGGTCAGTGCGACACCAGTCGAAACTCTAATCACCACTTACAGACACAAACGTGACCAACATCCGCATACACCCCACAACTAGCTCAATATCGGGACCAGGCGCTGGGATCATTGCTCCGTACCACAGCGATTGTAATACTTCACAATTGCAATTCGCAAAATCACACTGATCGAAGTTTGGTCGTAAGGCCGCAAATTGGAGCTCGCCGGGACCCGGAGTGATTACATTAGAACATCACGCGTCACCTCGACTCCAATTTGAAGGGTCCAAAGTATTTGTCCCAATCGAAACCCATTTGGAATTCAGATGGAATCGAAACGTCTAATTGCTTTCGGTTCAGCTCTTCGCATACTAATCTGTGAGTGTGGCTGCGCCCGCGTACTACGTGCGCTGTTGTCGACTTCACTTATTACTACTGCGAGTTTATGTTCTTACTTTTATACTTACTATTTATAGATTCTACTATTTCAAAATGCCAATTAATAAATTTTATTGTATTTCTTCTGCAATCCCATTTACAGAAGCCAGGAAAAGTATTATAAGCACGAAATATTTCTCGAAGTTTTCCGATTACAATCTTGTTTCAAATAAATACAAATGAGAGTTTTAATCAGTGTCGCGGAACAAACAAGCAATAACAGTAAATATCGGGCACCGCAGTGCGGACTGCAATTTTTTTCCAAGTTCAATATTTACGAGCTCGAAACATCGGGACTCGGTATTGGTGTCGCCAACTCGCAAGTAGGTGACCGCTCGCCGACAATTCATAAAGTGGAGGAAGTGCCTCAGTTCACACCCTCGTCTGCCCCCCCCCCCCCCCCCCCTCGCCTGCTGCGAGCCCCCTTTCACAAGTTTTCCCAATTCCACCACAAACTGTAAATAAAGCAAACGATCCGATAACGTGGCTGCTCCAATTTGGTGCACGGGCGAAGGGATATTTCACTTTCGTTTCGGCGATACTAAGCTATTTACATTTCGCGCCACTGCTGGTAATATTTACGCCATCATTCGCTGAAATTGGAATGGATTTAACAAGGTCACGCCGGCTCTGATTGCTTGAAGGAAATTGAATGTTCCTACAAACAATTACAAGAGTCCCGCAGAGTAGCCGCTACTGATTAATTGTCTCGAATTGATTTACAATTGAGTTACGAGAGAATCATAGAATGCGACTTTTCCGCTTCTGTATAATTAATCAATCGGAATCTTGGAAACAGAATTCATTTGCAAAAATCTGTAGTGAAATTTAAATAAATGACTAGGTATTAAACTGTGTCTAAAAATGTAAAAGTTTTATGTGTGCGTACAATATGAAATCGAGCCAAACGAGGATACGAGTCGCTACAGTCTGTCGAGCTTTGTCCCAAAAGAGGTCTAGAATACGTTGTTAGCAAACTTGGCTCAGCCAACTTAAACTTAGTTTGGTGTAAGTTTTTGGAATTACTTTTAAGCTCTGCCGTTACCTATTTATAAGTTTTCTATTAAATATAATGAAAGAGTTAAAGTTTTGCGGTTTTCAGGCGAGTTTAGAGCCAACATAAGTTTAATTTTCCTCTGAAGATTTCCCTCGGCACTCGTCGACCTTCTATAATGATTAGACAAACTTGAAGTGAAACAAGAACGTTCATTGGACACAAGTCGGCGGGGAGGGAGCCATCGCGCTGCTCAATTATTCAAAAGAGTACGAGATTAAATTAAAAAAATATAAAGTGTCCGCGCGGGAGCTTGTTGTAAACTTAACGTTTGACGAAGTACAAAAGTTTAAATTAAATTTATACTTGCGAGAGAGCGGAGATAGATGTGCGCGGGCCGCACACGTCCGGCGGCGCGCGGCACCGCTCCGCTAAATAACGACAATCTAGTTTTAATTGCAGCGATTTGTCTCCGCTCCGATGTTGCAGATTGCGTCGCCAATGGACCAATTTTGCATGCTCTTAACATATTAATTATAGCACGCGAAAAACGAACGACAATACTCAGAAATTTAAAACGGTCTTTAGAATGTTATAGTTAGTAAACTCATCACGTCTTCTGCACCTCTGAGATCAGTGTTTAAATATTCACAAAGACGAACTGAGGCCAGCGTTTAAACCACTCAAACGACGCATCAAAAATGATACCGTCATTAAACTTCAAACCGCTCTTTTGAATCCTGTAAATATTAAGTACTAAAAAATGAAATCCAATTATGGAGTCGTAACTTTAAACCGAATTGTAATGGAAGTCGTAAATAACAATAATAAAAATACTGAAACGACCATTTAGATGTGTTTGGTATTGATAAGGATGCGCCTCAGCCGCAGTGCCTTATTAGATCGGTATGTGATGAGACGCTATCAGGATTATCTTTTAATTTTATTATGAGTGCTTTATTACAAAGGATCGTAATGCATGTCAGGGCTCAAGTGGCGAGGCGTTTTTTGTGGCAGTGGGCGCTTGCGGCCGGCACTCCGCTTTTAATGACTCTATTAAAGAGATTAATAGCGTCTATCGCTTAAAAAACATCCGTAACATACCTCCTTTTTTCATTCTTTACAAATTTAATTAATGTCGATATGGATCTATTAACCGGACCAGTGTTTAGGCGAGTATGATGGCGGTGGCTACTATTTTTTGCCTCTTGGTAAGTCTTTATCGCCTTAAAAGGACCAACTCGATTAATATAATTACATGAGACACCGCACATCACTCGCGTGCATGCCATGTTTAAGCTTAATATATTATTATGGACATTATACGAGTATCTTGTGGTAATATTGCGAAATAAAAAAAGACTCCAGGCGTTAGGCTCATTTAATGTTAAACAAACCCTAAACTAAGCGTCGAGAACATTTCATTGTTTCTAAGTCATTAGAATCATACTCATCAAATCGCACTCATCCCTCATCGTTTACAGCGCTCGACGTTTTATCAAAATTACATTAACAAACAGTATCAGGCTTACAGATTGAAAGCTCTCTTGCATCAATTTACATTTGTTTAGTTAATATTACGCAGTACAATACTTTGCCATCGTATTAGGAATGTAAATTCATCGTTAGCTTTAGCTTGAATTCGTATTAAAAGATGAGACAGCGTAAGTTGGAGTTAAACCGGTGTTACGTACGATTCAGTGTATAGTCCGGGTCCGGGGGTGAGCGACTAACTGGATTGGCTCCCCCCTCGGCTCTTCCGCGCGAGCTAGCGCCCAATTTGGCGGCTTGCTCGGGCCTGCACGTTTTTGCACGCATTGCCTTAATACGGACCTTCCGACGAACTCGCAACTACGGACTATAAAACATGCCCCGGCACGCTGTGTAACTTGATTGCGATGAAAAAACCTTCTCCAATAAAAGCGTCAGTTCGATTCTCGAATGCGTTGCCAAAGCATGGGAAAGGTTAATGAACGGCAACAGTAACTGTCTGCTGTTGTCTTTTCAGTGTCGTTAATTAAATTTAAATGCTACGTGGAAATTTCGCAGTTTTTCAATCATCGCCTGTTTCTGTGCCAACAAACTAACAGAGGTGTAATTATTCATGGAATTAGGCATGTAAAAACATTTTGTTCCAATACATAAAATGAAACTCGAATGTAAGGTAAATTAAGAAACGTACAAGCTTTTCGAAAATAATACATTCAAAAGAAGAATGCAAACCAAATCCATACTTAATATTATAAATGGGAAAGTGTGTCTGTCTGTCTGTATGTCTGACTGTCTGTTTGTCTGTCTGTCTGTTTGTCTTTCTTTCACGGCAAAACGGAGCGACGGATTGACGTGATTTTTTAAGTGGAGATAGTTGAAGGGATGGAGAGTAACATAGGCTACTTTTGGCAGAAGCTAGTAACAACATATTCAAGGAGAATTGTCAAAAGCTCTGTGGCCGTCCCGCGTCGCTGTGGCGGAGCGGCGCACGCCTGTCTGCGGAGCCGCGGTGACTTGATCCACTGCTCCAGCCGGCAGTGGCGCTCCGCCTGCCGACCTGACGGCACGTCCCCACGCCCCTCGCGCGCGAACGCAACGAATTCAAACACGATCCCATCGTCGACAACTACGACTGCTACACAACATTCCTAATATATTTTACAGTTCCTTTGATTTTCACTCGATTTTTCTGTTGTGTGTTTTTTTATTTGTGTTTCGTATTTCCGAAATTGTATATTAGAGTTGGATAAAGAATTGATTGTTACCGTGAAAAGCTCGGGCCCGGACGCATCTATTGTGAGTACAATGTATCGCCTTGACGCAGATCGGGTTGAACATTTACGATGAGAATATCGACGACGATGCTACTGACATTCCATTGGTATAATAACTGCGATTCATGAGATTTAAAATTGGAGAAAAATGATTTTGAAAATGGGAGGGAAGTCGCCTCCGGGTGCAAAGACTCTCGAAAAAGAGGGTAAAAAGGAAGAGAAAAAAGAGACGAAGAAGAAATGGGAGAAATGTGAGGAGAGATGTCCGGGAGACCCGTGGGCGTACTGTGTGGTGTTATGGTGTGCTTGTGCCATGAGCCTGATCTCGAGCGGCTACAGCCTGTACAAGCAGCAGGGGCTGCAAGGCCGGCTGGCGCTGCTGGAGGAGCAGCACCTGGCACTACGCTCCGCCGTGCTGGAGCCGCAGCAGCCGCTGGTGGAGCGACTACGGCGCGAGGTGCTGGCGCGCCCGCCCGCGCACTGGCGCCCGAGGAGGAGCCTGCGCGACTACGCCGACTGCGGCTGTCCACCAGGCAAGTAAACAAAGCATCACACACAAACCCAGTCCCGGTGGCGCCGGTCAAATAGGGAAGTTTACACCAGCAGTTGGCAGAAGAAATAAAAAGAATGAAAAAAAAAATGCGGCAAAATACTTGTGAACAGCCAAAATATGCGTGTAATGTTTATGAAAATTAGACTAACATTTCGAACGAAACTGTTTACCTATTTATTTGGTAAGCATCTCCAAATAAATTAACTCCAGCCATAAAAACTGTACCAACACAAAGCGTATTCAACTGATCAGCTTAATCAACATTGTTTATCAAAACATTCACAGATTTAATCTACTCAATTCAGGGCAAATTTTGCATCGTCCTCCATTTGTGAAAATTAATCAGCTACGTTTGTTACATCTAGTCAGAGTATTTCGTATTCATCACTATTAATATTGAAAATAATTGTTTTATTAATGAGTTGATTGAAACAACTAGCTGCAGGTCATTCACGGGTTTAATGAGGCTGGTAATCATTCATAATGCATTCAACGCGTCCGGTGTTAGTCAAATTTTCAAATTCACCATTCATAGGTATAATTTAGTTAAACGAACCATCGTATTTCTCACAAATTGCCAATTAAATATACATATTATTATGTTGTACAGCTTTTTAAAATGTAGGGTCATCAAGAACCCTGTACAGTAACTAACACTTCACGCGAGGGGTTTGAGCCAATCTTTTCGAAGCTATTAAATTTTTTCCCTCTCAGCCGCAATACAAAGTTAATCCGGAGTTGAAAGCTGTCACTAACCCCATGGTTATCAGGCGGTGCGGCTCGAGATGGAAAAAATGATAAACGCCGGATGGCGCGAATACGTGCCGGGGTGATGGCTCAGTTGAGGGTCCCGGGGCCCCGGCCACTCGGGGGCCCACGGCTCGGATAATAAAGGAGTTGAGCTTTTATTACGAGTTGTTGTTTGGCCCGATATTGCTGTTGAATTTGAATTATGTCGTTAGTATTCTGTTCGCGGTCCGCCAGTTTATTTTGATGATTACGAATCTTTTGTTTTTGTTTTTATAACTCATAATTTATAATAAGAAAAGTTAGTAGGTCTTGCAAACGTTTTTCATAGCAAGGACGTTCGGTAGAGTTCACTCCCGTTTTGTAATAAAGTTTAACGATGCGTTTCAATAATATTCGAGCTTACGTGTTCAACGGATGATTTGGGTGAGTTAGCAGCCGAATATGGGAACCAATGGTCAAATGAAGGTTCAATCAATAAAACATAGTGGTGGCCGGGGGTGGTGGACTAGAGCGATAAAAGTGTCGCGTGTCGTTGACAGCGCTGTGTTTATTTGGATTATTGGGTGTTGTGGAGTGGCCGGCGGTCCGGCGCACTATTGACGGCCCTCCTCGGAGCGCGGCCGTGGACTCATTGTGCTGATCCCTTTATGTACTCGTTGTGAAAATACGTAATTGATGCGATTGGACTCGTTTAAATATTCGTAATGGAATATTGAAAGCTTTTGATATATGCGTTACAGTTAATTCATGGTAATTGAACAGCCAACAGAGCTTTTCTTCAACTTACGTATGTATAACTGATAGGTAACAATCTATAACGAACCATCGTCTGGGTATAAAAATAAAGGATACATTAATAGCCCGACAAAAGTAATTGTTTAAGCAAATGACCACCGCCGTTGAACCGCCAAATGACACTGCACACAAACAAAACCATTTAGTACAATAAATTGATAGTTCGGTGTACCAGAACGACTTTTTTATTTGGGACAATTTATGCCGCTGCACCTGAAAGCCAGAGTTAGTAGAGTCTACCAGAAAAGGAGAAACCGGAGAAACGAAAAAAAATGTGAAGTAGCAGATAGAACAGAACTACGTCAGTAGGCAAAAAGAAACGAATAGGTCTGGGAAAAGCCCAGGTTGCTTAGCAGAACAGGTTCAAATTATTGGGTCTTAAAATGTGACATTTTATTCCAGTAATAGATATGGCAAAAGCGCTTGAACGTACAGCAAGTGATTATGTATGTACTTGAGTTTAAGTCCTTCGATCAGACAATGCAGGTATCAAAATAGGTAAATGTAGGACAATCTTTAATCTATAAGGTCCGTGCGCTTACGCGTGGGAGGTAAGGACATCGAAAGGATTCCTACGCCACATCACCGACATGACACACTTCCATCCAAACTTTACCCGCTCCTCACTCCTCACGCCGTGAGTGCCCAACAAATTACTATTATGTAAATGATCCTCTATCAACAATATCCCATTAAGTTTGAGTTAATACGTAGTGATTGCTTATTCTCTCAATAATTCCTAAATACACTAAAGTCTTTAGTAGCCTATGTCAACATTGGCTTGTAAACTTTAATCTGTGCCAGCGATTTATAAAGTGTTTTGGTACATAAATAGTGACCGAGTCCGGAGTAGTAAAGGCTTAGCCTTCATATATTATATTAAATTCGTAGGAATTGTAAAGGTTTCACAGTATTTCATTGGAATTGGTTCGATAAAGAGTATTTTATGACCTGCACGGCTTACGGAAATAGATGTTCGTGGACTAACAGAGCTATTTGATAAGATTTTTTCAGTACAATTTTATTAATTTTGAACGAGAAATGTCTTAAATCCTGAAAATTGTTTTAGTGTTGTAGTATTTTTAATAGGGCGCTTTATAGTATTACTTTACACTACAAACAAACCAATAGCATTACTGATGATGCTGATTATAGAAACTGATTTTGAAAGAAATTACTTGCCAGTTCTTTTCATTGTTCTTCGTGTCGTTATCATGTTAATATCCCTCCACTACTTGCAAGACGTCATCATCGGTAACAGAGCATTGCGTTGCTATTTGATTGAGAGAGGGTTGGCTCGACGGACCATTATCTTTGGACTTAACTATTCCTTTAACATATATTTATTTACTTTCACTGACCAAAACCCACTCATGCTCCTTTGCCCTTCATGTTCTGGGGCCGCGGTAACTCTTTGGAACAAACTCAAACTCAAAACTATTTTATTCAAATAAACCATTTACAGGTACTTTTGAATCGTCAAGGTGTCAGTCTGTCAGAAAAATGAAGCTAGTTGCTCGTTCCAAGGAGTAGGTCTCATGGAGAAGAGCGAGCAAAAAACTCCATGGACACTCTTTTAAAAATCAATAGATTACAAAAATTTGGTTACATCATTCATTGTAGAATTTAAAGTACTATGTGAGAACAACGTAACAAGTCATAATGTAAGAAGAGATATTGTAAATTTAAGGAATCAAAACAAAATTTAAAATAACTGTGGCAGCTAAGAGATGACCAGAACAATTCCGCAACTCCGGCAGGTTATTAGTGGTTATTAGTGGTCTACAGTTATTAACATCAACAGTACCGTCACACATCCGCTTCCCCGCGTCACTATCTCCGCTAGTTAGCGAGTAACTGGCGCGAGTCGCTCGCCAGCGCAATTATCCAGCTTTTTGTCCCACGCCTTGGCCATAACTAATCCGTTGAGTCTAGCTCCATTGTTGGCTTATGCACTACTGCTGGGAATGAATGGGGCAGCCGTGCCGAGCACTGCTTGTGTTCACTCGCTTCCTATTATATTATTACGACTGTACCTATTTGTCATATTTTTTATTTAAAGTGTGTAGGTTTTTTTTTACCTTAGGAACAAACATAGTTTGTTTCAGAATTAGAAGCTCACAAGCAATACTTACAATAATACAATATAGTAACACGTTTGACTACTTATTACAAACTCCGATATATCAAGACAAATCACCCATTACGTTGTTTATCTTAACCAGTTGCAGCGCTGGCAAGTATTTGAGTAAGTGCCATACTTCAATTGTTAAATAACCCCCTGTCTAAACGAGACAATTAGATAATGAGAAATGTCGTAAATTGGTCATAATGAGCTAGCCTAGCGTGACATCGCATGCGGGTGCTATGAACACATCAAACTAAATCTAAATGAGATGAGGAAATACTGCCTTGTCAATTACATTCTAACACCAATAAAAAAACAGCGATTACAGTCAAATAATTTTATTTACAACTATTTTCGATACACAACTTAGTCCGCAAAGAGGTTAAGTAAGTATGTAAGCTTGTGGCAGAGGCTTTATACCATAAAACACATCTTATAGCACTAGTCTACAGTGTTAATTATCAATGCCGTTACCTCTTAATATTTACATGGTAATATAGCTAAATACATGGTAATATACAACAACGTAAACCGCAATTCTCCAATCACAAACAAGGGTTTTCCAATTCCAGCAACACATTATAAAAATCTCTCTATACAAAGTTACTTTACAACATTTCTCGTTGCACCCGCGGCCATACTAAATCACGGGCTTGCAACAAATTAGCAGTAATCTTATTAGATAATTGAAATTAACGATAATCGCACAACGACCGCTACCGCGCTATCGGAACAACATCGCGGTGCAACTGGTTGTTACAGCAGTTGCGATGAGCCTGTGGGTTAGAATACATGCATGTTAACTAGCGCCCTCGTGAAGATGTTCAGATAAGCACTCAACTACAAGATATTGGTGCTTGAGGCGCATATTAATGACATTATAGAAAACGATAGCAAAATAACGTTGTTACGCTATCGTTATTTCAGTATTAGTGTAAAACAAACTTCGTTATTTCACGAATAGTAACAAAATAACAGAAATTTAAATAATATAACACGATAACGGTTTTGGTATCGTATGCAAGTAGAAATAATAGCACCAGTTTTCTCAGAAAGCACGGAGGTACTTTAGAGTTTCAGTGCTCGCTTCCCAAGGAAGTTGCTCGTAAAAATAACACTTGTGGTCCGATCAGCAAAGTGCCCCGACTTACAACGAGTAGCATACTAGCAGTACAGCAGTTTGAAAAGTATTGAGAAAAAAGCTTTTCCAATTTTAATAACCATGCTTTTAAACAAAACAAACTATTGCTACAGTCATAACTACACAATCCAATATTAGTTACGTGAGGACTCGTACAATAAAAATTAAACACGTAGGTATTGATTTTATTTACTGTTTCTTCAGTATGTAATATATATATTACAGGAAAATCTTGCTCACTAAATAATCAAGGTTTAACACATATAACTCGATTACGGAATGTTGGACAAATCCCCCGAGACTTAGCTCTGCGCGACTTTCACTTAGTGGAAGTCGTTGCGATTGATAGCAGCTAGCTGAATAAAACCATTATATTTATTGCAAAGCGCTAACAAGAAAGTTATTTAGATATTTTTATAAGATCAACACTGAGTAGCTATTTTAGAGTATTTTTTTTTTCATCTATGAATCTAATGATAAATCTAACTTTATTTTTTTAACTAACGAAACTGTTCAAACAAGAATAAACACAATAAAATTATAACTAGGTATATTTAAAAAAAAAACAGACTTTAAAATTGAAGATAAACGAACCAATTTGAATATAAGCGCCCCGCTCGCCTACCACGCGCGGTGGATCAAACGGATCTAATAGAATATTAGCGAGCCGCGGGTACACACGCGACTGACATCAAGGAAATTACGACTACCCTCACATCTGTGCCGCTTGTTAACGTAATCACAATCATTTATATTTGATTTGCTGTGTCAATGTTTGTCATTGCACTCGTTTTACCCGAACACAGCCACACGTAAAATGAGGGTTACTTACACTGACATTTTTCCAACTAAAACTCTACTATGACGATTCACTGAGCAGCATGACACAAGAAAACATTCTGCCTAAAATCTTTCCTAATTGCGGAGATATAGTTGTTATATATCCGCAATATATTCAGGATATAGTTGTTCTATGTCCTATTACTCGGCATCGGCATGCAACCACTGAAAGCTATCTAGTCCAAGAATCTCCGTCTGGCCAGCTCTATACGAGCCATGATTTACATGCGTGTACTTCGTCACTCTAAAATAAGTTACATGATACAGTCCTTCACTAGTTCCTAGAATACTGTAGTACACAGTTATAGTGACCTGATCCGTTTGTGTTCCGCGTGCACTATTATTACAGAAAGTGTCCATTCTCGCAGTGTCTTGCATATATCATCTGCTGACAGCTTAAGATTTGTTACAGGGAAATTCAAATTGTTTCTATTTAAAGACGAGCCAGCTGTGTGCGCGAGCAAGATGTAAAGGTGTCCCTACACTACGAGACACCTCTAAAATATTAGTCTCAAGCACCAAATTAATAGGCTGAGAAGACTTTGGTATCAACTAAAAAAAAATATAAATTTGAGATCAAATTGAAGCTTACTAGATGCTTATCAAAGTCGTGATAAATCTAAAACATGCAGGCACCACCTGTTCATTACACGTGGAACGAATTTCAGCGAGAAGATTATTATAGAAGACACAGCGTCGGATGGCATCGAACCACAAATCCCGCCGGAGTGTGTGTGCTACAACATGTACGTGTGGCAAATCACAGGCAGTAGCGATGCGGCGTATTGTTTACTCATCTCATCTGCCTAGCCTTTCTGACTATGTTGAAGTCGGTTTCTAGTTTAACCGGTTTCAGCTCAATACCAGTATTACATTGATGATATTTACTACAACCATTACTAATTTATTAAAGACATCTTAATAATCATCTTTACTTGGAATTCATTTGCATTGAAATCCTCATTTTGCCTGTCCAGGATTTGGTAATATTGCAATTATGAGTGAAACCTCATGAAACATAATTTATTTAAAAGTATGCATTTAAATACGTTCGCTCAGCTTTCGTGACTAGGATCAGTTGGTGAGAAGTCTCCGGGCGATGGTAATGGCGGCGCGGTGTCGACCTAATTGATTCGTCGCCGGCACCGCACGACCCGCTCCCGAGGCACCGCGCACGGAAACACACCGCCAGCATCATTATCCCACCTCTTCATAAATTCAATATAGTTTTAATAAAAGTGTCCTGTATCTACGAAGATTCTTGTTGAGTATAATCCAAAAAATGAAATCCTAAAAATATAACAACGAAAAATAGACTTAAGAGATCAAGAGTTTTAGAACAAGAATCTATTTAAGATTAGAATAATTATATTTATCGAGTCAGGGAAAGTCTACGACTAGAAGTGGTTCAAAGCTAATTGATTACTCAGCGAAGAATAACTCCAAGTAATGGAGTAGACGTTATCTATAACGTGCTAATTATTGTACGCCGATAATTGTATAATAATTACTTGGATAGAGAGAAAGTTTCTAAGCTTAAAGTAACAGACTTTAGCAAAGTGATTCCTTCGAGATGAAACTTTAGAGCTGAAACTAACACATTTAACACGCTCCGCCCCGGAGCTGGAAGTCTCAAGATCTATGTGGAATTGATTATTTAATAACTTGATGTAACTTAGGACTATATCTCATCACACTTTAGTGGATTATAACTGTTCAATTCCTTTGAGACTTTGAATGTAATAGAGCGGACTAGTTTCAGAAGATAGTTCTATACGTGCAAGAATTTAGAAAAACTTTAATGGTAACAACACTTTCTAAACTATTAAAGTAGAGTTTTGTGAAGGAACAAAGTTGAACTAGCAAGTTTAGTGTGCTACGTATGTTACTGAAGAAATTTTAATAACCAATCAGCAAGTTGAAACTAATCAATTTCTTGTAGAAGCAAGTTAAGCGGAACTCGCAGTAAAATAAATGGCAGCTGAGTGATGCACTGTCTGTTCGAACTGATTACTTTATTACGAGACACAGAGAAAGTTTATAACAGTTGAGCTAGTTTGCAAGTTATCGAGACCTCAAAGAAGACTTGCCACGGTTATGAAGCGAGAACACAAGTACTAGATCATGTATTAATTATTAACCAGCTTTATTATCGCGAATACATATTAAGCCAAATCAAAGTCTAATTTCATTGAAGGGTTTGGTTTTGTTATTTAAAAGTGTATTTTTTAGGGAAGGCATTACATAAGGATCAAATGAAAATCGTCATTAGGAAGTCGAACCAAAGCCATCGAATTTTGGAACTTGAAAGTAATTTTTCACTTTGTAGTTTATGAAGTTACCCTATTTTTTCAGACAACTATTGTTAGATTTTAATATTTAGTGTTCGTATTTGAAGCTAAATCTAAAAATATTAACATTTCAAACGCAACAATTGAATTTTCTCGCTTTCCTAATAAAACCGTTTAAGTAGACATGTTTTACAAGTTTTACAACGATGTTTTACAAGTTGTAACCTCGCTTCTATCGCATTCGCAATGTTGTATAAAAGTACATCTATAAAATTAATAACTTTACCTTTAGCTCGACGTGAGGGAAAGCGGTTGTTCGACCGGGAACAACTAATTGATTCGTCCGAGCTGCGTACGCGCCTGCCGTACCAAACAGCCGCACGTTACACCAATACTAACTAATTTAAGCTGCATTACTGAGGGTACGGTGTGAACCATTTTAGAAGTAAGATGGATCGTTTTAGAATTCAATGGAATTAAAAATACAACCTCCATCGTCGCTAGCTTCAACATTTTCTTTAAAGATTTTTCACATGATGCTGTTATAGAATTTGCTGTCACGTCGCGAGACGAAGTATTTGAAAATGAAGTTTGGATGCTTATTTTACTTTTACTAAAACTGTATTTTAAATTTTAAAATTTGTCCAAAGTCTTTTGAAAAATACGTCTTTAAAAATCAAATAGTCTCGGTGTAACAGTAAAGTAAACACGTTACGCCTACTAATTTAGTTAAACACTCAAGCAAAGGGCAGTGATGCTCATAAGCGGTGTTGACTCAATCAATTGTTGAGCATCCAGCACGGCTCGAGTTTCGTTCCTCAGTAATTGAGAGCTCAACCACAGCATCAGAAGATGCAGAAGGCCTAGTCGTGGTTCTTCTTCTTCTTTATGGACCTTCCTTTGGGAGGTTTGGTTTCCGCACTTAGTCCTTGAAATTGTACAATTGTACGTGATCATTGTACGTCGTGGTCATTCTTTGTTATATCTTGTTAGGATCTGAGAATGGAATGGAAAAAGTTTTAAAATACTCTCTCACAAGGGATACTTAAAAGCACCATGAACTGTTTTAATTTAGGTTAGTATATTTTTGTTCCTGAATAGAACATAGTCCTCAATGAATTTAGTGTTTTGTTTTGATGTGATTTCCTCTATTGTCTTACCTTTCCTCACTACTTCTTCCAAAGTGCACCTTCTATATCGTCTGCTGAGTACTCGATTCTATCGTTCGTGAGTCCCTAATTAATGCCTTACGTATACGATACGTTCCTTTACTTAAAATTCCTGTCGTTGTTGACTTTGTTCGGTAATAGGGAAATTGCTTTCGATGCGCTCTTGACTTGCGGCTTGATATGTTTCAATTAAATTGTCTCTTTGTTTAATTTCCTTCATTAAAATGCTAAGCTCATTGTTTGATTGTTTTGCCTTCGTTTGTTTTAAATTGTAATTACTTTTTTCGGTTAGTAAGCTCGGAATTATGTTTGATCTGTGAGAAAACCACTATTTCTCCTTGTATTTCTTTTAAATTATTTTCTTTTGTTACTTTATTTGTTCCATTAACGTATAATTAACTGCTTTGTTTGTCGAGTGGTTGGTTAGGATAAATATTTGTATGAATAGCATGATTGTTTGTTTTGTTTCTAAATTTAGTTTATCACTGTATGGCGTTATGGTATGAATAATGCCTAAGTAACCATACATTTTTTGACATTTATACCTGTCATAACTTTAAGCAGCGACTATTAGTAAGAAGCTAATTAAGTATTTAAAATTATATAGTTAAATATGGAGTTTGATATCAGATTGTGTGTGAGGTGTAAAAAAAAACAATATGTCGGATATTTATTAACAAGTTACTATCTACTCTAGAACAGCTTAAGCTCGAGTCCAGAAAAAACGGTGGGATAAACATATAAACGATTAAACGTCATGTTTAAAATTTACAATGTGTACAAACATTGCGTGTTTTGTGTGAACAGCAGACGGCGGCTAATGAGGTTGGCAAGCAAGCAGAGCTAAACACCTCGATTAAGTCATTCGCTCTGCGTGGAAACGAATTAAAGGACAGAAGGCATAAAAAGTTAGTATATTCTTAGTTTACTGTACGGTGTGTTGACCTGAGAAATTATTGAAAATACTTTTTAATTGTTAATTTTGTCAAATCAGAGGCTAATAATCTTCAAACGGTGTGGTGTTTGTATCAGTTGCTTTATTTTTAATCGTCTTTAAAAATAAAGAGTTTGTTTGCTTTTTGTTTTTTGTATGTTAAACGATATTTCTCTCATTTATTCAGTAATATCTTTATTTACACGGAACTGAGAGTCCAAACTCTAAAATAAATCATCGCAAATTCCCTCGACACATGCAATTTCGAATGTAGTTAGCAAAACAACACTGCAGCTCCTGTGTTTGTATTGCGGAACGGTATTCCTGTACTTTTATATTGGAGTAGCATTAAAGCCATTCGGCGGGGAATCTAACTAAAGCTGTTGCCGGTAATAGACGCGGATATCGCGCGTTAACCGCGCGTATTTATAGCGCGTTTACACGTCTGAGGTAGGCGCAGCCATTTGTACTTTCAATCGGTTTGTTATGGCTGCAGGACTTAATTGCTGAGACTTTCTGTTCTCTTCCTGAACTGGCTGAAATTATATATGTACGAAAGGGTTAAGGATCTGACTTGTGTAAAAAGACACTTAACCACTGCTCAATAAAAGATATCTCCCCGCAATAATTGTCACTCTTTGTTATTTATTTTAATGTATAATGACTATGGTGACAATTTGCTATCGCTGTTTATCCAGTGAATAATAATAGTAAATTGTATAATAAAAAACAATAACGTAATACTTGAGAATAATCTTTGTACAGTGTACTATTATTATCCACATTGCGCCACAAAGTTTGTACCAGAAACAGAAACAATATTTCTGATCAAATCTCCGTCTAAATAATTAGGTCTCCTACAGTGAATTGATTTCTATCTAGTACTTAGTTCGCGTTGAAACAGCCGCTTAAAACCACTCAATTATTCTCGGACTAATGTTTTGAATACTCTGAATTAATTAACTTAACACCAGGTTGTGATTACTGGTATTTGTCGTGTTATCGTTTGATCGTGCACGTGGTCTAGTGCCCTGCCAGACGAGGCGCGTGGAATAATGGTCTTACCAGACGGGTCTACCGGCCACCACGTGCCAACTGTGGTGTTGTAAGAAGCACTAGATTTAGCACTATTGGTGTCATGATTAGGTAGTTATTTGGTTGTGAACTAGGCTGTAGTGAAAGCGTGAGGCGAGGACTCGCAGATATAGCAAGCTAAGTTTTTTTTTACAGTAACATCAGCATCTTATATAAAATAATGTGTGCTCGGAACGATATTATAAGCAAGTACCTAATAGAATAAAATAGTTTTCATAAACTGATTAAATATTATTTGAAACTAAGTTTACAAACTAAGTTCATAGCTTTACAATTTAAAACTACATAGAACTTAGTACGCTTCTCTGTCTAGGTAGAGTCTGGTTATCTTAACTATTAAATCAAATTACTTTAACAAATATTAATACTGTAGGTAATTTATTTATAATCAAAAAAATTTCGTTGCAACTTGAACTTTGATAAAAGCTGTTCGCTAATCGGTTCAAACGAGTGTGTCATCAATGTGTGAACATTGTGCGACGAGATCGGTATGACAGACATCTGCGGCGGCACTCGCGCACATTGTCGCGTCACCAGGACGGAGCAAACGTATTCAATCCCAGCGGTGCATTTATCACGTACGGCTCTAAAACAAATCCTTTCGAGGCTCGTAAAATGCTCATAAAAATAAAAGCGAGTGGTAGCACATTGCTAGGCGCAACACGACCACATCTGTTTGTTTTATTTTTCCACGTTGATTGCTTGTTTGCACAGCGTGGCGGACTAACGACGCCTCTGTAACTACGCAATGGTTACAGATTAACTATTAGCTGAATTTACGTCGTTAAGGCCATTGTTGTTTTAAGTTTTATTCGGCTCGTGTAATTGCGTGATTGTATTAAGTTTTTATTTGGTTGCGGGGTCTGTTACAGCTTCGCCATTTTAATTGGCATTCGTATTGTAGGAGCAGAAAAAGTCGAGCATTAACAAATGTTGCTTGGTTTTCCCCTCAGCGCTCTGCAGTCGGTAGTAAAGATTAGAGCGTTGCTTCCGTATCGCGGCTCTTGGATCTCTTAATAATGAAGATGGATGCATGTTCACTTAATTTATATTTAACGACGTTAACGTCAGTGTGTTTTAGTGGTTCCTTTAATTGTTTTAAATCATGTTTACTTTCACACACTCCATCACAAATTTACAACATAATGTGTACTTAACTAAAGACCCTAAGAGTAGTGTATAGAAAATGTAATATCCAACCCTTAAAATTATTGGAGCATAAATATATTTTATTCATGAATATAAAGCAAACATGGCGTACAGACAGTTTCTCACGCATCCGCACATGCCAGACGACTTGGCACAGCGCACGTGCCCGCCAGCCAGCTTGGCTAACCGATGCACTGCGCCCATGCACTAAACAAGTACAGAGAGTGCACACCACACAATGGGCATTGTCCTTTATTACTGTTGTAATATTTGGATTTGTTAAATAAAATTACTATAAAGATGTTCACTGTCAAGAGTGTTTATTCGAAGTGACAATTCTTTTAAAAATCAAAAATACAAAAACTTAATCTAAAAGAATACATGTGTCTAGAGCACAACAGAGGTTACTATCTACAACAGCCGCCCTTAATCGAAGTTGTGCCAGACAAACACAAAAAATAATTAAGTTTCTAAACCTAAGCTTGCAGTACACCGCTTGTGTACAATAGGCTGAAGTGGTTTTGTAAGTACATCAGCAGGCATATCGCTACTCTTAATAAATTCTAATTTAATTACATTATCAGACAGTTTCTCCCTAATAAAGTGAAACCTAGTATCAATATGCTTCGTCCTGCTGTGGTGTACTGGATTTCGAACGAGATTAATGGCACTCTGACTGTCAGAAGCTAAATTAACTGTTGTAAGTTTACCTGTTATTTCATAGATAAAACGACGCAAGTAACACGCTTCTTTCGTAGCAGATGATAATGCCATATATTCACTCTCGGCTGAACTTAAGGCTACGGTAGGCTGCTTCTTGGACTCCCAGGATACAGGACCTCCACTTAATTTGTAGACATATCCTGTATACGACCTTCTGTCGATTGGACAGTTTGCCCAGTCTGCATCGCAAAAGCCTTTTAAAGGTTCTCCACTCTTCCTGTAAACCAACGAGTAGTTTATAGTACCCTTCAAGTACTGCAGAACCCTTTTTGCAGCATTCCAGTGTTCCTTAGTAAAACACGTATTAAACTGACTTAAGTAGCTCGTGGCGTAAGCAATGTCGGGTCGTGAGTTTACCGTTAGGTACATAAGACATCCTATTAAGTTTTGATAGGGGTAAGACTCACCGACTTGACCATCAGCTCTCCTTTCCATATTCTTTTTAACAAGAGGAGTATCCACAGTCTTGCAATCCTTCATGTTAAACTTTGTTGTAATATTTGGATTTGTTAAATAAAATTACTATAAAGATGTTCACTGTCAAGAGTGTTTATTCGAAGTGACAATTCTTTTAAAAATCAAAAATACAAAAACTTAATCTAAAAGAATACATGTGTCTAGAGCACAACAGAGGTTACTATCTACAACAATTACTTACTCCAGAGTTAGTAAAACCATATAATTAAAAGACAAAACTGATGGATATTATTTGACTAGAATGCTGAATAAAATGTGATTTAAAAAAAAAACTTTTTACAAAAAAAAAATAACCGACTTCAAAAAGTAAAAACTTAAAAATAACTTAAATTTCGGAAGTCGGTGTCTTTTCTTCTGCCAGTCAATTTGTGTTGCCACCGACTTCCGAAATTTAAGTTATTTTTAAGTTTTTACTTTTTGAAGTCGGTTATTTTTTTTTTGTAAAAAGTTTTTTATTTTTTACTTTTTAGTGTCGAGTTAAAATTTAGTCCTGTTTAAAATGAGCCCAAACACGACTACTGTGCTGTAATTTCAAGGTTTGTACTTTTTCTGATGCTCCTGGCTTCAGCATCAGGTCTCTATGTACTTCAGTGTTCCTCATTAACAGTACGTTTATCCACACATCGAGCCCTTTTCAATGAGCCTAAACACGATATATCTGCTGTTATTTGTCGAGGAGTTAGGTACTCTGCAGACTATCCTGACTGCAGCATCAGGTCATGACTTGATGATCATGAGCCCAAATGTGGCAAATGCCCTATCAAACATCAAAACAATTTACTAAAACAGTCCTTGCCTGTTCGAGTAACTTCTTACTGTTAAGGAGTTGTACCTTCCATCATCAGCTCAGCTAACTGAGATGGTGACAACCATACGCAAATACACAAGATACTTCATAAAATATGCGAAAAACAATAAGTGAGCTTATAAAATTTGAGGGTTGCCTTCGATTTCTCTAAGATCCCATCATCAGATCCTAACTTGGTGACAATGGGACCACCTCAGAACTATCTGCTTTCGAACAAAAAAAGAATTTTGAAAATCCGTTGACAATTGACGGAGTAATCGATGAACAAACATACAAAAAAAAAAAAAAAAAT
This sequence comes from Athetis lepigone, assembly GCA_033675125.1. Lineage (NCBI taxonomy): Eukaryota > Metazoa > Arthropoda > Insecta > Lepidoptera > Noctuidae > Athetis > Athetis lepigone. The sequence continues at coordinate 21,166,896 of CM066218.1, forward strand.
ACAAACAGCCGAACATAGTACCTCCTCCTTTTTGTGAAGTCGGTAATTAAGAACTTGATCTATTTATGACTAGCATCAACCATGTCTCTCTCTGGATCAAGACCCGACCAATAAGTAAAAGTCGAAATAATAATTAATTTCAATTAGACTCTTAATTACCATTTTACTTGTAATTTCGAAATAAATCTTTTATTCTCGCGAAAAAGAACCGACAAACTCCACAGTCCATACTTACTCTTTTAAAACGTTTTAAGACATACGTATTAAAATGCGCATTACACACAATCAACAATCTACGCAAGTGAACAATTGCGTATTGTACTTAGTGTCCCCTCTGTATCTGTACGATTACGTTCCTCTGTGTCTCCCCTCACAATGACCTCAGAATCACGCCCTTTTAAAAAAGGGGTGCGGGCGATTCGGACAACGCTTTAACCCTTTCCATTGAATAGGGATGTTTTTGTTTAGATCGCACCGGAGTTGTGTCAATAGTTTTACTCGAGTTTAAAATGAGAGTTCGGTTTTACGAGCTTGTTGTATATATTTGAATAGAGACGTTTGATTGTTTGTTTTCATTTGTTTGTGTTGTTGTTAAACAAGTTTGTGTGGGAAGTTAGCGGTGATACTTACTTGTTTTTGTTTATCGAAATGTTTCTTTTTGTTATTTTGTTACAAGTTCTCTAAGTCAATAATGTTACAAGTAGAAACATATTTTTACCAAAAAGAAAAGTGCCTTCTTATACCTACTAGAAAGGAAACTTTCTTTTCCAAAATTACAGTTATTCTTTCGAATAACTGTAATTTTGGAAAGCAGTGGCTCCCGTTTTCAAAATTTAGGTTATTTTTTCTTCTTAAGCTTTTAGAAACTTATGAATTGAATTGAATTCTTTGTGTAAAAAAAGATTTTTATTTATCATTATAGTATCTCCGGGTAACCTTATTTTACACAGTTCCCATTCACTGTACGTGTAATATTCGTTGACGAGGAAATCCTCTGTTAAATATCTTGAAGTCATTCAAATAAAAAAGCTTTTTCTATTATGACATTGGTATAGATTTTTGTTCAACTTTATTAATATGACATCGTCCTATTTCTTTTATAAATTGTACATATTATGTGCTCTATTTGAACACCCTATTTAAATTCTAGGGTCTTATGAATTCCATTTATCGTCACCTAGTGAACCGTATCGAATAATGTAATATGCTTGTAACCATTATATTTTTTAACAAGGTGTCCTTGGTCCGTCCCGCGTGACGGCCCCCGCAGCTGCCTGCACTACGGCGCATATTGTCCGAAGCACATTTGCATGATAAAATGCCCAGCATGGCCCACTGTTTGTACACAATGGCCGAGCGTTCACCGCATGTTTTTGTTATAAACGCACTTTTATTCAACATTCAATCGAAACAAAACTCTCTTTGTGAATATTAAGTTGTATTTAAATTATTTAAATAATGCACTTTGTTCCGCTGCCGATCGTAATTGCTTCTATAAAGTATTTTCTGCGTTCATTATTGATACGACACGCAGCGGTGGGAGGTCTATAAAAAGCGATTAAAGAGCCTTAAGTACAGGTTCCGCAGCTTCTGTAATGAACATAAATAAATAAACGAACAGCTTACAGTTTAACAGTTTAAGTCCCGGGATCGTATAAAAAACAAACAGGATTTGGTGTACGTAACATATCTATTTATTTAAAAACTAGCAGTGGATGCAGAAACTAGTTTATAAAGTAGGTAGGTATCTGCCTTTTACCATGGTTTAATCTGTCTTCTTCAATATCGGTTCAGTGAACTTTTGCTTTTATAAAATTATAGCATTATTATAATGCTTGAAACTGAAATGAATACTTAACGTACGGTTATTGAAACGATTTAGATTTTATAATACTGTACACAAATAAAACGAGTCGTGTCGGGTACTCACGTTGAACCGAAATGAATCAATCATTTGATTGCATTCATACGGAGCTGTATCAATCTAAATTCCTAACTTTACAATTCTGCGAACAAGCGACTGTTAAAAAAATTTCAAAATTCAAATTCAAAATTCAAGGCATTTATTTCACTTAGACCATTTATAGGCACTTATGAATAGTCAAAGAGTCGGTCGGTCAGTCAGAAAAGTGACGCTAATTGCCTGTTCCAAAGCGTAGATCTCTATGGAGAAGAACAGGCAAGAAACTCCACGGACACTCTTTTAAAAAAAATCATGTTTTACAAAATCTTGGTTACATTGATTTTCGTGCTTCTATATGTGAAAACAATGCAAGTAAATAACAAAATTAATAATTAAAAAGTAAAAACTTACAAATTGGTATAAAAAAGTAATAAAAAAGTCATGGCAGTTAAGAGACGACCGATCTCAACTGACAGCGCCCGTTCACGAGCATGACGCGTGACATCAGCACCATTTAGCTCAACCATTTTGGAGGGAACCAAATGATCCAACGCACTTGCCACCATCAGCGAGACTTTTAAGCGAGCATGACAAAATTTCTCGGACATTGCGTCATTTCCACAAAGGAGACAATTTTTTTTGTTAGGGGATTAGGCCCACCACAAATTGTGGCATTTATTAATGAAATGCACGTTAGTTTATTCCTTATAATCTCTAGATTACAGTGGCAATATTAGGAAAACTCTAAGTAACCGGAATACTGGGAAATACGACAGTCAAAACATGACTCTCATAATGACCTAAAATCTCACAAGAGCGATTATTTAATGAGTGAATAGGTTTCCTAGGTATTTTATGTTAGAATAGTGCACTTTCAATAATAATATAGGTGTAAATGACATAAAAACCTGGCTTTGGTGTGATTTTTTTTCGATTATTCTTTTACTGTGGACGCCAATGCTTTTATAAGTAAAGTTGTTGCACATTTCGTTGAAATCGAGCTGTACAATTGTTACAACAGCTTTATATATTATGCACTGTATCTCCAGAAGCCATTTTTCTAACATCTATTGAATAAAAATACGAAAAGAACAGAAGAAGCACTTATCTGACTATCTAGAAAACTGTTGGAAACTATTAGGCTAAGGCCCTTCTCCCATTACGATACGCCCGCGCGACTCTAGTCTCGGAGACTAGTCGCCGCGAAGTATCTCACATACATTTATATGGAGACTCTCACACTACGATACTGGTATTCTACGCGTTCGCGACTGGTCTCGCGATACCCGCCGTGTTGGTCGCTTGTGCGTCGCGTCTCGCGCGTTTCGACAATCAATGAAAATTCAGTAGAAAGATAAAAATTTCTTATCATCATGTTGTAGTTCTTGTGCGGCTACAAAAACTCTACAATTTATGTTTCTTTCAATATATGGATAAATCCAGTATTTTCTACTTTTGCGTTGACGTCTTCTATTTCTATAAAACAGAAAAACTGCAAGAGCTTCTTCGTCACTGGAGTCGCTCGACATAACGTCCGTCTACAAAAAACAAGTTTGCACAAATGATGAATTTAGTAATTTTTCAGTAGCATAATATGCGAGCATCGCGTAGCGAACATGTATCTAACTAGTATTATACTCGAGTATCGTACCCTACAAGTATCGTAATGGGAGAAGGGCCTAAGTTTACATGACCGCGAGAAGTCGCGCGTCGCCGCGTGGTTGAGGCCCTGTCCAGGAAGGCGAATTCGCCGCGATTCGACTCGCGCGAATTCACTCGCGGGTAGGCAAGATACTAGGCACCAATACATCGCGTCCACAAGCATCGCGCGACTAATAAACTCGCGCGTGACTCGCGCGTAATGCGCGCGAGTCGAGATACTAGGGCCGCCTTGTTGCGTCCAGATTTCGCGCGAATTTCAGAGCGAGTGCACGTATAAAAGAGAAAGAGAAGGAAATACGACTCGCGCGTACGTACGCTCTATACGCGTAGACTCTGGACGCAACACTCGCGCGTGTTACGCGCGAGAGAATCGCGGCGAATTCGCCCTCCTGGACAGGGTCTGAGGCGTTCGCATGATGATGTGCATACCAGTCCAGATGTCAATGTTGCTTGAGGAGGGGGCAATTTGCTTATGGATTTTATACCGAAGGCTGAGTCGTCGCAGAAAATGACAAAGACAATAAAAAAGCTTTCTTGCATCCTATTTTAAATGAAAGTCTTTCACTTAAAATAGGATGCAAGAATGCTTTTCAACGAACGTAGAACGCGCGGTAATGTCTACGATAATTGCTGCTTACTTTGGTCTTGTACCGCGCGGTTGGTGGTACAGAGCGGTTTCGCGCGGTCGTATGAACTTAGCTTAATAATGTAGTCTGTCAGTGTCAAACTGATTGAAACTGTACCACAGAGCATCTACAACGGAATGTTAATTAGGTACGTTTCGTTTCACATAATATATTTAAATTCACGTTGAAATAAATGTAAAAACGCTCCTCAACATGCATTTTTCCGTAATAGTTTTTTACTATTATTTCATTATTCCCGTTAGATATCTATATAATTTTTAGTGGGTTAGTTATAATAAGGTGATGACTTGTTTCATGCGTAAAATTATTAATAAACGTAACCGTTTAATAGTGGGACCAAAAAAAATTGTCTCCTTTATAGCAAATAGAATGCAAAAGCTAATAGTAAACTTGTTAACGACGCAGTGGACTGTAGATTGCTGCTGTTCCTGCGCGTGGCGTTAGGGTGAAGTCTTGAGACCTTTTCTTCAGTGGGACGGTCGATTGGGTTCGCTCGGTCGAGTGAAACGCATACGAATAAGCACTATCTTCATTTATTTCCACTTCTTTCTCTTGAGGCCGCCGCTGACTGACTGAACCGTTTGCTCGCGACACAGGCGGCTTTTATCTATTCGGCAATAACAGTTTCTGACCCGTCAGCCAATCAGCGGCCGCGATTCTTACAAAAATCGAGAATATTTTTCCATCTACCTACACCAATTTACAATTTCAATATAATTTCTCTGACTACCTGGCACCTTTCCATGTATTAATCTGAACTCGTTGAAGGTTCTTAGGCACTGCGCGCGTAAAATCTAGGTATCCAGACACGAAAACAACACATATCAACCTCAGTGTGCCTGGATACATTACCTAAGACACTACTATGAATTTACGCGCGCTTCGTACCCAGAACCTCCAATTATTTAGGTGTTTTGTGCAGTTAGTAGCGAAATCTAGGGCTTTAGGCTCCGTCTAAGCCCTAGGCTATCTAGCATTACGTTAAACAATCTAATTATTTACTAGATTTCGCTACCACCACACAAAACACCCACTCAATTGTATGTGCCAGGTATCAAGCATTAAAACCAGTACGTACTTTCGCACGTACGCCTATTCTAGCTAGGTATTTATTTAAAACCATGTTCTAAGCCCTACGCTCAGGGAAATAAAACGATATTTCAGCGCCTGACCAAACTACCATAAGTACATAGCATTTATTTACCTTAAAACTATATGTCAGGCGCTGCCATTACTACATTACATTAGACCTCATCGTTTTATTAAACAAACTAAATAACATAAATTTACTTAACCATGTACGTCTTACTTTATAACAAAATAACATCAAAAATGCAACATTCAACAATATAACTACATTTTAAACTACTAAATTCTCCCGGCTCCCGGCGCCATCCCTGCAGCAGGCTCGCCGTCCGTAACATCCTCCCCCCGGCGAAGATCTTCCGTAGCCTTCACCGGTAGGACGGCGAGCTTAGTGACGGGACGCCGGAGTGAACCCGCAAGGGTCCGAACGTCTGCTGACCGCACCTTATTGTCTCGTCCTTGATGAATTGTCTCCACGACGCCGCGGGGCCAGGTTGCCCTGGGCAGCGTGGAGTCGATGACGACCACCAGGTCGCCGACCTGCAGTGGGCGTCGCAGGTCGTCTGATGCCCGCCGAGGCACAAGGGTCGGCAGGTACTCGTCGACCCAGCGCCGCCAGAAATGATCGGCGAGCGCTTGGGCCGTCCGCCACAGCTTGCGGCTGGCCTCCTCGCAAGGCCCTGTGCGTGGCAGGCCTGCAGAGGCCCCGATGAGGAAGTGATTCGGAGTGAGCGCCTCTGGATCATTAGGATCGACAGAGACGTGGGTGAGCGGCCGCGAATTGACCGCGTGCTCGGCCTCGACGAGCAGCGTTTGCAGCGTTTCTTCTTTGAGCGCCCTCTGACGCAACACAGCGCCCAGCGCTGCCTTGACGGAGCGCACCAGCCGCTCCCACGCTCCCCCCATATGAGGAGCGCCCGGCGGGATGAACTTCCACTTCATGCGATGCTCCAGCGCGAAGTGGGGAAAGAGTGCGGCCCACTCCGCGTAGGCCGCCCGTAGCTCTGCGTCGGCACCTCTGAAGTTGGTGCCGTTGTCGGAGTACATGACGCGCGGCCAGCCGCGCCGCGCCGCCATGCGCCTAATCGCCGCTATCGCCGAGTCTGTAGACAAACTAGACACCAATTCTAAGTGGATTGCGCGCGTAGTCATACACGTAAACAGCGCCCCCCATCGTTTTTCGTGTCTTCTGCCAATGACTACAGTCATGGGACCGAAATAGTCGACCCCACAGCTTGTGAACGGTCGCTGGTACGCTGTCAACCGTTCAACAGGCAGGTCCCCTGTCGTAGGTTTAGTGGGCGCAGCTTTCCTTACAAGGCACAGTTGGCATTTCTGTGCGATGGCTCGTACTGTAGGACGTAAATGTATGACCCAGTACCTTTGTCGTAGTTCGTTTACCACCCTCTCGTTGTTGGCGTGCCCGGCCCGTCGGTGCTCGTGCGCCACCAACAGCTTGGCGAACGGGTGACGGCCGTCCAGGATGACGGGCGTCTTCACCGCCTCAGCGACCGCAGCTCTGCCTATGCGCCCTCGGACGCGCAACACTCCATCTCGCAGGAACGGGTCCAGCCCGTACAGCCGGCTGGATCTGGGAATCGCTTTTCCATTCTGTAACATTCGTATTTCATCGTTAAAACTATCCGATTGAGCTCGCGCGATCCACAGTCCCTCGGCCTTCTCCACTAGGTCGACTGTCAGTTGGCGACCTCTATCCTTACACCTTAACCTAAACAGCATAAGCAGGGCTGTCGTCCGCAGCAACTTCTCGTATGATGAGAATCTATTTATATCTGGGAGATGAGTCGGTTTACCTTTCTGCGGTTGTACTATCACATAGGCCGCCTCGTCCAGCGGGCCGTCGTCGTCGCGGCGCCTCTCTGTGGGCCACGAGTCTTCATTTTCATACAGGAACGCGGGTCCGGTGAACCATCGGTCTCGTGCGTTCACGCGGGCTGCGTATGTGGGACGCGTCGCATCATCAGCTACATTATAAAGAGTGGGCACCCACCTCCATTGTTGTGCGCTCGTCAGCTCGGCAATCTCCCCCAGACGATGTGCGACGAACGGCGTATACTTCGCCGCGTCCTTCTCTATCCATCGCAACACCGTCTGAGAGTCGGTCCAGTACGTCACGCCTCTGGGTTTGTCTCGGTGCTCCTCGATTATCGTCCGCGCCAACCTGGCGCCGATCACTGCAGCCTGTAACTCGAGTCTGGGAATGGTGACAGCTTTCAGGGGCGCTACTCGCGCCCTAGCCGCCGCTAAAACTACCTCTATTCGTCCTCCTGAGTGAACGATTCGCCAGTAGGCGGTCGTCGCGTACGCCTGCTCGCTGGCGTCACAGAATATGTGTAGATCCATGACGTCATCCGTCTCTTTGCCGTACCATCGCGGCAGGCGCAGCGCCGCCACGCTATCTAGACTCTGTAACCAACTCTCAAAATTAGCGGCGTCGACTTCGGGTATCTCTTCATCCCAGCCCACGTCCTGTCTCCATAAGTTCTGTAATATAATCTTTCCTGTGATAGTAAAATGACTTATTAGTCCCAACGGGTCATAGACCGACATAACAGCACCTAGGGCCTCTCGTTTGGTAGGGGCCCTATTCTTGGTCTTTACCTCTGGCGCTACACGACTCAATCCTGTGTTGAAACCTAACTCGTCCGAGCTTGTTTCCCATAATAGTCCCAACGTTTTGTCGGCGCTCTCTTCTCGTGCGCCCAGCTTCACTTCGGTCGTACGCGCCCGTGCGTCCGACGCTATCTCACTCAATACTTTTTCTTTATTTGAGCACCAACCTCTGAGATTGAAGTGAGCATGTTGATGGATCTTTATCACGCTGCGCGCCGTCTCGATCGCCTCCTTTTCCGTGGCAAAACTATCGATGTAATCGTCCATGTAATGACTGTCGGTAATCGCTCGCACGGCGCCTGGGTGCTCGTGAGAGAATAGCTTTGCGTTTGCGTCTCGTACGGTGTGCGCGATGAAAGGTGAACACGTAGCTCCGAAGATAAGTGACGTCATTTTGTACTTACTGGGCGGCCCATCTCGCTTGTCCCCTCGCCATAAAAACATCTGTGCCGATTGGTCTTCTTTTCTTACTTTTACTTGGAGAAACATTTCCTGTATGTCTGCGGTGACCGCTACGGGGCGCTCCCGGAATCGGAACAGGATCCCAGGGAGAGACTTCAGCAAATCAGGGCCCTCCAATAGGTAGTCGTTGAGACAGACTCCCTTGTAGCGATGCGCTGCGTCGAATACTAATCTTATCTTACCCGGTTTATTTGGGTTCACGACGGGGAAGTGCGGTAAATACCACACCCGCTGGCCATCCTCTTCGGTTCCATCACACCTCGAGGCGTACCCCTTGTCCAACAGCTGATGGACTTGGGTACTGTACTGTGCTGCGAAGTACGGCGACAAGTCCATCTTTCTCTCGATCGCCGCCAGCCTCCTCACAGCCTGTCTGTAGTTGTTGGGCAACGAGTCCGCCTCGTTGCGCCATGGAAGCCCTACCTCAAAGTGACCATCGACCCTCCTCATACTGCGACTGACTGTTTCTATCGCTCGTTGGTCCTCGGGCTTCACCTTCCTCGCCAGGGAGACTCCTAGGGCGTCTACCTCGAAGTGAGCTTTGACTAGCTCCTCCACACGCCGAATGTCGTCTGCTTGTTCCACGCCCTTATCACTGAGCTTGTCGCACAAATGTAGAACGACGTGCCCCTCCTCTACCTTCAGCGTAGCGCGAGGCGCAGCTCCGTGGATCACCCACCCCAACTGGGTGCGTGATGCAGCCGGCTCATTCCTTCTCCTCATCCTCAGCTCCCTGGTGACGATCAGATGCCAGTTGTCGGCACCTATAAGTAACTTCGGGGTGACATTTTCCTTTAACGACACGTCGTCCGCCAAGTCGCGTAGGTGAGGATAGCACATGAGTGCCGCCCTGTCCACCCGCTGCCCATGTAACCGCAGGTCCTTCTTGGTACGCGCCCGGAGCTCAGTGAAGTTACCATCCTCGCCGCGGACTTCTAGTCTTACCGATCGACTATTTTCCTCACGCTGTAGCGAGTCGACGCCCTGTATCCGAAGCGTCGAGACTGGCCCGTCTAGGCCGAGGCTCTGTGACAACTCCTCATCGATTAGGGATATTGTTGACCCCTCATCTAATAAAGCAGTGGTTAGTGACTCACCTAGTGGCCCTCTCAGCATCACCTGCTTTATTTTTAACAACACCCGTTGGTGTCCATTATTGCCAGTAGAGACACTCATCACTGTCTCTTTACGATCCGTTGACGCCGCACTGTCGGCAGCCTCGGCCGCCTCTGGTTTCTCTGCCGGTCCCTCTTCCTGTTTAACATACTCCCTGTGCAATAATGCATGATGAGGACGGGTGCAGCCCGCTATGCCGCACCTCTTCGCCCGGCAGTTGTCCCTCCGATGACGGCTTGATAAACATTTAAAACACGCTTTCATTTCGCGTGCGCAAGACCATTTGTCGTCTAAGTTCATTTTTAAAAATTTAGGACATTTAGGTACCTCATGTGGACCATTACAGCAGAGGCACTCTGCTTTCCTCTCCTCAGTGGTGTTGTAAACAGCTACCCGCGTAGGCTTCTTCTTGGAACTCGTCTGCGGTGCCTGCTTAACATGACCATTCTGTTTCGTTAGAGTTGCCGTAGATGGCGCCGCGAACGCGTATGTCATCGCGCGATCCGCCTCACGCATCAGAAACCTGGACAATAAAACAATATCAGGTTCTCTCGAAGACGAAGCTCTGTCTGTTGCATAATCACACCACCTGGACCTTAGGTGAGGGCTTAGCTTCTCCACGACATCTCGTACCAACAGGGGGTTGTGTACATAACCGCGTCTGTCCATGTTCGACAAGACGCACACAATGTTTTGAAGTTTCACAGCAAAAGAATTAAGATCACTTGTCATACCTGTGAGTCGTGGTAACTTCCTCAGATCCTCCATGACACGGTCGATCAGCACTTCCGGTCTTCCGTAATATTGTTCCAAAGTCTTCATAATAACACTTGGATCCGACGCTGTGTATAACAAAGCAGACACCGCTTCCCTTGCTTCGCCTTTGATACAATTTCTAAGCCTAGCTAAATTTTCCACTGCTGTAAATTTGTACACCACTGACGAGTCCGTATATGCAGCCTTGAATGGCAGCCACTCGGTCGGCACACCGGTGAATGTAGGCAGCTCCGTTACTTGCCGCGGCGGCGGCCGTACACGCACCATACTATCTAAAGTGGCAGCCAATCGTTCAATAGCCTTCCCTGTGCGTACCTCTCGGTTAGGTGAGCGTGAAGTTGAGCGCAGCCTTCTTCTGTCGTATTCACGAGCCGTAGGAGGTTCAGGATCCATTCTTGTATCGCGTTCGTGCAGGTTGCTTTCTCTATACCGGGGTGGCGCGGGACGGGGGGGGTCGTCGACCCCTGGGCGGGGGCGGCTTCGGTCTATACTGTAGAACCATTCGTCGACTTTCTCTTGAATGTGTTCACTAACCACTGTCCTATCTTCTCTGACCTCTGCCTCTGCCACAGCCTCTACCTCTGCCTCTGCCTCTGCCTCGATTTCCGAAACTTCACATTCCAATCGTTTCTTTTCAACTTGCTGTGCGATTTCCAGCCTTAAGGCTGCCATCCTCCTGGTTGACTCGTACTCTGCCCTCTTGATTCTTGCTCGGTCACTATTGGTCGACCTTCTTGTCCTAACTGTGCTGGCGGTCTCCAGCGCAGACGTTACGCCAGACCCTCTGGCGGGTCCAGTCAGCTCCCTTAAGCGGCGCGCGTCGAGGCCCGTACCGGCGGGCGGACACGCGGGCGATTCTCCACCGTCGAGCGCGGGCGGCTCCGCTCGACCTCGTCCCACCGATGGGATATGAGGCGCGGGCGCTACGATGCGTTCGGTCGCACTCGTCAACGCTCCCCCCACCGACGGGACGACGGGGAGCGCGGTCGCGGAGGTGGAGGGTATCGGGTCCTCCACCGGCGCAGCCCCCGGGGCGCGCACACTCGCGGACGCGTGAGTCGACGGCGACCTAGGCGAATCTCGCATGTATACTTGACGGCGGCTATCGTAGCCCGACTCGGATTCCTTTTCTTTAGTTGCTCCACTTCGTGTCTTCATGATTCTTCAGCGTAACACACACGAGCGAACCAACCGACCGTCACACTATACCGTTCTTCAATGTCTTCAAATCTTCACAATCCGTCGCGCAAGGACCACGAAACTTCGATGTTAACGACGCAGTGGACTGTAGATTGCTGCTGTTCCTGCGCGTGGCGTTAGGGTGAAGTCTTGAGACCTTTTCTTCAGTGGGACGGTCGATTGGGTTCGCTCGGTCGAGTGAAACGCATACGAATAAGCACTATCTTCATTTATTTCGACTTCTTTCTCTTGAGGCCGCCGCTGACTGACTGAACCGTTTGCTCGCGACACAGGCGGCTTTTATCTATTCGGCAATAACAGTTTCTGACCCGTCAGCCAATCAGCGGCCGCGATTCTTACAAAAATCGAGAATATTTTTCCATCTACCTACACCAATTTACAATTTCAATATAATTTCTCTGACTACCTGGCACCTTTCCATGTATTAATCTGAACTCGTTGAAGGTTCTTAGGCACTGCGCGCGTAAAATCTAGGTATCCAGACACGAAAACAACACATATCAACCTCAGTGTGCCTGGATACATTACCTAAGACACTACTATGAATTTACGCGCGCTTCGTACCCAGAACCTCCAATTATTTAGGTGTTTTGTGCAGTTAGTAGCGAAATCTAGGGCTTTAGGCTCCGTCTAAGCCCTAGGCTATCTAGCATTACGTTAAACAATCTAATTATTTACTAGATTTCGCTACCACCACACAAAACACCCACTCAATTGTATGTGCCAGGTATCAAGCATTAAAACCAGTACGTACTTTCGCACGTACGCCTATTCTAGCTAGGTATTTATTTAAAACCATGTTCTAAGCCCTACGCTCAGGGAAATAAAACGATATTTCAGCGCCTGACCAAACTACCATAAGTACATAGCATTTATTTACCTTAAAACTATATGTCAGGCGCTGCCATTACTACATTACATTAGACCTCATCGTTTTATTAAACAAACTAAATAACATAAATTTACTTAACCATGTACGTCTTACTTTATAACAAAATAACATCAAAAATGCAACATTCAACAATATAACTACATTTTAAACTACTAAATTCTCCCGGCTCCCGGCGCCATCCCTGCAGCAGGCTCGCCGTCCGTAACAAAACTCATTCATTTCCAGTTCAAATATAAAAAATAATATTTGTTATTAATTAATAATTCATGTTTCATTCAGCGAATCGATTACAACCTTTCCTATTTTTTATTCATTGAGTTTATCTAGTGGATTCATTTATTCGCAGCGTCCCGTAGCGCACACTATTGCTCTAGCTACTATAAAAGCTACTCCATCCATAATCATAAAGCTTTTGCAAGTCCTTGTTGGACAATTTACATATCAGCCTGCAGACCCTTTGTTGCGAGATATTCCGGATCTTGGCTATAATCGCTATGCAAATACACCTTTTGGATAGAGATTAATAGTTTATTTAATCTGTGCTGACGGGCGCGCGGGGGGAGGGGAGTAGCGGACGGTTGAGAAAATCCCTTTATTGTCTCAGCTGGAGGCTTACTAATGTGAACCGGTGAACTGTGTGCATACCCGGGTACAAGGACAGTTCTGCGTAGATATCGTTGTAGAAACTGGCGATTTATACTAATATTATAAATGCGAAAGTAAATCTGTCTGTCTTTCTATTGTCTGACGTTAAAGCGTAACCGCCTTAACGTCTAAACTACTGAACCGATTTAAATTATATTGAAACGAGAAAGGATATTTGATACTTTTTACGGCGCATTAAGAAGTTAAAATAGAAAATAAAGGTTTGTACATGAGTTTGCGGCCAAGCCGCAAACAAAAGCCAGTAAAAATATTAATTTATTGTAGCATGTCAGTTGGCACAACCACCCTAGTATAGGCGGTAAAATTCCTGGGTCTCTATCTCATTACATCTCATCCTCACAATATATTTCTCGTTACCACAGTTCAATAGTGTGATCTCCATAACAAACCAGTAGAAGAGCGAGCAGTGCCTCCACCGCACACGTCCGCGTATCTAACTGGCATTCGTTCCATTCGTTCCGCGAATGTGCTCAATGAGCCGTGCGGTGTATTCGTCGCGCGACACGAGTTGACACGACCCGCGCGACCCGCGAGACCCGCGCAGGCCCGCAGACGATGTCATAAACGTAATGTTCATTATGCAGCGTGAACTCGTCAACGACTTACACGCTTAGCATTCTGTCCATCACGAATTCACTGCTATTGAAAAACTGAGTCATTTTTAGGTTTCTTTTACGCATAATTTACTTTTATTATCCTTTTGGCAACGCTAGAAGTAGTAAATTAAAGTAATGCAACAAAAAACTCTCCAACGTGTTACCACTATATTGAGATTCCTTTACCCACGCGAACCCAAAACGAAAACCTTTCACTCCCACGTACGAAAGTCAGTCAGTAAGGCCAACACTAAACCCTACTTTAACTAATGAACTCCTGCAGTGAGTAACGAACCTTAATGACTAGTTAATTCTAAAGCAGTGGTTGAACCACTCCGCGCGGTATTTTATGCTCGCGCAAACTATGTCCCGGCTACATTGTGAGTCGTTTACATTAGTCCACCGGCGTAAACCTTGCTGACAGATTTCACATTCAGGCAAACGACGCTAGTCAGTTGTTGTTGGACGCTTATATGACTTCCGTAGTTCCGAATATTTGTAGTCATAGAATACGCAATTGATGTTACAGAAGTTATGTAAACTGCAACTATAGAACCATATTGATGTAAAGATGCAGTTGATCTTGCCGCTTGAACTCACGTACCCGAGAAATAGAATAAAATCTTTAACGAGATGGAAATAAGCGTACAGACCGGCGACGTAAGCGATACAATATGTGGCCTGCTTGCATGACATTAGACATCTAACGCATCCCGCAGCTTTGAATAATGTAAATGAGCCATTAGGCGACGTGCCTCGCCGACATTGTACTCGCTCACAACGCCACGACGCTTTACGTCGGATTTCGCTACTTGACGCCTCTTGCCGACGCCAACGCCGTGAAAGCGAAGCTGTCTCGTTTTTATTGTGCCCTGGTAACATAGGAGCCCATAAGCGGGATTAGCCGTAGACCTAATATGGTCTACTAAATTACTTTGAGGTAGCACAAAGGCCGTGAGTGGGATCAGCTTGACTTATTCTATTTTTACCAGATTTTATAGTGAGTGCTACGCATTCCACTGACCACTATTGCTGGGCCTATTTAAAAAGAAACTATATTGTGAAAGTATGAAGCTAATATTATCTGAAGAATCGTAACCGTGACTGTAACAATTCGCTCCACGTACTTCGTTACTTTAGTACCGCATGTATTATTGAATTTGTCTTCAATTCTTCACATGCGAGCGTTACAACGAATCTTTGTTTCTCAATGATTTACGATGCGATGTCTTTAAAAGGCGCAGTTAATTTATTATACTTTTGTTTCATCCAACCTTTTGTCTGAAAGGACGTTATTTTTGTGACGTCTGTACACGAGCGTGTCACGTACGTATTATACTTTCATTGTTTCAGTATATTATCATCGTTATTTGGGATTTCGCCGACGTGCCAACGTTTATTTTTACGTTTACTGGCTCAAACTCTATAATATTAAACGCATAGGTAATTTAAGTAAGTACTGTTCTCATGAAATTATTAGTAGGGACCGGTTCTAGCTCATTGATGATACCAACGTTACACTACAATAGCCTATTGACAATAGTCACACAACGAGCACTATTCAACAACCCATATCCGTCAATAATTGAATGTCACAACTTACACACTATTACAATAGCTGACACTCTATGGGTGCGTGCGTCACTCCATCCCTAAAATAAATAGCTTTTTAATTCCAAAACCTTTTTAATCTTCAAAGAATAAATTGTTTCGTTTATGTTCGCAAATTCAAATCAAATACAACTCCATTTTTCATCCCCAAATTTAATAGTGTTGTAATCTCGTCGTGCGCCGCCGGCGAGCGCCGCCGGGGGACAGACGTAGCATTAACGTGCTTAACTGTGTGAGCGTGAACCCCGGCTTGTTGCACTAAGTTCATTATCCACTGGTCGCAGACCGCGCCACAATGAGCGCCGAATGATGCTAGCGCAAGTTATTTTCCTTACTAGGAATAGCTTTACCAGGAATAGGTTTCAATAGAAGTAACGTTGCTTACGTAATTAGTTCATTTGTATCCGTTGTAATCTTTTACTAACCAAATTCTTCTTAATATTTAATTATTTTCTTCCTTAATACTTTTAATTAAATGCTTTGCTATTCGTGAACTAACTACAATACAGTTTTATAAACAACATGAAGATAAATTAACTACAATAAGATATTTGCATTCGTTTTTCCATATACTCTAGGTGTAAATAGACTGCCAAGGTCTCGAAAGCCTTTTATAAGTGTTACGTAACAAAACATGTTCTGGAAATATTGGCTAAACAAACCCTCGCCTAATGTCGGTTTCGTTTAGTTTCGTTCGCGACAGATGTTTGTTTTCAATACTTTTCTTTTTTCTCCCGTTTGTTCCCTTCTTAGAGTTCCTTTATTAAGTTGCGTTTCATTGTAGCGTTCGTTACTTGTTCGGAATTCATCAGCTTGATAGCTATAACATCTGCTTCACTCGGTGCTGGCCTCGTTTGTATTGAGTGGATGACTACTTGTGTCTTAGGTTTTCTACAAACTAGTATTGCTGTACCTAAGTAATAAAACAAACAACAAATTAGATGTTGGTCACATTACAATAAAAATAACTGTTAAACTAATTATAAAACAGCACATTCGCCTAACATTTGCTTAATCAGGTTATTTAGAGAATAAACATTGCAATAATGTTAATTACAAATTTTAATTTGAATGTGCAGGTTTTTAGACAAGCTGCATCCTGTCACCCTGGAGGATGCCCCGGACATAGTTGGAACATTACTAGGCAGATAGCAAAGATAGCCAAAACCTAGCTCAAAATGTATAAAAATGTATAATCTTTTCTTATATACCTTAATTTGTTATTTATTATATAATTTGCCTCACTGAGTTTTAGGTTATAAACCTACCTAGATATTAGATAATCTAGCAGACATTAACGAGGTCGTGTCAGTAGCCTTTCAAAAACATAACATAATACTAATGCTTTACTTGTAAAGAGACAAGCGGCGACCTCACTCAGCCCGTTTCAAAGAAATGTAGTAAAATTACAGCGCGTCATGGTAATAAACAAACAAAGCATTATCTGGAGCAGTGTAGGGACAGGCCCCTCGAGCGGGGCTCCGCGCCCGTGCTTCGTACCAGGACACGGAGTAGGTAGCACTGGAGATATAAGTACTCTTTCAAAGTGAGAGATTTCAAATGAAACATTCCAATTTCAGCATCCCAAAATCGAACATACTACTAATAATATAAGTCTTCTTAAAGACCGGTGAAAGTAGATATTAGACGCATTCTTTAGAATACCTTTAATATCTGTTTTAATGTATATTACACAAGGTTGTTTTTTTGCCAACTCCTTTGCGGATTTTTTTTTTCCATGCATAATATTTTTTTCAACGAAAAGTTCCTGGAGATGTTTATTTTATTGTGACTACTATAAAAAATCTAAACATAGCCAAACAATGACATGATGTTTCAGTGTTTTACTAAAGTAAAAAGTGAGTTCTCTGTACATTGTTATTCTGTGGCACATGACACGGCTAGCCCGCGGGACCCAGACACTTATCTGCTGAATTAAAATCTGCTTATCTGGCGTTATTTATGTGGCCAGTTATGTATTCATAAATGTTATATATTGCATCGCTACATCGTACTAGCTAAGTATCTAGTTTATCTTCATCATGTGCTGTAGGCATTCAAGACTGGTAGTCTGAATATAATGTCACGCTTTATGTAGAATGGAGATTTGTAGATTAACATTTGTTTTGTATTATTATCGTAACAGTGTGAGTAGAGATAGTTAGCAAATGGCTAGGTAAAACATCGTAGTAAAGACAGTAGTCCATCGCTCGAGTGATTGTCACAAATAGGCAATTACGTCAGCGAGCGGCACTTTGGACGACCTAATTATATACTGCACAGACTAGTTTCAACAACTCAAATATCTGTTAGGCTGGCATCTTCGCCTAATGAAATATGTTTACACTCGATTACAACGAACTGCTCTCGTTCGGGGAAAGTAACAAAGGGAACATGTTTACCGACCACTGTCAGTACTGTCACGCCAATATAACGGGGAACATTATCTCTCAAACAAAAAGCGTAGTCCAAAAATAAACTTTAAAGGGGAAAGATCGTAAAATTTCAATATCCGTTCGGCGTCTCGTTTAATCTTGGGTAAATTTGTCGCCTGTTATTGAGTTAGGAGATCTGTCGAGCGATCGCCCCAAATGAGTCGACGGCGTGATGATAACAATCGACAATCGAGACGTAATGACGCGCCGAGGAGTGCGGGGGGAGCGGGGGCGGGGGCGGGGGTGCGAATGTAAATTGTTACGAGTTTGACAGAATGATGCCCTCACTACAGAGTAATTCCTTCATTGTCGGAATTTCATCCGATTTTCATGATTTAGACTTTCAGAATTTATTTTTTGCCCTCATTCCTTTTGTAATGTTACTGAATACAGCTCGTTGCGCGTGTAATTTGTTCAAATGAATTGTTGCGTTTATTTTTAACAATGAACGATTTCTTTTAAACGTTTTTGTTAAAAAGTAGGGTAATGCTTCCATTTCATCCACGTATCAGAGACATTACGGGCTTAAACAAATAAAAGAGCCCTAAACCCGAGCCGTCGCTCATTTCTGTCAAAACACACACTCGCAGGAAATGAGTATGATAAAATAATGTTCACGCGAGGTGGCGCCACTGACAAGTGAGTTGTAACGGAAATTAACGAGCCCTTATCGCGAACCCTAAATTAACCACTTCCAACCGGAAATGGAACCCCGGACACGGCGCTGACAATTAATTACGAAGCCGGTGGGGATTTAGCGTTTCGATATCATGTTGATTTCAGGGTCAAAAGGTAAACCTTCTGGAGCCGTGGGGAGCTGAACTAACGGGAAGCGGCAAGAACGGGGGGTATGGTAACTCTCGTGGGAGACACTGATTTTGGATGTGAATAATGAAATCTAGTAAAGGGCGAAATCTTACTTGTCAATATGAAACTCGATGGCAGAAAATAACAAAAATACATTCGGAAAAGAATACAATCCTAACAACCTATTTTTATTCTAACTTTGGATAAGTCATCTTTTTCTACTATACATCTTTATCTACAATTTTAATAAACTAATATTTATCTATGATAGCAATCATGCTCTATAAAAATCATAAAAGTATCACTACTTATATCAGTGACAGAATCAGTGAGCTATTTTAACACTTCACCTATATTTTCCTATCGTACGTAGTACACCGTATCCATCCTTTCAGAATTTGTCTTGAGGATTACACTCGCACCAGTTGTTATCCTTTCGAAGCGTCGCAGTAACATTAATTAAGTATTTACAGATTTCACTCGGCCCACAAATACTGGGATTACATCGAAACTCTTCTAGCTTGCTACAATGTCTGCTTAAGCCGACACAGATAAATTAGTTGTTAAACCTAGCTTAGACAGAAATAACAAACAAGTCGGCGAGAAGGTTTTACAACATCACAGTGTTGGTAACTTTTTGATAGTCCGGACTCTGACTTGTTGTGTCGGTTGAATTATTTCAGCAACAGATACTGGCAAGTTTTGTTACTAAGAACAAAAGCTGTACTTACAAGATTTCACAAAGTCAATATTGAGCAATTAGAATCTCTGTGTTAAGAAAAATGTTCTTTGTTCAACCTTCTGTGCTTAAATTTGTGGTTCACTCTAACAGTCACGTACGTCCTCTAGTCTCTGAATTGAATAAACATCTGCTAATTTCGTTGACTTTGATTCTGTCACTTTGTTATCCCTTTGCTGTTGTTATTTTCTTGGGAAGAATAAATAATTGTAGTATTATTTCACACTTACTATTATTTCACATACCAGCCCAGACAGGAAATCACCCAATCGACCATTAGCATAGTCTAAAATTACGGAGAAGTGATTCACAGCCGTTTGTCAATTTCGTGTAGCACACCATACAGCGTGATATTACTACGGAAATGCCAGAAGTGCAGTAAATTAAATTTAATGAATCACAAACATGTGTATCATCCCAAGACCGACCACACAACGCACACGAGTAGACACAACATGACACAGATTGTGGATCGGAAAGAACAAGTCTTAGTAAGGAATATACACACGTTACAAATCTAGCATTACGATTTCTATCTGTAGTAAGCGACATGTAACTAGATTCAGGAGTGACGTCATTGATTAAACTCCTCCAATTAATACGCCTACTACAATTAATAGCGGATAATTTTATCTTTGAATCGATTGAAATATATAGCGGAGAATTCTCGTGGGAACACACCGACGTTGACAGTAGGAAAGTTGTTGATGAAAATGTAGTTGAAATTATAGTAAATATCTTATGGACCCTGCATAATGCTCCATGTTAATATAACAGTAGACATAGATTCAACAATGGAAGAAGCAATCACGAACAAACCACGGCACCAGAAGCCATTACCGCGAGTTGTTTTCTCAGCCAACACAATAGAATTTCAGCTTACGTTTCTAATTCCTGTAACGCTAAACTATCAAGCAAGTACCATTCTATTATTTGAACACTTTCCACTTAACTAAATAGGATCTGCGGGAGGTTCGCAATCTCTTAAGGCGCTAACGTGTTGCTAATACAACCATCGGCATGGCGCTGTGCGAGTCAACACATTGCTATGCATCCCTCTCGCTCGCCATACATTTGTGTTAGTGTATGCTAACACGCCTGATTCTGCTTGGTACACACTACACTGTGCAAACAGTTCAGCTCTATACAGGGTTTTTATGGTGTTTGGGAGGTGGTGATGTCTTTAGTCTGGTATACCGCCGTTTACCCGAATTTTATTTGCCCTAATTTCATTTGCCATAATAGTCAACAGCCATAATATCATATGACATAATACTCATTTGCCCTACTCTCATTTGCCATATTAGTCACGTGCCAGAATCATTGTTTCCCATAAAGTCACTTGCCATAACATCATTTGCCATAATCATTGTAAGCCATAATTATCACATGTCCTAATTATCACATGCCATAATTATGATATGCCATAACATAATTTGCCATCGACATTGGGTGTATAACGGTTGTTTATATCAAGAAAAATTGGATGCAATTGGGACTTTAGGGCACCCCGACTCGGACAGGTTAGGTTAGAAGGGGATGGCGGGGTCGTGTGAGCGAGCGAAGCGAGCGAATAGACCCCGCCATCCCCTTCGTGGTTATTTTTTTATAAACCACACAGAAGTAGGAGCCCCGCGAAGCGGGGCTCCGTCGACCTAGCCCACCATCAACCATGCACAGAAAAAAAAACCATTACGGGGCTTAAATATTTGTCTAATACTTGTTATGCCATTTAAATATTATGACATTTAAATATTATGTCTAATAATTATTATGGCACATAAAAATAGGGCAAACAATACTTATGGCATTCGTATATTATGGTATCTAAAATTCGGGCAATTAAAAGTATGTCATATGTCTTTTAGGGCAAATGAAACATTCGGGCAAATGAAATTCGGGTAAATGAAATTCGGGAAAATGATGATTATGGCATATAATCTTCGGGCAAACAATAGACAACCCTTTAGTCTTGTATTCTTTATAGAGCCATTACTCGTCAATCATAAAACTATTTGTCAGCTTCTTTGACACCGCTTTTGAGACTTTTACTATCAACCTCATTGGTGGACAAATTGAGTTCTAGATTATAATTATAAAAAACCAAAATTACCATTTGTCTATTTAAATACTATTCAGTTGGCGTGGTCGCAGTACGCGCATCGTGTTTACTTGGCGCGGCATGTAAATGACTTCCCGCGTCTGTTTTCACTTACATCCAATTTGCGAGCGAAATGCTCCACGAATTAACATTACCCTGAACCTAGCTTTTATGAATGTCCGGTCTCTGTTACCATACACTCATCGTTTGTTATTATTGTTCCTTTATTGCTGTCAACGGGGCTATAGACATAACAAACACTATAACATCGAATGTTATTCCCTATTAACAAACTGTGATTAGTGAATAGTTTCTGTTGGTAATGTAAACCTAACATTTTGCTCTGTAATTTTCTCTAAATTGATACAAACAACCGAAGTTTAAAACGTGAGAAAATTTAGTTATTGCTTAACATTGGCTATATGTAGTTTCTGAATTGCAAAATAACAACGGTAGTAAGACAGACAACTCGGCTCAAATTGTGTTATTACTGTTTACATTAGCCGTTTTGGGAATAGTAGTAAATAAGTTAGTCTGGGCCAGTTACACGCGTCCGGGTCGCTGAGCGCTGTAGCCCGTGAGTAATGCGCGCGCCGCGCTATTAGTTGCGCGGGAACACGAGCTGTCATGTCTGCCCTCCTACGACCACGAAGGGAAACGTACTGCACTAAACGGTTACCATAATTTCGCCACCTACGACGAAGTAAGAAATATATTTCCCTTATCTGCAGTATTAAGGTGGATTTTGTAGAGTTCTGAAATTGGATATAATAGAAATGTGGGGTTTCGAAATTTTATCAGTTGATAGAAATCAAAGGACTGGTAGTTTCGGAACATTTTGTAGTAAAAGTCTTCATCCTACGACAGTGGAAATATGTGTGTTACACTACCATCATCATTACCGATTAAACTACAGGGGCAGGAGATATATAAACTTTATTATATTCTCAACTCTGCCGACCGCGACTTTCCATCAGACGAACTTTACTTTCCTTACTTATGACCACTATAAAACTCTCTTCAAAGTTTCCACTCATCCAGTTCCCAGCTACCAGACATTTTCTATTAATGATTGAATTGAGCAATATTCTCGTTTATTGGTCCAAAACAACCGCGACTTTAATTAAAATATTAATTACCGCAACAAATCAAAGTTGAAGACTAATGTATTCCGTCTGAAGTTAACTAGACATCCCACATGTTCAACATACTCTTTTATATCTTAAATTAATTGGAGTTAGTAAGTGATAGTGAATAATTGATCTAAGACAACGTGGTGGGACTGCGCCGAGGGCAGAGCGCTGGGGGAAGTATTCAGTGCCATTACGATATTGATGAGCAAAGAACTGTCATTCATTAACTACTGCGTTATTTTAATTGAAGTAAAGTGATTAGGTTGAAGGAGTTGGAATTTCGTTTTAAGTTATGACATACATCAGTTACGTGAGATTAATAAATTGGGATTCTAACTTGGTACAGCATTAACACCCGTATTTATAAACAAGTAAAAGTAGTTACTTGAGTAAAAGTAATTACTTAAGTAACGATTTTTATTCTATAGTTAAGAAATTGTCCGAAGTTAGAACTGTCAAAGGTTAGAATTCTCAGCTAAGTAATAGTCACCATTTCCTTTACTTAGCATTACGTTGAGTCTTTGTTTTGAGGTTGTTTTGTTTAAAAACTGGATCTTTACATAACATTGAAGCGATTTTTACAGTTGTAGACAATAATGGGCTTGCTGGTAAAATACTAAGTATTATATTTTTGTATGATGTTTAAAAATAAAACTTTGTCCAAACTTGAGAACTGGGTTCTCCTGTATACTTCTTGACTCATGCTTCTCATGTTTTAAATTTGCTGAAAAATATTCAAAGTAAAATGAAACACGCGACGGCGCGAGCGCTGCCCGACCCAAACTCTATCCATTGTCAGAGTTTTGTAATTTTGTTTACGTAGTACATTACGTACCGGTACTTACAGACCTACAATGCAAGTATAATCTTTCTTAGTAAAAAAACGGGGGTCGGCGGCGGATCCGTGCGCAAAAAAACATTAAGATTTATTAGGGTTACACAATTATATGTATTATCTATGGGTTACATCATTTCAAGCGTTTTGTTTCTCCAAGCAAACATTCTTGTATACCGGATAAATTTAAATGACATAAATGTACTATTTAAACTATTTAAATAACTTTAATGTTATCGTAAACAAAATATAAAGCAATATCAAAGATATTAATGCAAGATTTTGTCAAAGTAATCTAATTATTAAGTTTGCTTTTTATGTAACTAAACGCATTGACGAAGTGTTGCCATACAGGAGCAACCACTTAGCGGCGGGTGTTACTTGAGCAATTGCTCAAGTAAGTAACGTGCTTTACTCGACTATAGATTAAGATTTTTGAATTAAGAATTCTAACCTCAAGTAATGACTTAATTAAGTAATTACTTAGCAACAAGTAATTACTTCTTTATAAATACGGGTGTAATAAATATCGCTAGCTTTGAAAATGCCAACGTAAGTAACACACCCGTTACGTTTCAGAGTATAAATTATTACTTACAATTTCAGAACGTACGACTATTTCGGTGCCTAGCATCGAAATGGGAAAAATTAATGAAGTTTAACTGTAGTCCCAGTTCGTGATTGATGATGTTAAAGCTATTTCTCCATCCGTCTTGCCTAAACCTGTACAATTTCATAATAACGAAACACAGTTCAAGTTCATTTCAGGCATTTCTAAAAGTTTTCTTAGGACTAGATCTTGGCAAAGTCGTGTTTGAAATTGCAGGCGTTGAAAGTTGAAACATAAACTGACAAGAAGAAAAGGACAGAGAATGCTTGCGACACATTCACGACGTTATCAAAACGTATTCAGCAGCTAGCTCAGGCAGCTCCATTATCATAAGTGTGCACAATAAGCTGAAGAGATTCTTTCCTTCCGGAGTGTCGGTCGCCGGGGGCCGGGGGCCGGGGCGAGGGCGCCGGAGTTCTGGCCCGGCGCCAGCCCTGACAGACGGGGCGCAGACGACGCCCACGACGGCCCGCACGTGCGCGTCGCGATTAGAATACTGACCACTTCATTAGATGCCCTGTTTATACTGCACTGCATTACTTAACACCCGGACACTTGGCTTAGAAATCGAATGTTACTCGTTAACGCTGAATTACATGAGGAAACTAGCAGCACACACAACTGCTGACTCAACGCGTTTCACAGCGTGCGCGTTAATTCCCCCAGTTTCTGTGGGACCTGCCGGCTGTTCCTGATCCGAATTTTGATTTTTGCTTATTGCTTCCTACATTCGAATGTTAACAGCTAAGGAGCTGAGAGAGTTGGCTCTACCTGTGTTTGGTAAAAATACTTAATACATTTTTATTTTCAAAATTTACCAAGAGATGAAAACTCAAAGCACGAAAGACCTATTTCAATTTGAAATATTAATAGCGTTCAAGATAAAGCACAATTCAACATGCTGATGTACTTATTTATTTATTTACACTTTATGCACAAAATTCATGTACAGAGGCGGACTTAATGCCTTAGGCATTCTCTAACAGTCCACCATCGGTAGTGCAGAGATATGATGGCAGGTACATAATAGGAGGATACTTATTACTTCAGTTTAGATTTAAAGCCAAAGCAATTACATAAATCACAATCACACAATACTATTAATTTCCTCTCAACGGACCACAAAACATCCCATCCCATTCACTGACAACACTTTCATTGACACTTACTGGCATGTTTAAACGCACCTGCATGAGTGCTATAGAATTTTAAATATATCACATAGAAATACTGCGTGTAATGTGCGGCAATAAATTAATGAATACTTGTATAATATTGTACATTTGTGAGAAGTTACGAGCCTGCGTGTGAACAAAGATCCCGCCACATAACTCAGAGAACTGCTTCAACAATAACGCGTTATTCAAACGCTTATAGACTGCGTTGCATCCAAATCGACGATTTATTATAATAATATTATATTAGTCGTGGAATAATATCGCAGTTTGCATATTTCAGTTTTTATTCAATTGAATTATACGAGTGAGGTGGTTTTGGGAATGTTTAGTTAACATGAATAACCTGGTCATTAAATATTTGCTCAACAGTCTCGTCCAGACAAGACGATTGAATATGTTGCGATATTCTTATAATGTCTTTCACATGACATCCTCATTAAAATGGAACATACTTAATTATGCTGTCATGAACTGCAGTATGTATGTTCACTAAACACGGCCTTCTAATTTCCATCTCTGATCTTTTGGTTTAATTTCCTACTACATATGTTGATTAGTGGAAAATTGCCCGAAATGACAACGTAAAGTGTAGTAATCATTGTTTACTTCCGATCTACTTTGCCACAAAATTGAATGCTCAAACTGTCAGCTGAAGCTTATAGTTAGCGCTACGCTCTCAGGGACAACACATAAAACAACGCAGAAGTGTATGTCTTTGTAAAGTGTACAGAATTGAAAAACGTTACACTAAGGAAACAATAAGAATTGCACTTTGTCCTCCGAAGAATTACATTTTAAAGATAGCAGTCAAAAAGGAAAAGTCAATCATTGGACATTCGGTATTATGTAACACGATAATAAGAAACACAATCTATAGCATCAATACAAAACGCTTCGTGAATATCTACGTTATTGTATCGACACAGTTTTGTTTCGTTAATGTTATTGTGAAGCTGGTCCTTCTGTGAGCGTTTGTGAAGTGTTTCAATAAAGTGGAAGATTAAAATGTTAATAGTCGTCGATGGCTGCGCCCGTGAGCACCTCATGAATAATGCGCTCGCCGATACTTCGCCTTATCAACAGTTATCGTTGGACTTTGTGATGCACTTTACTCACTAGGGGTTGTTTCCTACTTGACTTAATTTAGCTAAAGTTTATATAGTTTATTTGTGTGACATTTTGACTTTAAATAATTGTCCTTGAATTGGCTCAAAAATCTCATACTAACATATAATTCCCTTAAATGTTACAGTTCAGTTCAAACGAAGGTGTTATAATAATGTTACTTTTATCGATTAGGCGTATCTAAAATAGATAAAAAGTACTCCATTTCCAGTGTTACCAATATTGATCTTCGAATTAATAAATTAGATCTATGAATAACCTGTTCGTTCGTATATTCTACTAATTGTCGTAAATTAAGAGCCACTCCGCTCTTGAGTGTTTGATCGAGTGTAATTAGTTAATTTAAGTGATTCCTTTTACGATTCCAATGGAAGATAATTATTTAATAGGGATATGTTTGAAGTGCCTCTGAGTTCGTGGCAGTAAGTTAGTCGAAAAGGGTTAGGTTCATGTATTTTATAGTTCATTAAAACAACTCGTCTTGAAATGTTGGGTAAATATTTATTGAAAAGGAATGTTATGGCTATTTCAACTTTTAAATTGGCGATAAATATTATTAAAGCAAGTTGTTTTCAATTAGCACTGACATCGACCTGCTGCTGTACGTGTACGAAGGAGACGAGCGACTCTGCTAATTATAAGTTGCGTTCGTGAGATTAGCAATCTATGTGTAAGCAGTATTGATTTTATGTTTCCTCTACTAGTTATTGATCTGGCTGGAGACGCGGTAATGCCAAGACATTACTGCCTTTTCTCAAAGCTCTTTGTCGTTTTATGTACCCTCGCAACTTAGGCTTGAATTATATTGGACAAACACAATTCTGAGGACCTGAAGACAATAGTGTAATTCTAATTTGTCTTCAATCAAGATTGTCATTTAAACATTAAAGTTTCAATAGATCTTATACTATACTATATTACTTTATTGATATCTAAAAAAACGATTACGAAGAATAACGATAGACGAAGAAAATTCTTCTTCTGAAATCAACATAAAACCTAATACCTTTTTCAGAACCATTTGGTCTCGTCTCGGCAATATTTTAACACATGAAAATATTTTCGGTAGGTTCTATTTTACGTCATATAAAAAGTTTATCTATAAAAAGTACCCGATATATAAAAAGCCCGTTCCAAACAGCAATTAAGGGTAAATTGACCCTTTTTCTGTAAACTAATTTGTAGTAGGTAAGTTAGAGCCTTACTTTGAGCAAAGTTCCGTAACACTCGCCAACTTATTCCAAGTATTTGAAGATTTCTTGTTAGTTCAATAATTAGGGAAAGTTCTTAAAGAAACACAGACTTACGTACTTCGAAAAATAATGAAAATTGAGTCGGGAATGTATTATTTTGTGAATCGTATTTTGAAGGTCGGTTACCTTCAGAGTTAGAAAAAACAATATTATATTTCAAACTTTCAAGAAAAATAACTTAACAAGAGAATAAAATATTGACATCATTTTGAGGTTCAATTTATTAATGTTGTTTGAACAAACGGCGTAAGCTTCAGGCTCTTTTCAAGAGTAGTGATAACTCTTCACTGGGCACTGGGCCCCGAATAGTTGCAGAATATATATTTTTTATCTCGTACGTGTAACTGTTAAGTACATATTAATATGAAATATTCAAGTGTAGCTAAGCTGACACGCCACGGTGCGGTAGCGTCGAGCGCGAGATTATTCCCTCTGGACTAAACTCGGTAGCTCACCAGTGATGGCAAAACCCATGGCATGCATGCTGTTCCACTATTTACGATGATTACTTAATGTTTACTACAAACTTATAGTGCGTTGTTATAAATTTTATTAACACAATTTTATGTTCGTTTTTTGTCAACAGTTTGACAAAAAAGAAATGGTTAGATTTGCAAATAGATACAAAGATCCACGGTACCATACATCTGTTATAGGAATACAAACAATGTAACTATTACACGTTACTGACTATTATTTGACTATGCGGTATAACATTCGGCAATACTGATGCTGCGCGCTGTATTGATAGATAGCGACTATGCCATGATTGAGCATTGTTTCTGTACGGAAATCTAGAATTTATTTGTATTTCATTACTGATGAATACTCGATATGCCTTTATTATATACATATATGTAGGTACATACGCCTGCATTTGACTCACCTCAGAATGCATTAATATGAGACTATTCAAACTTTATTATTCACATTTCTCGCTCAATATGCAATTTCTATCAAACTTGTGAAAGAACTAGCTCGTAATGTTTGTTAATAACCGTAAAAGCTGCATGAAATCTATTTTTATTGAATTCTTAAGTAACGGTGTATCGTAAAACCATAATATAGGGTTAACGTTATGAAAATATATTCATTTTATAATGCAATTCGTATAAATCATACATATTTACTACTTATACGGCCGGTGATAGTCATGGCAGACTAGGTACCTAGTCTGATGTTATGGTCGTCATTCTGTTAGCTTGTTTATCTATCCCGAAATATTGTCACTTTGTTGATTAATTATGCTTGATAGCCCTCTCACAGTCATTGGGAATGAGGTATTTATTCCAAAACAAAACAGACAAAATGATTTACTGACGAAGTCATACTACTACGAATACAAACTAAGGTTGGCTACCACTTTTGTATTTGATTACACCATGCACTAGCCAGGCAACAACAAACTGCGAACCAGCTGTAATGGCATGTCTCGGTCCGAGTCTAACAAAAAGTGGTCTATCAGTTAACCGCTTACAAGCTGTCCAACTACCGAAGCATTTACTGCTCTATCTACATATGGCTGCTATCGTATCTTATGTGTTGCTAATATCAATGTACAATCATCTTATTTTATTGACTGAATATTACTTTACTTACTTTCACAATAAGACTAAGCCAAATGGTAAACGTCGTGAAATATAGTAGAATAAAATGTGACTTACTAAACAAATATAGATACTAAAAGCCTAGGGCTTAAACTTCTAACCAAAAACTTAATATTGTTGGACCGCTAGATTATAAATTCACGGCACAGACTATATCGACAGTGACGTGATCGTGTAAACAACGTGCTACTAAGTTCGACACTAATGCACTATCGATTAAAAATCCCACGAGCGCACAGATTACATCGCTCCCAAACTGTGTTCCCGTTAATTAGAGCACAGATTTAGTCGCGCGATACCGCGGCGCGACGCGGCACGGCGCGGTGCGATTAATCTTAATTTGTCGCTCCCGAACACGGGTGCTTTACTACTACAGATCAAAGAGTAGGCACCACATCACAACAACTTAGCACTAGCACTAAGTTTGCTCAGCAAATTAGTTTAAAACAAAAACGTAAAGGGCAGAAGTAACAGATGTGTTTTCCTCCATCATTATTTGATTCGTTTGTTTCTGTGGCTCGTAATGAAGCCCACGCATGACGGCATCGATGCCTACATGGAATCCTAATGTTAAACTGTAGGTGTAATGTTTTGTTTGTTTACTTACTAAACGGTGGAGAAATAACACATAACTATACAGTAATAACAGATAATGTCCTATTGCTATCCGTCCGTCTACATTTCAATGGGCTGTAGCTCATTAACTGTAATACGTGATGAAAAAAACATTGAAAACAATGTGATTATTTTAATTTTTTTTTAATCTTAAAGTCTTCTCAGTTCTTAGGTCGTAGTAAGCACTTGGACAGTTGTTTTATTAATTGCACCTTCTGAATTGTTGTAAACACAATGAGAAATAAATATCGAGAAATTTACAATTCCTATAAAGTTATCATATAGGTTTATATAGGAATGTTAGGCAGCATCTGTGTGTTATGAATGGTATGTAATACAGCACAGCATTTGATATAACTAATAATGTACACACGTAGCAGTTAGTCGTGATTCAAATTAATTACACATTGAGAGGTATGCAGTTGTTAACATTAATTAATTATTAGTGAACACGCTTATTGTCGACGTGGCAATATATTACACCTATTGGACTGAGATCACAGGGGCGGCTGACATTTTGTGGACAGACGTGTCGTTAAGAAAGTACCTACTCTTGTTTCCATCGGTATGTTAATTAGAAGTTGTTGCATCGGCTATATGCATAGACAATAAATAAGATGTGTAAACTTACTAACAACTACCTACTTACTAACTAACTTGCTAACTTTTGCATGCCTTACGGTAGAATCACTTGAAACATGTATTTTTATTTAATAACACCATTGTAACAGTGTTTTCTGCAAAAATAAATAATCTAATTTAATCTAATCTAACTATGTACCGTTAAATCAATGGCCCATACTTTTTCTACAAGAACCTCGTTAATCGTATATTCTTCTATCGATCTTTGAAACTCTAAACCTCAATTAACAGTGAAATGACAGCGGTAGCAGAGCGGCGAGCAGTTTCACTGTCATATCATTTAAAATTTTATCGTTATTGCTGAATGGAGCCTCAGTAATGGCAAGAAGAAGTGGCTCTGGTGTCCCTGGCCTCTTGAATATTAATTTCGCAACTTTTACAACATTCCATTTCTGTCATGTTTTGCGACATGCGCTACATCTTGCACTTCCAAGATTACAACATTTTGTGTAAAACAATTTTTACCTATGTGGAATATTGATCACCTTTTTTGCTAACTGCTTGTTCTTAAATTGCCCACACGATGTCAACCTCCATCGTAAATCAACACGAAGCACAAAGTTGAACAAGACTATATTATTCATCGATATTGTGGCACCATGGATTTATGAAACTTTATGTTTTCGATATGTATGCGGAACTCTATCATTCAGTAAAAACTTCTTAGCTGTATTTCATGCTATACTTTGATAAATGTACCTCACCAGATGAGTACCTATAAAACATAGCAAGCCTGATATGATTGACGCGGCTGCATATGTCCGTCGAACTGGAAACTGTAACATTCGTGAGACAACTGCGCGAATAATGAGACGCTTCGTGAATCGTGACCTGTCGGGACCGCGCGGTCACTCGCTGTATTTAAACTGTCGATCTTGGTCCACTTTCTTACGTCTGCCCAGTTATATTTTCAATACGTTATTATATTCTAAATGTCATAAAATAAACGAAGAAAAACATTCTGTCAAATCAAATCGAAATATGTTTACTTCAATCGACGCTGTGTGTGGTCCCACCATTCGACGCGTTTGCTTACCTTCTCGTAAAGTTGGATAGCTTGTCATAATATTTTTATTGGCCCTTCATCGAGTAGCGAATGCGATCCCTAACAAAATAATTACCATCTTAATCGTTCGCAGAACTCTCACCGTTAGACAAATAATGAAAGAAAACCATCACAAATTCACAATATGACTCGGAACAGAGAAGGAATCAACAAAAACTTGGTTCCATTATTGGAATTGTAAATAAAAACAAACTGAGGTCTTCATCGGAGCAACAAATCACTTTGTTTTTGTGAGCGGGTCCCACCGCCCCGCCGCGGTCTCAGCCGTTATCTTCAACTGAGGTATAAACACAGCTTCGCTTTTTGATTCTCGATATAGATATACGTGCGGTCGTTGTTAGTAATAAAACAACGATAAAACGAGATAATCCGACGATTGGGAACACAAACACTTGCGCAGCCTCCATTGTGATAAAAAGTTAAATTATCAAACAAGTACGGACAGTTTAACGCGATGAAACCGATATTTCGTGTCGTTTGAAACACAATCACCAGATTAACTATTCCAATTGTCGAGTATCATATTTTTATTTGATTTTATTGCTGAAAACATCCAATACTACAATAAAGTGGTTGATTTATTAGCTTCGACGTCAATAATTGTGTTTTATAATCCTAATAGTACTTACCTCTCTTTTTCACGATATTCTTTACGATTCCTGGGATTCTATTTATCAATATTATAACATCATTGAATACAAACGAATCGTCGTCACATTATGTTTCCGCTCCCATGACACCGAAATATAAGTAATGTATTTGAACTCGTCCCATACTTGTCAAAACCCTAAAAAAAATACACAATGGCAGTTCTTTTTTGTCGCACCGTGTCATAATAACGTCGTAACCAATAAAAACACCATTGACTCCCGGAACTGAACAAAACATTATAAATCACTGTAGAGGAAGCATGCTCAGTGAACATTTTTTCGAGGCAGTTATAGAGGGCTGGAACCCTGCGGCGGGCATTGTATGCAGCGACACGATAGCATCGCGCCGGGTGGAGGAGGTGCACTCATGTGGAGCCTGATTATAGGGAAATTATAGGGTAACGTCGCAAAATACACAGCGTTCACACAGTCCAAATACTGTCGTCTACTGTGTCTAGACTTATACCCAATCGTGTAGCTAGGAGAAATTATATACGTACCTATATGACAATCAATCCAAAACAATAATAATATAAAAAATAAATAAATGGCTCCAATCAATCTAATTTCTATTAAGGCTTTTTATAAGCCCACGCAGCAAAATAAATATCTCAATTATCCACTCGATTGGACCCATTCACGAATACGATCAACAACAAATCAAACTAGATGGACCAATTTTTCAATCATATCTATATTCTTTCTTATCGATTCTTTGTTCTAATAGAGGGTGTATAAGAAAAAATAAGGGCCCCGTGGTGGTGCGGGCTGGGTCCCCGGTCCGCGCAGCGAGAGGTCCACGCCGGTGGTCCGGTCCGCGGGCGGTCCCTCCGCACATATATCACGGCGATGCGTTCGCTCGCGACTTTTATACGCGCACGTTATTAGCAAAAAAGCAATCAGGAATCGAGTGAGACAATCCTTATTGGAAAATCTGAACAGTTTCAATCCTATTAACAAATGATACCCAAGCTCGCAAAATAAATAACCTGTAAATACTTATATCGATTTTCTAACTATTAAAGCTCAGTTTTTATCCCAATCCCAACAGTTTAGTTCTAGATCCATCAATCTTTCTGGATCAAAGCCGTCTCTTTTGGATTTATTTACTTTTTGATGATTGCAATGTCTATAAAAATGCTGACTACGATCTATTATTCAATCACAAATAAACCAATGATTAAAAATTCCTCTGCGAGCTTTTGTTTGATCTATGACATCATCAATAAGTAATGCACTTGCGGCGTAACCTCTGACTGGTAATACTCGTGATTAATCATTGGCATGATATTGTATGTTAGTATCAAGTATGTAATGAGACATGTCTCGTTCATGAGCGCTAATTGTTTCCACAATGAGGCGGTTGTATCGACCGTCCCGCTAATTACTTCATTAGGTGCCACGTTGTTAATTGGCGACTGTGCGGACACTATATTATTATTAACTTCATTATATTATCTTTATTGCGTTGTTAGCTAATTACTACACTACCTATTTACCAACAGGCACCCACATAGAGCTTCCGTC
This sequence comes from Athetis lepigone, assembly GCA_033675125.1. Taxonomy (NCBI): domain Eukaryota; kingdom Metazoa; phylum Arthropoda; class Insecta; order Lepidoptera; family Noctuidae; genus Athetis; species Athetis lepigone. The sequence continues at coordinate 21,200,471 of CM066218.1, forward strand.
TAGTCGGCAGTACTGTTTTATGACCAACAAAAAAGTAAAAATTTTAATATTAACTTCTGCTTACTTCTCGTTCATAAAAGATGTTTAAACCGTACTGCTATCGATCATGTTAAGTTGAACCGTAACAATTGTTAATACTCAAAAATACATAATAAATCATTTGATGCGCTGCTCCTTAAGAGGGATCAGACCGTAATATTATTGTTATCAATACATTTATCTCTAAATATTGACATTGATTTACGTTTTACCATTTATTTAAAATATTAGTGAAACGAAAATATGTTTTAAAATATAAAAAAGCCCTAAATGACGAGGTAAGTGCATCTAAAATGAAATGAAGGAGCTCAATTTGATTAAATCGGCCATTCAGCGAGCGATGACATCATTAACGAAAATGAATTGGCAATAATACTCAACTCTTCAGTGAACTGTCAACACGCTCTCTAACTCACCCCGTTCAAGCTGAACGAGGTCAAGAGTCAAATATAAAATCGAATTAACGAACATAAAATGTAAGTACTAATCCAATCGAGCCATCGGCGTCGCGTGGAGGGCTCTCACGTCGCCGTGTCACCGCGCTCTCACAATTATCCCCTAAGCTAACGAGCTCGGCTGCAGTAATTACCGACCAATAGGTTATCACGTCAAGTGATTTAACTACGTTCAATCGAACGTAGTTATAACTCGGCCAGTTATACGCACAATTAGTTAATTGCCGGCTGCCCGCCGCGCGCATCGCGTGACTGACAGCCCTAACTGAACAATATTTTCTGTTGTTTGTTTTTCTATTTTGTTTGATTTGTTTGTAGATTTTAAAAACTTGAAGGCTTCATTTATTTTGTGTAAAGTTCTTTTACAAGTTTTTTAAATAAGTTTAGTATTCTCATTGAATTGCTATTGTTAGCTAATAGTAGAGCAATAATAATACCAGTCTATTATTGTCTCACTACAGGGCAACGGCCTATTTTCACACAGAGAAAGTACAAGTCCAAGAGAAAGTCCAGGTTGCCTCACAACGGTTCCTTCACTGATGTCAGTGATGTCCAATATAAACTCAGAAACTACATAAAGTTACGTCGGTACTAGCCGGGTATAGTAAAGTCAAAGTCAAAGTCAAAGTCAAATCATTTATTTCCATTAGACCCAAAAAAGGCACTTTGAAACGTCATACTTATAAAACAAAAGTGAATCTACCGCCCATTCGGAAATGTTGATACGTATGGAGAAGAATGGGCAAGAAACTCCATACTTACTCTTTTAAAATAATGTTGTTACAATATTATTAATTGTACATTGTTAAATGTGAAGAGAAGAATGTATATAATGTCAAAACCATTTCCGTCAAAAGAGTATATAAACATAATTAAAATTAAGATTAATTAGGAAATGGAAGCTACTCAAGTTCACGAACATTTAGTGTAACACATTTACAAATAAATTACCTTCCTCAAAAAATGAAAAATAATGTGTGAGCCAGCGCCTCCAACTATTAGAAAAAAGAATTGTGTCTAATTTATAATTGTAAAAGTAAAAGTAGTTAATCATTATCAGTTTTAATTAGCCACCAGTTTGGTTTTGTCTACACTGTGGATTAAATATCCTATGGAGCTGGACCAGCATGCTTCCAAGCATTTTTATCTTGAATGAATCTTCCAATTTATAATATGCTTGTTGACATAATTTATTCTTAATATATGTTTTAAATTTCCTTTCGTTTAGTTTTAATATATCACAAGGAATTTTGTTATAACATTTAACACAGTACCCCATGAAAGATGTATTTACTTTGGACAGTCTAAAATATGGTTGAGCTAGTTTATCTTTATTCCTGGTATTAAAATTATGTCTATCACCTACTTTACTAAAGATATGTTGGTTTTTTCTTACATACATGATGTTCGCATAAATAAATTGGCAAGGTACCGTCATTATATTTATCGTTTTAAACAGTTCTCTAAGAGATTCGCAACGACGTAAGTTATAAATGGCTCTGACAGCTCTTTTTTGTAGTATAAAAATAGATTCAATGTCAGCAGCCCTACCCCACAGTAAAATGCCATACGACATAATGCTGTGAAAGTAACTAAAATAGACCAAACGTGCGGTTTCTACATCTGTCAATTGCCGTATCTTTCTTACAGCATAAGCTGCTGAGCTTAGCCGTCCCGCAAGAGATGTTATGTGAGGCCCCCATTGCAACTTCTCGTCTAGCGTGATTCCTAAGAAAACCGTTTCACTAACAAATTCTAGTTTTTCTCCATTTAATATGACGTCACATTCACTACTTCTAACGTTTGGCAAAATAAATCTGATACATGTATGTATGAGTACTTGCATGCTATTAGGTATCATGACAATGTGAACACTATATTCATTTCAAACTATAATTTCATATTTTCTTACGACTAAACAATGTGTGGACACAATTCAATGTGGGTGTCGATTTGTATAATGTTATGACTTGAGTCATGTTGTAATGGCTCACAAAATGACTGCTACCGGTGTTTATCGAAACATATTATAGCATGACTTGTTACAAAACAGACAATTGGGAAAATTAATGATCGCGTAGCAAGAAGTGTTAAAACAAGTAAGAATATGTTACAATTGCTTTGGGCAGCGGAGACAAATCTACTCTGTCTCCAAAGGGTTTGATTGTTATACATATTTCCTTGCAAGCGAATACGGTAAAATGTGATCTTACTAAGTATTCTGTCCGACCTTTGTCAAAGACGAGCTCGCACGGTCGCCCGTCGATACTGAATATGCTATAGCTATAATTATGGTACTTGGCGTGTCACGTAATATTGTAATACAAGTTACGTCTAACTAAATATTAGCTAAAGAAGATGATTCGTATGATGGCAAAGACAAGATGGATAAGGCATTAACAACAATGAAATAGTTCGACACATGTGACCTTAATCTTCTCATCTTTCTGTACCTACGGCAAAATGTAGCGTTTCCATGGAACGAATCATTCTGCAATATATCAAACGAAGATACGTTTAAAAATAAACGCCACTTCGAGGTTCACGGGTGCGGAATAATCCGAATAGTGAGTGGGTTGATTGAAGACTCCTTCAGCCAAGGTTAAGTGCAGTAACCGGAGATCTCAGACAATACATCAATCAGGATCATTCCGGATCTACTCCATATTTATTTATTTCGTTCCATCAAGATCCGCGGAATCTTTCGCTACGTCACAATGAATTGTATTGAAGCTGGTATCAAGTTTCCTCCATCAGCTGCGATGAGTGCATCGCAGTATTTATGAAGCGAATGAAGGAAATCCAAATATGTCTACACATAATTTTCAATATTTATTTAACTGGACAGGAATAGGAACATGAATACTATAAATATAAAACATGTAACTTTCTCTCGACATTCTCAATCCTCAGTTGCAGTTAAGAAATGAAGTTAATGAAAAACAGTCACATTTGTGATGGCCACGAAGATACGTGGCTTTTCTCGGATATTCAATTTTGCGCAATAAAAATGCATGTAATTAGGACAGAATGTCGAATGGTTATTGCAGATGCAGTTATCAGAATACCCGACTTAAACTTAACGTAATGTTGTAATAAAATGGTAGGAAAATTATAATATCTGGCAGGAAATACTTCATAAAGACATACTTGTTGCAATTCTTATCTCGCGATTACGAATATCTTACAATAGGGAACAAGTCCATAAATCATAATATATGCTCTTAGCAAAATGTAATAGAATCCGTCCATTCAGAAACAGGTTCAACTGAGCCGTAACCTAAAGAAATGTAAAATAATTTTAAATCCAAGGTTCTTTGTCCGCCGACCGGGGATTGTATTTGGAGTGATAGAATGGACGGGGATGTCGTCGAATAATCCGAGCGTATACCAACCGTATCAATCTTGTGGCTTTTAAAAAAGGTCTCTCAAGATTAGCGGCAGACATCGCACGTTAGTAAATACGGATTTAAACATCTCGGCGAAGATCTTCACAGTCTTTTTTGGGCGAAGGATCAAATATATTCTTTTGTCATTTATCACCTTTACAATGTACTAGGAATTTCATTAAATTCTACCACTAAATAGTTAACTTTCAAATACTTACGTAAATGGTTTCCATATCTTCGAAAGGTCTAACAAATTGCTATTCATTAACTTGTAATACCGTCATCACTAAATCAACTCTTTTACTCGATAAACCAGAGGTAGCCTATTAATCACAAGTACAAGAATTGTCTCTATCGTGCGACGATAGCGTTCTATTATTTCCATTATGAAAGCACTATTAGTTTACTCGGCTGCATCGTGAGGCAGCAGACACTGCGGACACTCCGGACACTCCGTACACTCGACAGTCGCCAGATAACCATTTCGCGTGAATTATTCACGAGAGCGGAGACACGCGCGTCAATCTCCGACGCTCCCGAGTGTCGTGAGAGGTGTCGGCCGACACTTGACAGTATTAATGAATCGCTGCTCGGTGTCTGTGTGCCGATACAGAATGTTTGATGGACGGTTACGTTAGGAGAAGGATTTGGTTGGCTAATGACGTTTTGCAGTTTTATGTTCCGGTAGGCTTATTGACTTGTTGATTTCTTTAACGTGCCGGTAAAACTGCAGACTTGCAATGCTGAAATGGGTATATTTTGGTATTGATACTCATTAACCGGTCGTTTAATTTTAATTTTATTATATGCACTATGAATCGTGTTTCCTATAACGACATTTTAATTTATATCCCTTTTTTTCTATTGCAGGTATGTGCCGTTAAACACCCGCCTAAGAAAGCAAAGGTAACATTTTGATAGCTTAATTCTTTATTCACGACAGTAAAGTTAGCCGCACTTCCCACAGCTTTACAAGTTCTTTTTCGTATACAAACAAGACAGCGTACAAATGATTCGGAAACAAAATATATTTTTCTGGTGTTTAATAATATCAAGCTTTGTTGCAAAAGGAATAAGGCCTACTATATTCTCGGATTTGGCCTTGTCTTTGTAAAAGTATTAGTTTAAGTGTTAGACATGTATTGAAACATGTTTCGTTTGTTACAACTTCGTTGTTAGATTGCTAACATATTCAACGAAAAGAGGGTATTAGTTAGAAATGTGTCAAACTTACATACATCCAAATCAGTTTATTTTAAACGAATCACAGTGATATTTTTAGTATTTGTCCATGGGGTGCATGGACAGAAAACCTCCTCGTGTGCCCGAGGGCTGGAGTTCGCTTATGGATCCGTCCGGGGCGAAGGCCAGTCCGAGGGACGGTGCACCCCGGGAGGTGTGCAACGACTCGTCACGGTACGTTGTGCCTGTGGGGTCTCGTTGCACACTTTCGAATATTCTGTCGCGGAGGACTCCACCACCTGTCCCTCTGAGTAGCAGAGGGCAGTGTGTGTTGGAGTCGGGGAACGGGCTCTGTGTGCACTTACCCTGCCGCAGAGCAGGCAGCTGGGGGTCGTCACCCCTAGCTGCCCCCGTTGATCTCGTAGCCCCGAAGACTGTTACGGTCATGTCTCTGACTTTCGACGGGGGTCGAGGGCCTTGGCTTAACCGCCCGGGCCGCGAGGTAGACAACCTCTATAAAAAATTACCTCTAATACCAAGTTCTGGTGCGTGGCGAAGGTACGAATGGCTGAGGAGTAGTGTCGTCTATTTGTGGACGGCGCATCAGTCTCTAGCGCACCCCCAGCCAGGGAATCGGTGGACCCTCTGGTTGGGTTACAAATGTACGCTTGCCCAGGGACAGGGGGTTACCCTGGGTGGACTTTTTAAATCCCCCACACTCGTGGGACTTATCATGACAGACATTTCCAAATTTTTTAAAAACGGTAGGAAGGGAGAACCGCGGTCGGAGACCGACGCGGCGTTGGGGTCGAGCCCTGGTGGCTCGGACTCGGAGGGATCGAGCTCTGGCAGCTCGATCCGTGGTAGGAGGGACCGCAGCCGGAAGCGGGCGGTGTCGGAGGGCGCCTCGTCGTCCTCCGACAGCGAAGCGGCGGCACCGGCCCCCAAAATCCCCACCAGTAGGCGGGGTGCGGGCCGTGTAGGAGGAGGGGGGCGCAAGCTCCCCGCGCAGGAGGCAGCTCGGCGAGCAGAAAGGCTCGCCGCAGAGGGGCGTCACCCTGGAGCGGCTTCCGCGCAGGCTCAGGGCGCATCCACCGCCGCGGGGAGCTCCAAGCCGGAGCGCGTGGAAGGACTGGCGGAGGTAGTGACATCGGCGTTGGTGTCCGTGGCCCTTAAGAAAAAGAAGGGATCCAAGGACAAGGCCATCGCCGATGCCACTGCCGACATTTTGGCAGCGGCGAATGCGGAGGCGTCGGCGTCGTTGGGACGGGAGCTGGCCGCTATGCAGGCCGCTATCGAGGCTCTCCAGGAGGAGAACCGAAAGCTGCACGCGGAACTGGCCAGGCTCCGGGGGGACGCGCCCCGCACGGAGGAGCCCAAGGAGTCGGAGCGGGACCTGCTCCAGGCTGTGCTGAAGGGCATGGAGGACTTCCAGCGCCGGTTTTCGGTGCTGGAAGGCATAGTCCTCCGGCCCCCGCTCGCGGCCAGTCGTGCGGTCCCGGCGGCGTCGGCAGCAAGGCCAGCGGCGTCTTTTGCCGCTGTGGCCGCGACTCCTGCGGCGAGCACGTCAAGACGTGCCGCCGCGCCGGAGCAGGCAAAGGGCAAGGCCGCAACGCCCAGCAAGGGCAAGGCGGCGAAGCCCAAAGCGGTGGGGGCACCCGCAGCGAGTGCAGCTGCACAGCGTGCCCCACCGCCGCCCCCTCCCTCGTCGGCTGCCGAGCCTCCGGCCGACGCCGGCCGCTGGCAAGTGGCCGGGGAGAAGAAGAAGGCGGCCAAGGCGGCCAGAGCAACGAGAAAGCGGCAACGGCAGAGGGAGCGCCGCAAGGCTAATAGCCTTGCGGCCAGGCTCCGCACTCCAAAGACTGCAGCGGTGGTAATCACCCTGCAGCCGGAGGCGGAGAAGAAGGGCGTGACCTACGGGTCCGTCCTTTCGAGGGCGAAAGCGGCGGTGGACCTGGCTGAGATCGGCGTAGCCGAAGGCCTGCGGCTCCGGGTCACGGCGACCGGAGCCCGCATGCTGGAGGTCCCCGGAGCCACCAGCGGCCCCATCGCCGACGCCCTGGCGGAAAAGCTCCGGGCGTCGTTGCCGGCGGAGGAGGTCCGAGTGTCCAGGCCTATCATGCGCATAGAGGTGCGCATCTCGGGCCTGGACGACTCCACCAAGGCGGAGGAGGTGGCAGCCGCCGTCGCCAAGGCGGGGGGGTGCCCCACTGAAGATGTACGGGTGGGCACCATTCGCCCTGACCGCTCCGGGGTAGGAGCGGTCACCGTGAGTTGCCCCGCACCGGCGGCAAAAGCCATTGCGGAGGAGGGCCGCAGGTTACTGGTGGGCTGGGTTTCGGCGCAGGTCAAGCTGTTGGAGCCCAGGCCTCTGAGGTGCTACAGGTGCCAAGTCGGACACCATGTCGGTGTCCGCTGCACCTCGGAGGTGGACCGCAGCGCAGATTGCTTCCGCTGCGGTCAGCCCGGTCACAAGGCCGGCTCGTGTACCGCCGCGCCGCACTGTTCCATATGTGCGGCGGCTGGCAAGCCGGCCGATCACCGGGCTGGGGGCAAGGCTTGCGCCCCACCCGCCAGGACCAGGGGCAAGGGCAGGAAGCCCTCTGCCGCCGCTCCCGCTGCTGCCCCCGCTGCTGCCGCCGCTTCCACGGCCGCCGCTGCTCCCGTCGTCCCCGCCGCTGCCGCGTCTCTCGCTGCAGCCGCGACTACTGAGGCCGCAATGGAGTGCCAATAATGGCCCCATTGCGCCTCTTACAGGCGAATATCAACCACTGCGTCGCCGCTCAGGATCTGTTGCTCCAGAGCATGGCGCAGTGGTCGATCAATATCGCCGTGGTCTCCGAGCCGTACTTTGTCCCGCCCAGGGATTCTTGGGTGGAGGACCTGAGCGGCTCGGTGACCATCATCTCGTCGGCCGCCGCCGGTACCCCGACCCTCGAGGGCGTCAAGAGGGCACAGGGGTGCGTTGCGGCACGGTTCGGGGAGATCGCCGTTGTAGGCGTCTATCTCTCCCCGAGCCGATCCCTCGTCGAACTCCACAACTCCCTCATGGAGCTGAGCGTCGTCGTCGCCGGGTTCCGAACCCTCCCCGTGCTCGTTCTCGGGGACTTCAATGCCAAGAACTTGGCTTGGGGCTCCCGATATACTGATGCACGGGGCAGAATGGTGGAAAACTGGGCCCTAGAGGCGGGCCTAGTCGTGCTGAACCAGGGTTCCGTCCCCACGTGTGTGCGGATGCGGGGTGAGTCGGTGGTGGACATCTCGTTCGCCAGCCCCGCTCTGTCACCGCGTGTCGTTGACTGGCGCGTAATGGAGGAGGTGGAGACGTTCTCCGACCACCGGTACATCCGGTTTGACGTCTCCGCCCAGACCTCCGCTGCGCCAGTCCGACGGACCCCAAGCGGTCCGCGTTGGGCGCTGAAGCAGCTGGACCGGGAGCTTCTCCTGGAAGCCTCGATAGTGCAGGCCTGGGTGTCATCACCGGACAGGCCTGCCGATATCAATGCCGAGGCTGGGTGGTTCCAGGAGGCCATGTCCGAGATTTGTGACATGGCAATGCCCCGGGTTCAGCCTGGAAGGGGTCAGCGCCAGGTGTACTGGTGGTCGCCGCAAATCACGTCACTACGTGAGGCGTGCGTGGCTGCGCGACGCCCGTACACTAGACACCGCAGGCTCCGTATCCGCCCTGTGGATGCGGATGCCATTGAGGCGGAGCTGTACGAGGGGTACAGAGCGGCGAAGGAAGCCCTCCGACTGGAGATTATGCGGGCCAAAGCTTCGGCCCGCCAAGAGACGCTGGGGACTCTGGACAGAGATCCGTGGGGGCGCCCCTACTTGGCGGTGCGGGGCAAGCTCCGTACCGCGGGCCCCCCCCTGACGCAGAGTCTCCGGCCCCAGGTCGTAGAGGGCGTTGTGAGCGCTCTGTTCCCTTCGCGGGGGGAGTTTTCTCCCCCGCTCATGGCTCCGCCACTGGCGGTGTCCGATGCGGACCGCGACGGCGACGACGACGAAGACGTTCCAGAGGTGACCGAGGTAGAACTGGGAGTGGCGGTGCTAAGGCTTAGGGCCAAGAACACCGCCCCAGGACCCGACGGCCTACCAGGGAAGGCCTGGGTCCTGGCCTTAGGGGCTCTCGGGCCTCGACTAAGGGGGCTCTTTAGCGCATGCTTGGAGGAGGGCCAGTTCCCACTTCGTTGGAAGACAGGGAAGCTGGTCCTCATACCGAAGCCGGGGCGTCCTGCGGACTCTCCGTCCGCGTACCGGCCCATCGTTTTGCTCGACGAGGCGGCAAAGCTCTTGGAGAGAGTGATTGCGAGCCGCCTCGTCGAGCGGCTGATGCGGGTGGGGCCGGATCTGGCGGACGGTCAGTTCGGCTTCCGTAGAGGACGCTCCACGGTGGACGCCATCATGCGCGTGCGAGCCCTTACGACAGGGGATGCGGTGGCACAGGGCAGGGTCGTCTTGGCGGTGTCTCTCGACATCGCCAACGCCTTTAACACCCTGCCTTGGGGGTGCATAGTGGCGGCACTCCGGTATCACCGGATGCCTGCCTACCTCTGTCGTGTGGTCGAGGCCTATCTGACGGACAGGGCCGTCATCTACCCCGGTCACGAGGGAGTGTGGAGTCGACGAGGGATGTCGTGCGGTGTTCCACAGGGATCGGTCTTGGGGCCGCTCCTGTGGGACATCGGGTACGACTGGGTGCTGCGCGCCGACCTTCCCGATGGTGTCAGCGTAGTGTGCTACGCTGACGACACGCTAGTCCTAGCGCAGGGAGGGTCGTTCCAGGCGGCGGCCGATTTGATGACAAGTGGAGTTGCGACAGTCGTGGATAGGATCCGGCAGCTGGGACTCGAGGTGGCCCTGCACAAGTCCGAGGCCATGTGTTTTCATGGCCCCCGGCACCGGCCACCTCCGGGTCTCAGATAACGGTGGGAGGGGTTCACATCGGTGTCGAGTCGACGATAAAGTACCTGGGACTTGTCCTCGACAACCGATGGAACTTTACGGAGCACTTCCGACGTTTGGGCCCCAAACTGGCGAAGGCCGGAGCTGCCCTCAAGCGGCTCCTGCCCAATCTCGGTGGCCCAAACGCCTCCTGCCGGAGGCTCTACACGGGGATCGTGCGGTCCATGGCCCTCTACGGGGCTCCGGTGTGGGCGCCCAATCTAGCCGCGGCTCCGGCCCGACTTCTGAGGGCGTCCCAGAGGGTCATGGCCATTCGCATGGTGCGGGGATACCGCACGGTCTCCTGTGAGGCGGCATGCCTCCTTGCCGGCGTCCCGCCGTGGGATCTGGAGGCAACAGTCCTTGCACACACGTACGAGTGGCGCGTGGAAGTGCAACGCCGGGGTGAAGTCCCGATGCCGCGGGTTATCGCGGCACGGCTCACGGAGCTCCGGCGAGATCTCATGGCGGAATGGAGACAACGACTGTCGCAACCTAGTGCTGGGCACGCCGTTATAGCGGCGGTAAGACCCCTCTTTGAGGAGTGGCTGGAGAGGCGTCATGGCACTCTCACGTTTCGCTTGACACAGGTCCTCACCGGACATGGTCAGTTCGGGAGGTTCCTGTGTCGGATTCGGGCGGAAGCGACGCCTGGGTGTCACCACTGCAGTAACGGTCGCCTGGAGGACACGGTCGAGCACACAGTTGAGGTGTGCCGCGCATGGGCGGAGCATCGACGTGTCCTCGTAGAGGCGATCGGCGGCGGTGACCTCTCGCGCCCGGCGCTGGTTCAGGCCATGCTTCGGGGCGAGACGGAATGGGATGCCGTCGCCTCCTTCTGCGAAGCAGTTATGCTAGTGAAGGAAGCGGCGGCGCGCGAGAGGCAACGACGAGCCTCTCGCCCCGGACTAAGACCCAGGCGAAGACGTCGAGAGTCGCAAGACGACTACCGGCCACCGTAGGCGCGGTTCTGCGGATGGCGAGCGATGGGTAGCTCGCCGCCCGGCTAGGACCAGGACCGCGTAGACGGCGCGTTTTGTTCCACGCGCGCCTCAAAGAGAAGGAGTCAGCACAGGAAGGGGCCCAACAGGGCCAACGCCTGCCGGGGTTGCGGAATGTTTATAGTGGTTACCGTGACCCTGGAACATAAAGGGCAATCGAAGGAACATGAGTGGGTTTTAGTCAGTAAGAGTCTGACACGCCCTCCCGTCGCACCCAGGACGGGAGCAGTCATTGGATGATTTCCCACTCACCAAAAAAAAAAAAAAAAAAAAAAAAAAGTATTTGTCCATTAAAAAGTTTGTGTATTTATTCTAACTCTAACAAAACGTTAAGGTCTTGGTTTATTAAGTTATTAAGTGAATATAATATTTAACACTTACAGATAGTGCAATCCACGAAGACGCGCCCCACGAGTCCTCCTCTGTATTCAAGACACTGGCTGATAGTGTCATATTAAAACCTTTTTACATTATTTGTTCGTGATGAGATAAAATATATTTAAACTAAGAAAGACTTGACAGCCCCTAAGGCTGACAAGCGGTCGATGAAAAATTATTAGAAGACTAAAATGGAAAATAATTATTAAAAATATCTTTTATTAAAGTATAATTGTTATCCCGGTACAGTAGAGGTCCCTCTGGCCTCTACACCTCCTAACCGTTTATAGTACATGTGTTTAAGCTTCCGTTAATGATGGGGCGCGTCTTCGTGGATTGCACTATCTGTACAATAATGCAATAATATTTTTTTTTATTTAGTTTACCTTTTTGAGATTTTATGACCTAAAAATAGTATATAGTGCAAGAAGTATCTACTCATATCTTGTGATTGTAGTAAAATCACTACTCTAACAAATAACTACATATTACGGCTTGAATACGTTAGCTTTACATAATAACATACTCGTACAATACAATTGATCCCGACACAAAGAGAAATAAGACTGGACCGAGAACATTGCCCTGGGGAACACCGTGCGTATCGCCCGCAGTCGGCCACTTGTCGTCTCGTTTTTCTTTGCACCTATTTATCACTTCCCACTTGCCGTAGTAAGTTATAGGTGTCAATTCTGCTTACCATTTTTAGATATTATTATAGAAACTATGTTGATTTAATGGCCTATCATGTCAAATGCAACACTCGGCAAGTATATCAAATAGTGATTCCTTATAAGTCAAAGGAGTTTTAATAGTTTGGTCATAGAAAATTGTAAAATCCAGTTCTGTAAAAAAGAGGTTTGTTACTTAAATAATATGAGTCAGTTATACTAAGTCCACATTAAACCATTTTAATCGCCCATTGCAACTAAAGTGAACAACACTTTACGTGCAACGTTTTGCATACATCAGTAATGGAGTAAATCCGTGTATCTTCGAACAACAAAGACTGGTAGTGTTACTGTTTCCGACTCATAAAGTTTAGTGGCGGAGGCAGGAAGTGTAGATACGTGCAGGTGCGTGGGAGGGGTCGAGTTCAACATGTACTGGTGGAAAGGATCAGGCTCACGTGATGCGGAACACTTAAATATTTCCGAATGGAACACCTCGTCTTGACCTATAAAACTTTGAACTCCACTTACCCTCGTAAAGTAGACGAACTTTTAAAGGTCAAGTTTAAAAAGGTTCAAATTTCGTCTTAAAATGGTTGGTAAACAAATTGTATATATCAAATCTTTAAAAACTCAAATACTTAAATATCGTATTTTTTCTCTACTTCAAACCTCTTAACATAATTCTACCTTCTGTTTCAACCTCCTCGTTTTCCTAAGGTTATTAACCTTACACCCTCACACAATTTTTCCTCCAAAAGCTTACGAAAAGTTTATTAGCGTGTAAATTGAGAAAATTTTGACTTTATGCGTCCCTGATTAACTTCAGTAACATTTCATCTTTGTTCTCGCGTCGTATACGGTATACACGTACATACCTTTAGCTGATAAATGTTACGTTGTACCCGTTCTGTTCATCGCAGTAAAACCGCACAAAGCAACGTTAAGCCAGCAACCTGTTGTAAAACTTTTATTCGTACTATAATGCCGGTGGCCGCAAATGTCATGCTGCTGCAACTCATTTCCGAACTTAATACGTTTCACTGAAGTGGGTTTAAGCTCAGTACCGGACCGCAGTGGTTTCGTTCGATACTCACTGCGATATTCAGGTAGTGCCTAACTGTTGACTTAAAACATTTTATTTGCAAAGAGCGCTGAAAGCTTTTTAATTTGAATTCTTAGAAAGGAAGACCGTGTAAATAGAAATATTATGCGACTTCGACTGAAGATTTTTCTGGAATATAGTTATTTGAATATTATTTGTTGCGGTTAAAATACTAAAGAATGACATCAAAACAGTAACATCAAAACTATCATCTCATCCCGCACGCCGCCGCCGGGCCATAGCAGGCTTTGTGGACTTACCGTCGAGTGGGCCGAACACACGAGGTCCTTTTATACGAAAAATTGTCATAGCAAGTACGCGAACGACCAAATGTTATTTGTGGAGCTCTCTAAAACATTCGACAAGAGTTGTTCTCTTCATTTCTGTAAATAAAACGATCAACTTTGTAAAAGTTTTGTCAAAAAGGGACAGTAAATAGAATTCTGTTTGTATAATACTTAGGGGCGTGTTCGAGAGTTAGAGTTACGGAGTTAAGTTGTTTCACATACACAAGTTGATATTCACAGAGGGTACATGTTATAAGCTACTTCAAACGTATTAAAGATCACATTTACTTTGGGACTCGCTAGAACAACTTGGTGAAACATTTATCATTACGTGGAAGTGAGGGTCTGTAAGCTGCTAGGGGAACAAGTATACGTAAACAGAAACCACATCGTTCGTGGTATTCTTCTGAATTAAGTTTCCTGGAATAAGTAGAGGTTATCTGAATAACTTACTTTATTATAATATTAGCTTTTGCCCTCAACTTTGCCCTCTTGTAATTCCGAAAAAAAAACTTTTTGTTTTAGATAGTCTATTTGTTGAGGAAGGCTATATAACATCTCGCTCCAATCTACAAGAGCGGAATAGTAACCATAGAAGCGGGTAAAACCGAGGGGGTAAGCTAGTATATTATGATACTAGAACTCCCCTGCAGTGTCACCTGTATTATGATAGCTCTTTGGTTGCTTTTCAGTTTCTGCCTCCCATCTTTTCTTTTTAGACTCATTTTTAATTAGACAATATAAACAGGTGCTTCCTTTTGCAAAAACAACAAAATAATGTGTGAGCCGGAATAATGATAGTCAAAGTGAAGCTAATTAGCCATCAGTTTGATTTTGTCCAATCTAAAATATAGTACCGTTAATATAAATAAGAAATCGCTATTCAGCCGTTTAGTAATTAATTCCGATACAATTCCACGTAAGTAATCTACAGAGAACAACAGTTAACCCTAACACTAGAAAGTCAAGCGTTGTCCAAAAAAAGCTAGCGCTGGTGAGGTTAATTGCGTTCTAAGAGTCCGCCTTAGTTCAGCCACTATAGAGATGCTACAGAATTTTCACTTTTCTTACTTTATCTGCTACCAGAGCTAATGTTTTATTAATAAGTAACGTAAGTATTTGGCTATTATTATTAAAGGCAGGATTTAAAAACTATTTGTGCTCGTTTATAATAACACCTGTCACTGATACGCCTTCACAGTTTCTGACTTGCACTTCGAGTGTTTTCTTATTATTGTAATAATTAGATTTATCATTCTAGTCTACTGTGTAAAGGTAAAAATATTTATCTTTTTATAAATAAATTTTCATATTTAGTCTTACATTTTAGAATTTAATCTCGCTGTGTGTGTTGTGTGTGCACTTCTGTGTGCTATGTACAGTTCTGTGTTCACAAGCATCTGTAAGCCTTCGTGGAACATACCTTTGTACAAAAGGGATTGCAAAAGCTTATCGATGATGCAGTAACTATTAATCTGCACATTTCCTGTATGGAGTGGATCTTTTGTTGGTTGCTAGCATTGTGTCTGTGCGCCCACGCATGCGCACGACACCCTGCGTAGGCGCGCACTTAGCTCTGTCGACTATTGTTACCGCTTTGTTTAATTACAGAGCCGCATACGAACGGATTTGGAGTGACACGAGCCTATTACACAGTTGTTACAGCAATCATCTTCACTTTGGGCCGTGACTCATGAGAATAGGTTTTTAGATTTGACTCGTATTTTAAAGTTGTTGACTTTTATATCCGTCTCTTTACCGTTACATTAATGCTAACAGTCTTAAAGTTTTTAACTGTTCTTCAAATGAAGCTTTTAAATAAAAGACACAAGTTAATGAGTAAACTTCATTGCTCCGACTAGCCATAAATGGCCGATAAAATTCTCGGCTTGCATCCACTCCCGAATTAAAACTTATTAAACAACGCTGCAGCGGCATGTGAGGCTATTAAGAAAATAATTGAATGAATATTTAATCTGATGCTGAAACTACTGCCTAGGTTTCGTTTATGGACTAAAATGGGACGCTGAGGAGTAATTACTCAACATTATTACATTACTTCGCCAATAAAGACGTTACAGTACGCTGCTGTTGGTGTTCATAAATAACAATAAAGAATTGAGGTTTTCTTTACATTTCTTCAAAAGACTTTTTATATCTAATTAACCTAATGTTATAAGAAAAACCTATCGTATTCTACATAGTTTTTTAGAAGAGCAAGAATACTGAACATTTTTAAACTACGGTGTATAATGTCTGAAATACGTTTCCCCTCATTATTCTCACATTCCGTATGCAAGCGAATAACATCGGTGCTCCTCACTGGCTCTACGCGATCCGCTCCGTGGGAACTTGCAGCCGGCACTCCGCACTCCCCGTGTTTTTCTTCCATCCAGAGATCCTGCCACTGATATCATAAAGAAAACAAAGACTGTAATATTTCTAAATCAAACAATATAAATAACCTTCTCGCGTACAAGGGTTACACAGGCATATCGTCGCATCAAATGGGCTTGTTGGAATTTTTTAAGTCTCTTGTTACCTAATGAAGTATTAAGTAAAACACAGCTCTATCAAGTCTAACATTTAAAAGGTTATGTTTCTTTAACAGAAATACTTTTTGTATAGTCTCAGTTGTAACTGGAGTCATCATAACCTTAGCCTCGCTTGCTATCAGTAAAACCAAGAATCTTATAACCGCTATATTATTTTGTTCTATGTTCAGACTTACATCTCATATTACACGCTCTCTGGAGTCACGTAGACCCTTTATAGGTGTTTTAAGCCGAGTGTAGATGTGCCCGCGTGCATATCATATACGTGCAATATAACTGGTATATATCATAAGCGGTATAAAAACCTTCATATCGACGTCATTACCGAGGGTTCCGCAGGAATTGGGGTCGTTCCCGTCTTATGAGATGATTCCCTAAAAACGTTGCTAATATTAAAGTTTTAGCTACACAATAGCTTCTCTGCCAAAATTTTCTCGTTCAATTTACGTGTTGTATTTAGTAGCATAGCAAATATAGTTCCTCTTACGTTTACAAAAATATCAACCGCAGAAAAATTGGAATAGTTTCAGATGGCAAAAGAACGAGTAAGCAGAAGCTGTCTTCCCTACCCCCTACATCTGTCTGTTCTGTCCTACAAGAGTACGTAAGGAACCACGAAAATTATATTTTCGGTAGCTGCTTATTTCCCGCATCACGTTTAAGTCCTTTTTTAAATCTACGTGTATTTTACATTGATATATGAGACGCAGGTGCAGAATTTTCCTCATGTAGTCTTGTGTATTCAAAGGAGTAACGGCGCATTTGTGGTTCTTCTGATCGTAAGAATAAGGTTTACAGTCGTGTGCGGTGACGTGAATGAATGTAGTGAGAATCGGATAGTATGAAACAGTTTGTACGCATCGATGATTCTCTGTACCATGAATAAGTTAGCAGTTACCACCCTGTTTCGGGGGAGCGCGGAAACAATGTTTTTGTAAAGAAAATGTTGTGTACATAATACTTGTTCGCCGGCTTTTTGAGGAAATTGCAGCGACACAATACGGCAGGCGCGGGGAAATGACGTAATCAATACCCGCTTCCTGCTCCTGCCTCGGGACGGAATTTATTCTGTCACTTTATACTGCACTTATATTTTACGGCTTTTTACCTGACAACTGGTCTTGTGATGCTCAAATAACCTCACAGAAAAACCAGAGTTTCACTTTTCGAAAAGTTTACAAAAGCCAAACGCACTAGCTTAGAAGTACTTCCATCGGTAGTAAGTTAGAAAAAAGTAATTCAATTACTGTTGAGTTAGGTAAAGAGGTGCGAACACGCGATCAGTAACTCGTGCGCGGCACGCTAGCCAATCTCCATGCTTTGTTACTTCACCGCGGGCACAGAACCTCCTCAGCTATGTTCTATCATTGTCAAAGTATCTGTTCCGTACGTACTGAGCGAACTGGCTTCACTGTATGAACTCAGTTCCACGCAAAGTTTCGTCGTAAGTCTTTAATCGCAATCCACACCTTGCGTACTCAACTCGCTTCTAATACTACTCGAGATTATTTGAATTCTTGAGAGTTTATATCAATATTGCAGCGGCTGCGTGTGTTTACATTGATCCATGTTTGGTTAAAACATTACAGTCCGCAGTGATAGCTGGTGCGCGACTCAGATTCAGAAGTGAATAGGTACTTGGATGTTTTCTCAGCAAATGAAACAGGTCTCAAGCTAAACATTGGAGCTGACGAGCGCTTTCCATCGGAATGTTGCGGTGCGCGACCATTGTCAGCATAACGGTGGGCTGGCGGATGGCGGGTGCCACGAATCAATACGCGTGTTTGTGGACGCGCCCGCCACTGTAAACACTCGGACAAACGACAGGATACGGATAGAATTACCTTTTAATCCCATGACAAATCGCCGAAGGGAAATAACATTAAAATACATTAAAAAGCGACGGCTCGAATTACTTAAAGCGCATAAATTGTTTACTGGGATTGGTGTCGAATTTTCAAAGGTAAAAATGATTCAATAATAAAGAGATTTCCGTTCACATTTTTGCGCCAACATTTTGATATTGTAGCGAGATCGCTTTACGTCAATACTGCTTTATTCTTGTTGGACAAGTTAAGTAAGTTATAGCTCCCTATAATTCGGTGCGTGTATTGCAAGCGGCGTCTTATCTCTTTGTGCTCACTTCTCGTTGCTCTGTCCCCACGGAGCGAACTTTGTCTATAAACGGCTGTTTTTACACTTTTTATGTGTCTTCTCTGTTGTACAAACTTTATTAAACTTGTTCTGCCTCGCACAATTTTCATTAAGTAAATCGTTGTAGCGTTAATAATGGATCATAGGATATTCTTCTGAATCTTTTGATCTCTCATAAAAAAAAATTGCTGAGAGAGACGTTTTGTTACAAGGAAACCCAGTTCAATGCTAGTAGACTGTGTTTATATCTTGTGATTTGTATTTCAACTAGCAGACGACACCTAAAGTTGGTTTGTTGACACAATCTTTTTGATGTTACTCAATTTACCAAGATTTTACTTCGCATACGCTTCTGGTGTGACCATAGTACGTAAAGTGTGCACATTCTCGGAGCATGATTCATTTCAAACTTTGTACTCTGCAGTCGCGAGCTGGCCGCGACTCGGGACAATTTCATATAATATTATATTTTACTGGTTATAAAGTTTTATTCGAGTGCAACGAGTTAGTGTTGATGAGATACTTTATTACGGCTTTATGTCGGCTATCGTAAACTTTGGTCAAAACTTGGCTCCGAGATGTGGCCAACTCACACAGGCCACAATTAAAAAGTTTGTGGTCAGAGAGTTGGCCTTTGTTTTACAACATTTATACATAATATATATCGTGCTGGTCTTATTAATGTTGTTATTATAGCGATATCGCGATGAATGTGACTTCTTACTCACTCCAAGCACTTTGAATATAACTACTAAATAGACGAAGTTAAGTATTTTAATAAGCTGAATTTAAGACATAAATTATATGCACAAAATTCTTCTCACTCTGCTACTTTTTATATTTTCTTGGAGTTTTATCGCACTTAACCTTGTCCTTAGAAATATAACGACTAAGAACTTCCAAAAATTATCTTTTACGGTTTTATCTTTGAAGCTGCTTTATGCCTCATTACAAACAAAATTGCATTACTATATAACGTAAAATATATGTCTAAATTCATTTGAAAGGAAATTTATGCACACAATTGCAGTTATCTGTCAATCACGCGTCCCTCAGCGCAGCCACAGCTCTGCGGCCACTTTGTGGTCTGCGGCGTGTGGCACGACTCTGCACGAGTGTGGCCGGTGTGTGGCGCGAGTGTGGTCGGTGTGAGTGCACCGCGCGACCACTGTGGACGTACGGCGGGGCGCGGTCCGCCACACTATCGAGGTGTTAACTGTCAGGCGCATGATTGGACCGCGAGACCACGACCGAATGTATTACTTGAATTATTGCTCCTTTATACTCTCATCACACTTTATGTCTTATTGGTTTGTTAACTTCTTGCCTTCAATACAATTTCACGCTGAACTTAATTTATATGAACATTTTGTTAACGGTTTTCGACCCACATTTTATTTCTGCCCTGGTAACTTTTGTGGAAAGCCAATATTATATAGAGCAGCTAAAGAGTTCATAATCATGAAACATTTTGATGGCAAAATTAATTTAGAACTTTAACATGAAAAGCATGACAGGGCTGAAACTAAGTTAGTACTGTTGTGTAGTAAGCGCTGAGTCAAGTATCGAACGATTATAAAGGTCAGAGTAAATCCTCGGCCCTCACAAAGTAGTGAGTCTCCGGAGGTCCATAAAGGGGGCAGCCGAAAGTTAATAAGCCTAGGGCTCCCCCAGGCAGGCTCCACTGTATTGTTATTGCGGCGCAACCAAAGTGGTGTTAAGTAACCGAATTTGCTGCATAACTACGAGCTAACCCTTTACGATGCCAATAGACACGAGATCTGTTTCTACTGTTGTTTGTTTTCAGTGGGTCTTCGTCAACCGCGGCGTCAATGCACGTTAATTTAAAATTGCGGTACGATTAAAAGAACGGATTTTTTTACTGAGAATTTCAAGCTTTATTCCGCACTAATACTTTGGGGATGTTAGAAATCTTTACATAATTCTTACCTAGAATACAAAAGAAGAGAACTAGAAAATTGTGCCTTGACGTCAGCGATAGAATAGAATAGATTGTTAAATGTATGAAGATGTCAAATTACTTAGCGAAAGCTTATGTCAACCCCATACATTTGACAATCTATTCTTTTCCACCACACATTCTACAGTGCCACTTATCTAGGGGGGATGACATAAATAAATAGTAAAAGTATGATAAAATCGTGCTATATAATTATGGTTGCAGATCACATTCACTTTATCGATAATATTTATTACAATATAAAATGGATGTGGTTCAAACTCCGTATAATTAATAGCGGATGTTCGCAACCGCGACTGACGTCCTGTTGCTGGAGACTCGCTTCCTAGTGCTTCAAGATATATTTACAACACGACGCATCACTTTTATTACTATTTCGTTTGTTCCTAAATTTACTTTAATAGTTACGTTTTCATATTTGATCACTCTATTTATCTTTGGGGTTCTTAGTTCTTACTGATGTTTAATGAAAGTAGATACACGAATGTTTGTAGTGAACTATTTTATTACCCGTAAACCCCATTCAATAATTTTATTGTTATCTCAGAAATATCTAATCCCTGTTAATGTATTACGTTTTAACGTCGTAAGTTCCAGCTTAAGTACCTGATAGGGACATTGTACTGTTTGCGTGGGGACTGGGGAGACGACCCCTCGGCCATCGATCGCGCCCCACCACACACGACCATCACTTTATGTCAGGGGTTCTCTAATTAGCACTGCTTTATTCTCAAATGGGATGTCGTTAAAAGATCCATTAGGACGGTATTTGCGTGGGAGCCGCAGACAATCTCAGGAGTTCAGCGAACAATCCATATTAACACAGTAATGACTCACTCCTACATAAGTTCCCAACACGGGGAACTGGATAGCCGCTCGTGGCACAGAACTGGGTGTATGACGAACGGTGCTTCTAATTAGAGACGACGATTTTCATTACGCGTGAAATGTAATTTATCATGATGGCTAATTGACACCAGTTGAGCACGCGTGGAGTCACGACAGCACACGAATAAATAAACCACCGCATAAAACTAATGTTTATGGTGAGCGACTATAAACGTCAATCGTACACTGATTGGATTATATTCTTAGAGTAGCAACATTTTGGTAGTGATGTAGAGCCCCGGGATATTGCGGGGCTTACTGCACTACTTTACTTGTCCCGGGGGGAGAGTGAGGAGAGTCTGTCTACATTCCCGAGTATGTTTAAATTATGATTGATGATAGTTTTAGCAAACGTTCAAAGTAAACTGTAGCTGAGTAAAATATGTGTTGTGCCTAGCATTTTTATGGGCTTTAAACGTTTAACGAAATGACTGAAATAATATTTGTTTTTTTTATTGCGAAAATTATATCTTTGTCTGAATCCATGGTTTTTGTGCAGCTAAATATATTTGGGTGTATCGTAGACATAAAACAATTCCCAAACAGCCGGCCCGGGTTTGTCGGCCGTAGTTGAGCGGAAAATTGCGAGCGCGGAACATTCCGCGTGCGACACAAGCGCGCCCCGCGGAGCCGCTCGCAGCGCACAGACAATAAAACCGCCATAACCCTTCACCGCTATCAATTCTCTGCTGCAGTTAACGTCAGCACTCCGCCCGGTGCTCGCCACCATCACCACTTCATTTCTGATGCACTCCTAAAAGCTATTTATTGCTTATAAGCTATAACCTTCCATGTATGTTTTGACCTTATGGTTACGTTAGCTAGAATTTCAATCAAATTTCTGCCGCACTTCTTCGGGGAAGCTGATTGCACTTCAATCATAATAATTATGAGAGTTGATAGCCTCCATTTTTTTCTGATTGTGGTATAGTACACTATACCTAGTGAAGAGAAAATGACCTTTAAGTATACAAAACCCTCTTTTTTCAGAGATGGCTTTTGAGAGCTCTCATTTCCAGACAATATTTTTAACTAAAAAAGCTTCCAACATCAAAGGATGTACCAGCACTGTCTAATAATATCTGACCACTTCAGAATTGGTTTGAGTTATGGTTTCCATAATAATATGTTCATAATGTTAGAACTAATCGTAAACTTGACTGGGCGGTGCACTTCCTTGGTGTACAGTTTAAAATCCTTCCGGAGGCCATTATGAATGTTATATGACGTCTGACTGTTGGGAAATTACTGTCTGTCAGTCGTTGAGCGAGTGAGTGGCGCCGCCGCCGTCACTCACGCTATTTATAGGGCCACGGTTAAGGCCCGGCAAATAATAGCCGACCAGGGGTTATAATAATATGTTTACCAATGTGTGCAACACGCCCTTACCCTTAAGGAAAACTTTGACAAAACGATTTGAAACATTTTCAACAATCAAAAGTCGATTGATTGATGGTTGGTGCAATGCCGACGAGAACTATGTGGTTGATTTGTGAAGTTTACTGAATTACATTCAAGTAGCAAATACCTTTGCCCTTTCGTGTTCGGAGGTAGAGCCCAATGTTAGTTTAACCGAGATAGCAGAAATAAACTTGATCGCCCCGCTGAGGAGCTCGCCGCAGTCCACTGCCCCTCACAATCAAAAGCGATATAATCCGCAACCCTATCTCCATTATTTGAGTCCGGCAAATCCTGTAGCCGTGTATCGTTTAAAATAAAACAACAATTTACTGCCACCAAATGTTTTGGGTCGTCGGTGGACACAAAAAGAAAATCCCTATTATAAATTCAGGGACCAAGTATGGAGGAAGTTTTCCAATATAAACGGGTCGTCAGTATAAACTCGCGAGTTACAATAGGGCCTCGAGCATGTGTTATTGTCCATTACATATATAATACTATCGGAAAACGATTTGGGAGTCCAGACGCGCGTCGGTATCGGCGGCGACGGCTACAGAACGAGCCCGAGCAACTGAAACAAAGAAAAGTTTTTATAACGCGCGGAACTGGCGATAGTTCTACGCGTACTCTACGAAGTACGAATGGAGGGGTTCAAGGAAACGTTTGTTTCGCAACAGGCGGTGTCTTCGAACCTTTCTGTTTCTGATTAAGTTCAGAACTTAGTAGTTTTATTATCCACTTCATACCAAACCAAATTTAATTCGTTTAGAAATCTTTTATTCTTAATCTGCATCTTTGTCTGGAAAATATTTATCATTGTCCAGATAGCAGTTACATTTCCTTCAATTGTGTGTGACGAGTCAAAATACACAATGGGATGTTGGTCACGAGTTAGGAGGGCGAGTCAGTCCTCTGGGACGTGTACGTAAATACCCTCAGCGCCCCTCACACTACACAACCGATCTCGGCATCACTTCATACGTGATTAGCGTTGATTTTGCTCTCTATCTTGCATAAAGAAATGAAACTATATTAACTTTTGTAACAAATAATTATTAAAAACAAACAACAGCAACTACTCAAAAGCTGGCAAGCCTGAGAAAAGAGCAATTGTAGAAGGCAGCCGTTTAATCGTTTTGGACAATTGTTCTGCCGTACACTATTTTATGTTATTCTTTCAAAATACACAAAAAACGAACTGAGCACCAAATTGACTTGTTTCGTTAATGTTGCTCCGCTAGTCCGCTGAAATTCTAGATTCTATTAAGAGCGGAGAAAGTTTAATTTATTAGATTCATGTCAAAATAATATGAGGTATACTGGTTGAACCACAAGTCGCTTGAAACACTATTATAAATAGGTGGATGTCTACTTAAGCAAAAGTTATCAATAGTAACTTGTCGACTACGACTTAACAATCACTCGCAAGATTCTCAGCTGCGAAAGATTTAAAGCCCATGTACTTACTATTCACATGAAAGATTCAACGTGACGCGTTATGACGCGTTAAAAAGCTGGTGTTTTTGAAAGCGCCGCGTAAACCGTGTAAGGAGTGCTGACATTTTACGAGGGCGATACCTCAAGCTAATGAATTTTTCAACAGCTCCGTCAGTTTGAGAACTTATGTTACGAATCTGTGCCCGTCTGCAGAACTCGCGGCTTGTTTATTGTTCTCGTAAATGTGGAATTAAAATTTATAAACCTGGCTTGTAAAGGTTGATGTAGTGTTCGCATTGTCCACAGTTTTAAATTAGTTTTGCCTTGTCTTATAGGCTCGGTTTAAATAGCATTATCATTATTTTACATCTGTATTATTGATTTAATTTCCATGTATAATGTTTTTTTTTTTTGCTGGAAAGCTTTTGCAACAAAATTCTTAAGAATGCAAGTTGCTTGTCCGTGTCATCGGCACTTCCTCACTCCTCTTTCATGTAGTGGTTGTCAATAGCCGCTCGGGCACTCGCCAGCCTGTAATTGAACACCGTTTCAGCGAGTTAGCGAGTAACCTGTAATTCAGTGTCCGCCTCGCTCCGCGCACTGCTATCTTAAAATAGCGGCAGTTAGCCCTAACTGTTGGTTTGTTATTGTTCTATCTAGCGCGTTAGTGCTGTTACACACTTCGGTGTGTTTCTCTGAAACGACTTTAATTGTGCACTTGTTTACTTAGCTTACTTGCTTTATTAGCTGTTGTACTTTTTAAAAGAAAATGATTTTGTTTTATGTGTTCTAGTTCTATTTTATACACGTTTATTTTGTTGAATTGACACTAGTTGCACTTCTAAAGATTTAATGCAACTTCGGTCAGGATTTTGATAGCTAAATTCTTTGTACTCTAAATTAAAAGCTTGCTTTAAATTGTTTTGCTAATGGTATTCTTTAGCTGTAACCGCGTGGCGGTCTGTCGGGCACCTCACAGGCGCACGCAACACTAACTCACCAGTCGATAAGATAGAGTTTAAAGATCGCAATAAATCGCGACTCAACTCCTTGATGCAAGAATACTTCACTTGTAAATACTAGTACAAACCGTTGCTCCGGCTGCACTTTGCATCTCAGTATGCATCTATTCGTTGGATAATGAATGAAATGCCTGGTTTTCGTTCCGAACCTAAAAAATGTTCTTTAGTTACGAAGCTTTCAGTAATTAGCCATATTTATACGCAAAAGTACCTTTTAGTCAACGTCGCGATTTTGCTTCCAGAGGACCATATCTAGAAACTATACGTTTTTAAACAAATTTTCTTGACTAATACTTCACTACTAAACGAACAACTAACACGACTCATGTCCCCATGTTCGTCACTTACAAGTCCCACGGCACTGAACAGCGCACGGTATGCTGAAGGACGCGGCCTACACTAAAACGAATCGTAACTGGGAATCACCGCGTGACACCCGACAGGCGGCGACCGACCGAGCCGTTGCATGCGTTTTATTACTCGCTCGACGATGGCGTGTCGAGATTGATCTAGCCGAGTACCCAATACTAACGACTCGTCAGTTCAATGGTGTCAACTACATATTTGCACGTGACATCACGTTACGGTCACCACTCTAAAGTAACGAGATGCGGTTTTTTACGACAAAAATAGTGAAGGTTTGGTGAAGCGAGTCGCTATTTCCGCTGAGGTACCGTGTCCGGCAGTTTGCTTTGCTTGCATTTTAAATAGTGACGCGATGCAATTGTAAGCATATATGTGTGCTTTTAATAATTTATTTAGAAATTGATAGTTAAATTAGATAAGTTCAGTTTCAATTAATGCTAATGCTATGCAATTTTCCAGCGCAGAAGAGTAAAAAGCTTTAAAGCCCAATATTCCACATCTGCTGATCAGCCACAGCGGCGCCACACCTTCGCAAACACAATTGTATAATATTTACCTACATAGGGTTCATATCTAATGAAGGTGAATTTACATCTATATTAGTGCGCTACGAGGTTCTCTCAGCGTAGAAGTGTTTTGTCGACTCATCTATATGGAAATCACTTATTACTTTATTAACTGTTGAATTCAACTCCTCGAGCGCACTGTGCTCTCTCCGACTGAATATTGCTTATTCTGCTGTTATCTAAATATTTGCATTCGTTGATAATGTTAGTGTCATAGTTAATCATGCTTTATCAGTTATTGCCTTGGTTACAGTTCATGTTGTCTAGATCTCGTAATGTATTGCTGCAATTCATTTTACATAATATCAAGAAGAAAGCTAGCTCGCCTCTAACTAGCTCTACAACAGTTTTCCAGGTGCCCGTCGTGTTTATGTTTATAAATGTGTATGAAAACAAGTGTAACTGTAGTTCTAAAGTAATCGTTATTAATGATTCTGTGCCCAACACGATATCGTCATTGATAGTGATCTCGTCTCGATATCGGTGCCCATAGTTTCACGTGTTTATAGTAGTCAGCGACAGCGCGACAGGTCACCGTTTATTGCCACCATAACATAAACGTCCATTTTAAAATTAGACATATTTAATGTCTAATAAACGGGGTCATCCGTGCTCGGTATAATTCAGCCGTGGAATGATGAGGAAGTGAAACGTTTGAATGGTTTAGAGATGGCTTTTTCAAAGGCGTTGCAATAAAATAACTCAAATCAAAAGGAGGGATACAAATAAATATCATAGAGTTTCAGAGTAGCAAGCCCACGACGGCTGGTGCGAGTGGTGTGGCGGCGGCGGCCGGCGGTTGTCGCTCGGAACTTTGTTTAGGAAGTGCAATGTTAGGACAAATCATTGCTTGATCCCACTGCAGACCTACCGTACCCCTGGCCGTACCCCTGGTGGTACGGTGGGTTTTTCAAAGTTAAACCATACCACCAGGTAATAGTGTTGTAACACTAGTTAAAACTACTTCTAACAACAATAATTATATTTAATCATTTTATTCATTTTTTTTCTGAACAAATCTTAAATACAAAAAATTAATCAACTCTATAAACATAAAACATGCATTCTAATACATGAAATAATAACGAAAGACACACAATCGCAACTTTAAAATAAAAAGAAAATTTTCACATAATAATATAACTCGAGACGAGGAGACAAAATTCAATTAAGAAAACCTAAAATTAACTATGGTAGGAAAAATATACGTTATGAGGGAGCAAAACTTTATACCTAATGAAATACCTGTTAAACAGTAACAGATGGCATGTATACATTTAAAAAATCCCAAGAAGAATACGTTAAAACTAGGTACTAACGCCAAATGTCACCTAACCTTTTAATTATGGTGTTTTGCAGGTATAACGCTATGTGATCACAGAGAGACTGTATCTCTGTCTGTAAGTGACCCGTCATGTTCTTTTTTGAGAATTAAATGTCTTTATACCGTAGCTTTAAACCAAATCTAACAATAAAATATATCTACTTATAAATTATAAATAAGTAGGTATACAAAGATCATTGGGCATCAAAACATTCATCCGCGTTGCTGTCAGCGGAAAAAGTGCTCAACTGCTCATAAGACTGGCTGTGTTGCCACGTTGAATGGCAATGCTGATTCTGTGACCTAAGAATTGACCAGCCCTCTGGTCACGGGAAGTGTCGGCCAACCTCAACCTAAAGAGTTAGAATTGCGCACATGCAACATGCATTATTGCCGCATTAATTATGTACCTACCTAACTAATGAATGAGTCATACGAGATAACAGTTTATCATTTTCTGTCCGTCTAGTATCTTCATCAGCACAGCACTACGTTCACTTCGTACAGTGGTATCGTTTAACTTTAAAAAACCCACCGTACCACCAGGGGTACGGCCAGGGGTACGGTGGGTCTGCAGTGGCTTGATCCTACTGCACATACACAATTAAACAAATATAATGGCATACAATTCTCTTGATGGACCTCAGTAAAACTGAACTTTCGACCAAATTTACCAGCACCTCATTACAATGCACGGGCGACCACACTCAGAACAAGTGCGATCGCTTCAGTCCACGCTCGGCGCAAACGTTTAACCGCAAGTAAATCACTCCAACTTAGGGAGCACTTCGTAGTTTTTGATTAAATCTACTTCAAATTCCATGCCCCTTTTAGGATATTATTACCTACCCATGGGCTTTATCAAAAGCTGTTGCTCGCGATAACATCTCCCCCGAAAGTGTTTGGAAACACGCTCTTTTAGTTCAACAAAAACTTGTGACACGGCGAAACAGCCGTTGTCGATGACGGTCGCACTTACTTTTTCTATACAATCTGAAATTACATACGTCAACGTATTCAATAGGGCGTTTAAAAGCATTCCTGTTCGCACCCCACGTGTGTGTGCGACTCGCAGCTATTCTCGTCTGCGGCGCGACTCGTGACAGATGCTTGTTCTAATCTCGCATAAAACACGTGTGAAAATTTTTGCTTAATCTCGACATTCGTGCACTTAGGGTTTCTCGTCTGCGGCGCGACTCGTGACAGATGCTTGTTCTAATCTCGCATAAAACACGTGTGAAAATTTTTGCTTAATCTCGACATTCGTGCACTTAGGGTCGCGCCACACACGACGACGTAGCGTTTCGCCGTCAAAGTTCGTTAGCGGCCCGGCAACGTACGCGAAGTGTTTCTAGCTGCAGCGGAAGTGATAAATAAGTCAGTTTGTTATCTCAACATCTGTGTGAAGTAGTTCAACTAAGAAATTGAATTTAAAGAAATTACGCAATTAAAATATTGAGTGGATTATTTTAATCACCAAGTTTATGCATAAATAACTGTCGCTAGCTGCAGAAACAGTTATTCTGGTCTCACACAAAACAGTGCAATAATCAGTAACAAACGGAGTGACAAAAATAAATTGTGTCAGTGCTTGACAGGCGCGTGTCGCATTGTCGCGCCGCGTCAATCTGTCGCGCTAATTTACGACTTGTCGCATCGCGGGTATTTTCGGAAACTTGTACATTCAGATCGCCCCTGTATCGGTTACTGATGCGTTGTTTTGGTTTTCGTTGACTGTCTCCTTTGACATTTTAATGAACATTTTTGGGTTAATTTAAGAGATCACACATCTACACTGGTGGTGCCTCGTAAAATAATAGCTCTACATTTTACAAATATAACTCCATTGAACTTTGTCATAGTAATGGATTTTATTTATGTTTAAGGGCGCATGAAATGTTGCAATGATGATGATGTTAATCCACTAACGTATAGAGAAGGGAAGAACACAAAATAGGTAAAACACGCCATAAAAAGAAATGTGTGACATGATAAAATATGCGAACACATTTACAATTTGATTGAAATCGTCTGCCACCTACCGCAAAATTGATGGAGCCCAAACGTGCGAGGAAAATAAAAATAATGTGTCGTTCCAACCCCATTTCTAATATAACTTTATAAACTCGATTTATAACACAAATGGAGTCGAAGCGACGCACTGATTGAAACGTGGAGCACATTGGAGCACATCAGTGTATGATTTACTTCGACGACATTCAGTCGGGATCGAACTCGGGTCGGGTGAAATTAATGATACACAGTGCTACTTAATGAACAATTTTCGTATTTGATTTGCAAGATTTGAATGCAAAACACTTGCTTGAAGAACTAAAAATACATAGAGAGTTTTTTTAAACTT
Source organism: Athetis lepigone (assembly GCA_033675125.1). Taxonomy (NCBI): domain Eukaryota; kingdom Metazoa; phylum Arthropoda; class Insecta; order Lepidoptera; family Noctuidae; genus Athetis; species Athetis lepigone. The sequence goes on from CM066218.1 coordinate 21,229,981, forward strand.
GATGTTATATGTATATCTATTGATGTTGGTATACCACAATTAGGTACACATTTTATGCCGAATCACTATCACAGCCGGGTACACTCACACATGCCCGGGTGACGCGCCGAGTGCGCGCTGCACTGTCCCGCCGAACAGACGAGGTAGCACTTAAGCTGAGATATCGCTGATTTCGATATTTTCACTACTGCTGTTTTCCAATAGCATTTCTAAGAATAGTTCTCAATTGTACTGGACGCTTCAGCACTATCCGGTCACATAAGTACCTATAATTTGTATCAACAAACAGTACGAACCTATTTGCACACAAACGAAGTAAGTGATAAGAAACAACTCAAGATCTCTTAAACAAATTCATCGAACCACAAGTAAAGACAAATTTCTAACAGCCGGAATTGTCCGCTCGGCAGTATGCTAAACTTTACAGCTGAGGTTACGTCTCCCACAAAATATGACACTGGATGTAATAACTTGGTATGAATTAGCCCTAAAATGTTTACGGCCACTTGACTGTCAAGCAGACACTTGACGGAGCCTCGTTCAGACGCTGCCAACAGCGCCACCCCACTCGCGCTAGTGTTTGTAATAAATTCACTTTATTAATAGCGCTGACAGATTTAGTATAGCAATGAAGATAGCAATAGAATAGATATTCCGACGGAAATCGTGGATTGTTAACCAATCTCTCGTGGACTACTTGACACCGTCAGCTCTGCTAATGCGATAGCGTTATATGGTGACCTGGTGGGTGACGCACCTATACCATATATCTAAAACTCGTCATATTACCTGTAGTCATTTTGTTTGTTGTTTGTAAAACGTGTCTAATAAGAACTTATTGAATTAATAAACTTGTAAAAATTTATAGACCAGCATCAGCCAGTGTAATAAATATTTTTTTATATTAAAGCGATATTCGCAGTCTCGTAACCAGCACAGACACTACTGGCATTAAGAGCTTTACTCGATATTAAAAGTGCGACTAATCAGATATTTTACTGCACAAAAATCCGTTTTATGTGACAGTGAAAATTCGATGTGAACGAAAGGCAGCGTTCACATTGGCGCAGTCAGCGCTCGCGTGTCGTTAAATTTTATCGCGCCTCTCCACACATCTGCGTGGCTCGTTACCGCGCCGCGCCGCCGCCGCGCCGCGCCGCGCCGTCTCGCTCGCCTGCCGCGCTTGCCAACTGTCCACTACGCTTTATGGATCGTATTGTTTTGAATAACTCAATTTGCTCGCAGTCACTTCAACTGCTGAAATACATTACAACATTTTATATTATTTTTTGTTAGCATCTAAGTCGAAGGTGGTAAAAAATACTCAAATATTGTTTAAAAGAACGACGTGATAAAAACACTTGTTACAATATTTTCGGGTATTCTTGTGGCTTGAATGAAACATACGTTGAACCTATTTGGAATGCTTTTGTTGGAGTCTTTGTTACATGTGGTAAAATATTCAAAGCACGTTGGCACGTGTTTAAGTAATTATTACCGTAACACAAAAACAAAATATAGACAAATACCTAATAAAAATGCCTGTGAGGATAGTATAGTGGGAATCAAAATGATGGCCAGCCAGAAATGGAGTGCACAACCTGGTGCGGACACACGCCACTTAGAACCATACAGACAGGCAGGAATGCTGACACCTGACTTCTGTAGTACATCCTTATAAGGCGACCCACTGCTGCTAGATTATGATCTTTATGGGCTACGAAATAGGGAGCAAAGGTCCAGCTTGCGACGTCGTAAGCAAGGCAGCATGTTTATTTATTTTGACAGCTTTATAATCCTGATAGTTTACACAAAGTGTGTTGGATAGTGATCGTGACTACAGAAAATCTAATAAAACTGCTAGACAACTTGGATGTACTTAGGTCATCCAAGTTGGATGTACCTATATCATATGAATAAGAAATCTCAATTTGCAATGGAAATGATCTTTTTTATTGTTTATCGAGGAAATGGACCCATTAACAAAATAGTCCGTGAACGTGTCGTGCGTGTCAGCTCTTCAGCCACTCTCTGTGACGTGTGTCACTCGCTCGTCGCAAAGGTTCTCGTTTCGTCCCATTTCATTCAGCCACCGCCAAATGTTTTCAACACATTTCAACTTTAATATCACGTATATTTTCGCAGCGACATTTTCGCGTGAATGCGTCATGGGGGTCTGGGTTTGAGTCCCGGATGCTGATAACGTCACTCCGACGCGATGTCGAAGCCTTCCGTACTTTATAAGGTTGTAGAGGTTGTAGACCGTACCGAGCCACGCCGAGCCGCCCCGTGCCGCCCCGTGCCGCCTCAACTCGCTCTGATAGATTTCACGCTTGGACATTTTAACTTGAGAGATTTTAAATGGAACGGAAATTTTAAGATCGAATTTCGTAAGATTTCATTTTGTTATGTTCTCTTCTGCTTCACGTAACATAAAACTAAGGAAATTTTGATCTTGAGATTTACTTTTTTAAAATGCGCTAGAGTTAAAATAAGCCTCTCACAAACTTTTATTTTATGTCCCCTAAATAACAACTGTAACATGAACATGGGTGTCGTCTTCTAATTTTACTTATTAACTCGATAAGTTTCTAATATAATTATAAAACACATGATCTCCTAAGGCTAGCCGACGTAAAAACCACTAGGATCAGAAACTAGCTCCGGTCTGTCATGATATCATGCTATAAGTGCAGCTGCCTGATCCGTCTGAATGCTAACTGTAATTCCTTAAGCTGCCACGGAGGTCCCAGGGACTTACTGTACCTCAGTACATTAAATTAAACGTTTCTGAAGCTTAGCCTTCATACATTTGTAATAAGCTCTAACACGTTTGCTATATTAAAACAACAATTTAATTCTCCGTCAAAACAGTACGTCAACATGATCCCTCCAGCCGACCCTCTGCGGGAGCTCCGCAACCCTTAATGAACTCCGACACGACGTATCTCACGACGTCATAACTGAGCACTTTGATCAGAAGCCGCGCTCAGCCCTCGCGCGCCCCGGGATCACATTTTAACGCTCCCAGGACGTATTAATCCTTGTTAAGTCCGATAAATTATTCAGTTTACTAAAGCGCCAGGTTGAGCAACACGTCTTTAGGGAGTACAACGGCTGACTTGCCAACTTTTTAGCCCTTTTGTTCTTAATACCACTTAATTTTGCTCGACTTTGTGATGCTCTGATTTGCATCTCGCAAATATAATTTGAGAAACATGAAATATTACTTCGGCGAGGAAGTCCGATCCGCGTCGTTAATGCGAAAGTTTCGCGTCGACGGCGCTCGGTGTTCTCTTGAGAAACAGACGACGTTCTGTTCACTGCGTACTTCTTAGTACTGAGCTGTACTTCAGGTAATTTAATTATGGATTGCGAGAAGATACACGAGAAGTGTTAATGGATTTGCTTACAAATGATAAGAACTATCTGAGCTGGTTAAATGTTTATATTGTATACTGATCTAGTCAAGATGATAGAAGTTGTCCGTGTTGTGTCCGTGACATGGGCGTCACGTGTCCGTCACGGCACCGTGTCATGCACCATTAGCGCGATGGCGCGTGTGTGCGCGTCACAGCGGCTCGCTGACGCTTTGACACGGCTCGGGTTACGTAGTTGGGCACTGGACAGAGCTACGTGCGGTATGCACAGGTGACCAGGTGACTGGGAGCTTCACTCACTTATGCACACCGCACGTAGTAACAGTGATAGTGCTTTTTTTTTTTTTGGTGAGTGGGAAATCATCCAATGACTGCTCCCGTCCTGGGTGCGGCGGACAGTGATAGTGCTCTAAGTTTCAGTTAGTAGATATAATGAATAATAAAATGTCGCTTGAAAACCAAAAGATATACGCATACTGGATATCTAGTTCATTCATAATTATGGAAACACTGACTTGACTACGAAATAAAATTACCTATGTGGGTGTAACTTATACAGCAACAAATTTGTACAGCTAAGCTAAGTACTGTGCGTGGGAAAAAAATGATTTCTCAACTGACTCAACCCTTAGTTGTTTCTGGATGAGTTATATGGAAACGTCCACCACCTGGCAGCGAATGTTTGATCACTGGCCATTACCTACTTCCCGCTTCCAGTCGGAAGGTCACAAAGGCTGCAAGTTTAAAACTAACACAGAAACTAGATGATCAGTAATAAAGCTAATGGGTAGCTCGCCTTGTTTAGTAACGCAATTAGCGCACGGGCCGGTCGCGGGGCGCAGGTTGCGGGGTGCGGGGCGCGGGGCGCGGGGCTCTGCCGTGACGAATATCTTAGCATATTGCACGTAATGCTGTTAGGGAATTACCACGGAGTTGCCGCCAACATCTTGCATTGCTGCGGTTCTCTTCTCTTGCACTTTCTTGTAGTGGACAGAAGAAGATATTCAATTGGCTGTCCGCTACAGCTTTAAATGTCAAGCAGCAATGCATGGTCACTGGATCCGGAAGAACTGCAGCCACAGAAGCAAGAGGAGAATCACAACTTGCGCCACTCACATATTTATTTATACACTATACATCCATATTTGAATAAGATTTGGCCTGAGATGCACAAGTTTGAATCATATTCATATTGAGAGAGCAATAAAGCACTTATAAGTTGCAAGATTGTCAAATCTTATTATAAAACGTTCGTGAAACAAACAGGAAATGAAGTCCAGCGCAACATCTGCAGCTCTCAGAGTCACCACTTGTTTGTTATTTCGTAAATCCACGGAGAAGGGGATTGTTTTGTATTCGCTCTTCCACTCACCGAAGAAAACTAATTAACAAAACTTCATTACGGAGAGTTTATTTAGCCGCGCTGTGTCTTCACAAACAACGTCCAGCGCGGACCTCAGCGCGCGACTATTCAAACAATTCTTTCATGATTTATGCGGTCTACTTAAGGATTTGAGAATACGCATCATTCATAATAGGAGTAGTCATAAATCCGTACTAATATTATAAATGCGAAAGTAACTCTGTCTGTCTGGCTGTCTGTCTCTTCTTCACGCCTAAACCGCTGAACCGATTTGAATGAAATTTGGTACAGAGTACAGAATATATAGTCTGGGACCCGAGGAAGGACATAGGATAGTTTTTATCCCGGAAATCCCGAGCAATCCCGGAAGTCGCGGGAAAAAGCTAGTAAATATTTTTTTATTTACTAGCTTTTTACACACTATACCATTATTTTTACATTATCCTTTAGGATATAGTCGTAATGGCCCAGTGAATATGGCGCCCGCCTCTCGTGTAAGAGGTTGAGGGTTTGTGTGACGTTTTCAATTCATATGTACTTTCTAAATCTATTTTTATCTTTTACATCATTGACATGCCGTGCCTCAGAAAGCACGTAAAGCCGTTGGTCCCGGTTGTCATTTGTAGATCTTTGACAGTCGTTACGGTTAGTCAGAAGCCAGAAAGTCTGACCATCTTTACCAAGAGGTGTCGCCCAGTTACTGGGTCGTGGAGGTCTGATAGGCAGTCACTTTACGTAAAACACTGGTATCTAGCTCAATCCGGATAGGCTGAGAGCCGACCCCATAGTTGAAAAAAAAAAGGCTAGGGAGATGAGTCATAAACAAACTTTCTGGATGTTATATGTATAGGTACGGATAACTTTATACGTAGGTTTTGTTCGCACCTTTGAATGTCGAGTTTATTTCGTGAACTAAGTCAATGTAAGAAGCATTCTAATCCGGTGTGTGCCCTGAGGCGGCACAAGTCGTCATTGTCTCCTCCATCTGTTTCTGTACATTCAGTCACGCCCGCCCTCTGCCTGACGCCGTCAGCTGAACATCGAGCCGTTTATACACTCCGTACTGAATCCCGTATATCTCCCGTGCAAAACACTAAATACCTCTTAAACTAACCCATTATAAATTCAATTACGAGCTCAAGACGTAGACAATTTGCGGAGCGGGTGTGTGGGTGTGCCGGGGGGTGCGGGTGCGGGGGTGCAGGGGTGTAACTAAACATATTGCGGGCCACTCGGGGTCTAAGTCAGGGTAATCCGAGCCTCTGCTCCTTTATTGTAAGGATATAACTAAGCCACTGATACTGCGAACTTCCCAAGTGTTCGAGACATATGCTACAACAATATTAGTTTGCCAAACTGTCCTAGCCCGAGTAACGTCAAGTTACTGCCAATATTTTCGGCAAGTTACGTGTAAAGCGACAACAGAAATGAAAAAATCGTAATTAAACTGTCGTGTTGAAACAATGAGTCACATGAGCATGAATGTCCGGAGGTTCCGACGTGAATCACTTTGACGTACTACCGCGGCCTTCTCGGAAAACCATGCCATGCTACTTAATGTACAATTATGCATGTTATTCCATTCATTAATCGATGAATGGAAATATCTTTAGTTTTTTGTAGAATTTTTTTTCTAATCAAAACGCATGTTCTTGCATAGGTGTGATGATGGGATCAATATCATTTTACGGATACTTTTGGAAATCTGAAAAGAGTTTTTAAACTCCTAACATTATCCCAAATTCCTTGATTACATTTTATAAAGATGTTCGTCTCATACGTCTCATACGTTTATAGTAAGAAGAATGGGCACTTCAGCTAAACCCCCGCATGGTCTAAGTCCGCAGTCTCCGCGGCGGTCGTGGCTAAGATTTCGGCGGCGCCTTTGTGCGGCGCTGATAAAGGCGTGAGCCTCGTCGGTGTCACTCGTATTATTGCGGTGTGACCGCTATTGTGGCAGCTCGCCATACTGTTTAGTAAACTGTGAGCTATGGACCCTAGGTTTATAAACTAATCCTCCGGTGACCGCAGGTTCAATCCGTTCAATAGCTGAAAGTGGTGTGAAGGTTTTCATAAAGATAATACACAATATCGTTTCATCAATGAAAGCATTATTATGGCTTCCTCATAAAGTAAATTGAATTCTACCAGAACTTAACTTGCTAATTCAATTATTTTTTTGCCATTCTCGAGTCTCAAATTCAAAAGGTCAGCCTATATTTTTTTCTCAATTGGGAAAAATAATTTTCCTTCCGAATTACGGCAACATAATATAAAATGTGTATTGTATTACAGCTTTCGCCTACTAAGTCATTGACACCGGTTAAATAAAATTTAGAGCATTTTATAAACCTAACTCGTTTTATGACACATGTAATTAACTGAGAATTTTCTTACCCAGCATATGAATATGGTAATTGGCAATTATCAAAGTTCATACACATGTTATATTATTAGCCAACAAGGTAATCAGCACTTCTGAGCACTTTAATCAATAACACAATCACAAAGCAGTGGTACAGCAGCAGTGTCGTCACACTGTCCATGTAGGATGACATCGTGCGAGTGTGGCGTAATGCGTGGCTCACCGCACTGGCCCGTACATTGTGCACGCGACAGACTGCTTGACGGCAACGGCATTAAGCCTTGTCTGCGCGGAGCAATCGCGTCGAATTAACGTGCTCTGCTCCAGGTATGAGGCACGCAGCTCGAACACGCGCCAAATGGACAACCAACGTGGGATTGCTTTGTTTACGACGCGTGAACAGGTTTGCAAATAAAGTAATATAGTCAAACATATTTTTATCTATTTGAGCTGTTTTTACTGAAAACGTCTTTAAGAATGGTTTCAGCCTTAATCACTAACCAGTAATTCTACCTTATAGTAATGTTCATAGTCGACAAAATTAACTCGAACGCAATGCTTAATTATTAGGATATTCTCCGTATTTAAGGCGTACTAGCCCACACTCTTGTATTTCCACAACGTGTGTGTTAAGGGTTAGAATGAGCAGTTCTCTAGTATTCCAGCGCAGGCATTGCATGAATGTTTAGTTAGCGCCACAATGACGGCGTGACGTCCGTGCGACAGTTTACGAGCGGATTACCCGGCTAATACTCGCATTGACCGGCGCTCGGCGGGAACTTAACCATTGTGTATTGTTTGTAGCGAGCAACTTGGACGCGCGCGACTACTGGAAACTATAGCAATTAGTGCTTACATGTGGAGACATACTTCATAGGTAGCACAAATGTCACTGTAAAGTACTAACATCTAAGTGAAGTTAAATCTTAGCTAGAGAAGATGAATACGATGTAAAGTTCTGAATGCTAAGTTAGGCATGATATTTACAATTCGAAATATGGCTACTATTTTTTACTTATTGCATTATGTATTTAAAAAACTCGTCATCCCCAGTTAACTTTGCACTAATTTAGCGGCATTGAATTTTGTATTTTTTTGAAAGGAGGATTCTTGTTGCGTGTAGGAGAACTAGGAGAATCTCAAATACACTCTTTGTAAGTACTTTCAAATTGTGGTTCAACAAACACCTTCACAAATCGAAATGAAACACAATCGCGTTTATTACGTACACACAATACTAATGATGTATCGGTGATTTGTATCGGTTTTGATATGTAATGACGTCACAAGTGGTTACAGGACACAGATTATCCGGATAAACACCGCGCTGTACCGCGGGCGCGTGTCGCGTCATCGCGTGCTGCTAAGTCTGCCCGCCCACGTCCGATAATCGGAGACTTATTTTTGTAGGAAAAAATAGTATTAAATGATGTCAATAGTACAACAGACACGTTAAAAAAATCGGTCCTATAAACTATGTCTGACGTGGGCTGAGGTCTTTAACCTCTAAAGGTTAATCTGCCACCTGAGAGACTAGGTATTATACTTTAAACTTTCGCGTTGCATATTTATACTTCACCGCTTATCGGGATTTAACGCGCACGTACCTTTTATTTATTTTTGGCTTGACGTTTCGGCAGGGTTACACCTGCCATGGTCACAAGCAGACTGTCCGGCGACACTACTCCGTCGATGAAGTAGATTGATCTTCATCTTCCCTCGATGTTGATGAATGTCCACTATATGAGTAGGTATGCAAGTAGAGTAGAGGGCTTATTTTAGGAAGAAGCTAGTCATAGACAAACCAAACAAGACTTACCAACTCAGCAAGTGGTAACAACAGTCATAAGTCGTTATAGTTCCTTAAAGAACTTATGTTCATATTTCATTAATTGACTATTAGGTATGTATTTGTATGTGTTGTGAATATGAGTTGGTTACCTGCTGTGACTCTAAACTGAAACTGAATATTGTGAAGGAAACGAGTACTGTTTCATACTTGTGTCGCCTGCTCCGCTCTCCTGCACTCATAGCGTGGTGCTGCAGTTTCGTCGCGCCTCATTGTGTTGAATGTGAACTTCAACCGGAGCTAGGGCATCCATTCCGGAATTCCGGAATTTCGCAACTCCGGAATTCCGGATAGTTTTTCCGATATTTCAACTCCGGAATTGGGCTCAATTTATCGTATTGCGATATTCATTATTTTTAATTTAAAATGTGTTTAATTTTTCAACTCATCGTTAGTGTAGGTTTTCAAATTCTAATGTTATTGTTCTAAAGTCAAATTAAATTTTCATAGGTAGGCCACTGTAACGTTAAGCGTTAGGTAGGGCTAGCGGTGGTGGATGTAAATAAAAAAATTATGAAAATACGTTACAAATTTATTTAAAATCAGAAGAGCCGGTGAGCCGGGATGTGTCGGGTAGATAATATCGATATCGCGTGTAAGTTAAACCGCCTACGGAACACTAATGTCCTGCAGATCCTCTAGGCGTAGGTAGCGGAGACTGGAGGTAGACCCAGGGTCCCGTAACGCTGTTGCAGGGTTGTCCAGCCACTCCTCTGAACACGGCGATGGAAAGCAGTAGTAACCGCTCCTGGACCTCTAGTCGCTTGCGCAGCACGGGTAGACGCGCTGAAGATGGTGGTGGTGAAGGTGTTGGAGGAACGTTAAATAACTAGTGTTCCCTCCTCGAGCTCTTATCACCGCTTCCATCCGGTTTTTCATCGATCGGATGAGAGTTACGATGACATGCTGTGGGATGTTGTCCCATTCTTCCTGAATGGTACTTTTCAGCTGGTCAAGTGAGTCTGGGGCAGGATCTTTCGCTCGGATTTGCCTCTTTAGTTGATCCCAGAGATGTTTAATTGGATTCATGTCCGGTCTCCTTGCTGGCCATTCCATTATGAAGATACCGACTTCGGTAAGGTAATCACGTACGACGCTCGCGGTGTGGGCTCTGGCGTTGTCGTGCATAAATGTGAACCCGTTGCCGATAAAGTGTGCATAGGGCATCACGTGAGGCTCTAGGCACTGTTCCGCGTACCGATGACAGTTCAAAGCAGGTAGACTTGGCCCAGACACGAAGGCAAGCTCTGTCTTACCGTCCACGAACCATCACCATAACTGACCCTTTCTTCAATGCAGCAATGTGCAAAGCCTTCTCATCTCTTCTGTAGACCTTGTTCCTTCCGTCGTTACCATAGAGCATGATTTTACATTCATCAGAGAAGAGAACTTTGCTCCATTGAAGGTATGACATGTTAAAAACAAAAACGTTAAAGATAAACGTAAATTTTTAGTTTTTGAACGTGAAATGTTCTCCAACTGTAGACGCACATTTGTCTCAAAATAGTGATTCATTTCATTTAGAAGATAAACAAATGAAATTATAATTTTGAATTTTAAATTTTCGCTTACATCAAGTAAGTCATGTCAAGATTGTTGTTAAGCATGATAAATCTGAGGAGAGACTTAAATGCTCATTTTAATATTTTGATTTTAACTACCTAGTAATGTCTAAACTACTCTAAAGCGTGATATTTCTTGTATTCATTTAATTATGTTATTTTTCACTAATATTTTAAGGCTCTCAAATTGTTAATTTTTAAGTTTTTAAAAAGTTTAGACTTTCCTAATTTTAATAATATTGTTAACTGGCTTACTCAAAGTTAATTGGCAATGTCGTATCAAGACTGAGTTAGAGTGATGTTAAAAATGATTAAAAGTTACTCAAGGTATTTTTGTTTTTTTTTTTTTTAATAATTTCGAATCCAGTTCCGGAATTCCGGAGTTGAGAGCCCAATATTGTAAATTAACTCCGGAATTGAAAACCTTCCGATACTGGATGCCCTAACCGGAGCATGTCGCTCGTGCGGTACGCTATTGCGCTGTCTAAGGTTTACTGAAACGCACGCACCTGCCGCTTTAGCTACTTTACTAGTGTAATATTATTTGCTAGGTAACCGTAAAAGGTTACTTTGAAAAAATACTGCCTTACCTTTGTTACCAAAATTAAGATTTGCATTTTTTCATAATTGATGTCTAAAATTGTAATTTGTTGTCACTCTGACCCGTAATGAGACAAAGACGTGATGCTATCAAAAATAACGAGACAGCCGGCAACGCTTTACATAAAGTCATTGTAGTAGAAAGGTTGTCAATTAGGCGCGGGGCAGTCCATTGTTCCAGTAGCTGACGAGCGCCCACGCGTTCACTGCTCGCTGTGTCTGCGACCCTAATACCCTACGACTTAGTAAAACTACGCAATAAGTCTTATTATAAATAAAAAATGCGACTTTTAGGATTCAACAAGGAACCTTAAAGTAATAAGTATACCGTCGATTTATTTCCATAAAATCTAACAAATACACGCGATTGACAAAACACCAAAGTACTTAACTGTTCAGCAGGCAAAATTAGGGTCATTTGTCATTTTTGTACAGAAATTATTTAATACTAGCTTTTGCCCGCGGCTCCGCTTGCGTTAGAAAGAGACCAAAAGTAGCCTATGTTAGTCCATAATCCCTTCATCTATCTCCACTTAAAAAATCACGTCAATTCGTCGCTCCGTTTTTCCGTGAAAGAAAGACAAACATACAGACAGACAGACAGACACACTTTCCCATTAATAATATTAGTATGGATTTCTAAGTATACACCGAAGCAAACTGTTTTTTTTTTCAGACAAAAATGTATGATATGATTAATGTTAATGATAAAAAAACAAATAAAATTATCATCCATTTATTTGTTTCAGGTATGTAACAACTCTATAGAACTAAGATTCTCCAATCGATTACTTGATCGGTAAGTTTACAAGGAAAAATAATTATAGGTATATAACGATGTCTGTAAATATAAATTTAGGAAAGTATTCAAACTCAGTTATGTATGGAAATTGGATGCAACATTCATTCTATAGATTATTATCACAGCGATTGCCAAAACAAATTAGCCACGGCCAGCGGTCAAACACAACAGTGCTAATAAAGTTAGTGCGTTTCAGATTCACACAGTGCAGCCGCGCGCGAGTAGATCACTGCACTGCTCGCTACAACACACATACAGCTCCTTTATTCCCATCCACCCGTGCATCACTTCACTCACCTACCACTCCACTTTCATAACTCGAATTTTACACAGAATATTCTAAACTGAGCTGAGCTAAGTCGTAATCACCCAGATAAACCATTAATCCGCCTGTGATGTCGGTACTCTGTGGTTCAATTGAGCTCGCTGATGTGTTTCTAGAATCGTAATAGGATAGATGCGAAACCCGAGACGGTGCACGTCTTAAGTCTTCATATACCTTTACATACTTAGGTATCAGTATCGCAGCTACCACACGTCTTAACCAACATTTCTTTAACAGAACTTTAGCTTCATCATCGGTGTTCTCGAATTCAGAACTTTAGTTTTGCATGTGCAAAACGCTCAACTGTTTTAAAATTACTTGTACTGCAATGCGAAAATGTTGGATTTTTGAAGCACTCTAGATTATTGTTCAGGGCGTTGTACGAACAGTTTTTTTCATTTTGGTAGCCACTAATATTTAAGAGGTGCAAGAGCTGAGGTGTGAAGTGTACAAGACGGCAACAGACACCGCGCCTCCACCGAACTGCACTTCAGACTATCTCGAGTGGCTGGTACTGTAGAGAGGTGCCGCGCTCAACGACTACTGTGCGGAGTGAAACACTGGCCAATACATGTTCACCATCGTATACGTGTTACCTATAGGTGTTGTTTTATTTATGCTAAATGTCAAAATTCAGAATAGACAGAAAATTACTTTAAATCTTTACACACGATGTAGTTACATTACAAAGACAGAACTAATTTAAGCTTTTTGTGCGTTTCAAAACTTCCAGAAGGATAGATGTAAATAATAGAAGGGTTCTATTATTTACATAAGAAAAATGTATTATTAGCCGTAGTGTAATGTATCACGCTCAGTAAAGATAAGAATAACACGATATCAGGTGATTATGTTCCCACGAAGAGCAGAGTGGCGACTGTATTCCCGCGCTCCTGTCGCGCGGTAACCACAGCTCAGCGTATTTATATTGAAGTAGAGGAATTCGCTCCTCCCTCCTGTTCCATCAAGTTGATCTTTTTGTTTCTAATCTGATAACAAACATACTAAACTTAACATAATCTGTTCACAAATATTAATACAAGTAGCAATGTATTAAAAAAGAAATAATAATGCTATTAATAGTATTGATCATGAATATACACAAGTAGTTATTATTGTAACAAAAATTATAATATAATATTACTGCTTCAGTAACATTTTATATCCAGCTACTTAGCTGGAAATAAAATGTTAATAATAATAACTTAATAATTAATAATAACTTTATTAACAACTATAATAATTGTGGTTGTCTTTTACGAACCATGGGCAACCACGACAGACCCAATTATTTTTATTGAACAACACTAAAAGGTATCGTCTTGTCATAAATAATAAAGCATCAGCGATACATTTATCAAGTTGATTTATAGCAAAGTATCGAGGAGCAACTTATAATGAGGGCTTGCTGAAAGACGAACATCTGCAGGAACAGATGCATGTACATACATACGAGTGGTTCATTATGTACAGTAGCGGAATGAAAAGGTTCGTCACCGTTAAGTCGGTTTTCGCTTGCACCCGTACTAGAATGAATTAGCCAACATACAGGTGCCAAAAAATTACAGTCCTGTTAAAATTAAAAAAAAACTATGACGTTTGCTATCAAATAACCGCCTTGCCGTGATTCGCCGCTTTTAAATGCGATATCTGTTATAGATATCGCAAACGTTATTGCGATATCTGTTTTTGAACATTATGTAATAAGCCGACAACGCAATTTTACACTGCTGCGATAATTATCGCACGATAAAACAGTTCTGTACTAGAAATCGGACCGCAATATCGCAACGTGTGGTAGAGACCGGGGAGAGAGATACTGACCAGTGATCTACGAAACATCACACACCTATGACGTCACCAATCGGTGCACGTGGCATGGACAAATAAGCAAACATTTAAATAAAAAATAAGGATGGCTAATAAAATTTATTTTAATATTTGATATAACCACCATTAGCGTCAATTAAACATTGTAATCTATTTCTCGTGGAGCTCATTAGACCAGAGTATAGATCTACTTTCATTCATTTCTTTCTTTCTTCATGTATATAATCTAAGATTATTATTGTTAGGCAGAGTCTTCTATAGTCTCCTTATTCCGTTAATTTATCTTCTCCAATCGCTGTACCATTGCTTAAAATACTGTGAGGTTTAAATCTACAGACGGACAAACATCACACATTTGGGCAAAATGATTTGTTTGACGCAAAGCCGTTGTCTTCATGTGTTTTTTTCATATCGACTTTTTGTGCTGCACTAGGACTAGGGCGTAGACCAAAAGTAAACCTTCTTCTAATAATAATTGCCGCTCTTTCTTTAATATTTAAAGGCCTCGGCATAATAATAGATATTTTTCACAATGATGACACTGCTAAGAGTAGAAGTGACAATAGTTTTTATCATCATATATTAAGTCAACGCGATTTAGGGCCATCAAACCAACAAGAAGGTTTTAATTCATTAAAACGTATAAAAAATAAATATTTTCTTAGACAAGATTAATCAATCAATTTTGAACTTAATAAAGAACGTTAATATCGAACATTAAAACATAATTTTCTTTGCAACAGTCTGTTTTGTGACTAAGTTTCAAAAGGTAATATGTGCTCGGGACACGTTAATCGAATCATTTTAAGATCTGACGAACCTTTTCATTCCGTTACTGTACATAAAGAGGAAGGAGGAGTTCATATTGAGATTTGAGATGAGGCAATAAAAATCTTTTTACTTTTTATAATAATATGTAGTTAAAAAAAACTTAGATTTCCGATCTTTGAACAATCATGAGAGACAAATCAGAGTTTACATAAAACACGAACACATTCGCAACTTCAATAAACTCAGTCAGCGGTGCCTCCTCGGCGGAGCGCAACTTTGTGAAAGAACGTCTACGTGTAACGACTGCCTTATCTCCCGTCGAAGCGACTTCATTACTGTGCTGAAACTCCCCGCTAAACCTTTCTATTATTATATCACAATTAAGTACATCTCTGTCGCACTCACCCCCAGCGGATGATCCGTCTCGTTCTGTTCATCAGTAATGAATGGGCATTAGTGTACGTTGTTAGTGTCCGTGTTTCTGTCCCCGTGTTAATCGTGCCAGCTTTTGTCTGTGTCTCCATTTCTGTTGTGTCTGAGCCTGCTGCTGCTACTTATCGCCGTCATATAATACTGCTTTGTGTACCACCTAATGTTATTAAGATTGATGATACGTTTGTCCATTACTTTTGTTTGTTCACAATTGCTTACGTCTTGAGAACAAGGGTTATTGTGCTTCTTGAGGTATTTATTTCACTTTTGTATTATATTTCCCTATTATCTCTGATGAATGTTACCTACGTTTCAACGTAAATGTTGCTCAAGTATTAATGTTGTGTTCCGAATCATTCAGTGTCAGCTTACAACATTGGCTAAGCTTGACCTTTTTCAGGCTTAGGCACTTAGGCCTACTTAAGTCATGCGCAAGAGGTATTTCTTAGTAACACCACCACGCTGAGACTGAGTCCTACCAGAAAACTAGTTTATTTCTATATTTAAACTGTCTTACATTTATAATAGGTTTTACTTTCTCAGCAATATTGACCTATCAACAACAAATTATTATTTAACAGTTTCTTTATTATTATACCTTGGATGCTTAGCCTGCGGGTGCTCATTTCCCGACTACTATTGATAATTACAATAAATCAGTTATCTGTTCAGCGTCTGTGCACACATACATTTAGTTGAACAACACCTTCAGAGCAAGCTTGAATAAGTACCGAGCGAAGTGTATGAAGTTGTTAAGGAAGCTATTAATACAAGCGGACAGGCATTAGTGAGTGCGGCGATGCTACGACACAAACACAACACGGGCCGCGGACACGCGCCGCTTCTCTATTGTTCTTTTATAACACCAACAATAAACACGACAGTTTACGAACATGATGAAGTAAATGTTCGTAGTTCTATACAGTACTAGCTGTCCCCTGCGGTTTCACCCGCGTCATTATATGTTGTTTGTTATATCAAAGCGTGATGTTATGTAGCCTATATCTTATTCTACATGTAAGCTAATTACTGTAAAGTTCCATCAAATTCAGTAGTTTTTGTGTGATAAAGTAATAAACATCCCACACCACACACACACACAAACTTTTACATTTATAATATTAGTAGGTTGGTGATAGACATCTCAAGACCATTTAACTAGAAACCGCTTAACCGAGGTCCATCAGTACAAATTTTTCATTGAATGAAAGCTGTTATTACTGAGGGGCACAGTGTACTATGAAACAGTAACACAATAATTGTACAGTACTTACATTATAAATGTGTTATGGCAACATAAGAAATACTTTAAGTACGGGGTGTACTTGAATTATTTTTATAAATCCATTGTTTTTTATTCTGACCTTACAAAATTTGCTTAAAAAAGTATAAAACAACCCTCAAAAATATTAGGTAATTATAATGTGTTCGATTGGAGCAGCTGAAACTCAGCGTCCGAAAAGACTATAAGTATTAAACGCAATCACTTTCTTTAAGTTGTTTAAGAACAAACACATTATCATGTATTGTGTTTATTCTTATAATAAGTGTCTGCTATTGTACTAACTAATTCAAACTGTCGACGAACTCGAAAGAAAAACAACGGTCTTAGATGAATAAATTGAATATTATGTAACGTTAGCAATGCGATAATGATTTCAGTACAAGCACCTGTCTAGTGATTACGAGCATACTTTGATACTAAAATGATTTTAAAGGGTTGCGGATTAGTTATAATGGTTACTGCGGCCCCTGAACATAAAGGGCAACCGAAGGAACATGAGTGGGTTTTAGTCAGTAAAAGTCTGACACGAGGGACGGGAGCCATTTGATAATTTCCCACTCACCAAAAAAAAAGATGTTTCAATGTTTTTAATCTGATAGTAAACTAATATTGTGTAACTGTTGGCCCCACTCTGTGTGTCTGGGCGATGTGCGAGTGTATTAATTGTCCGTATCTATCTGCGGCCGTAATGACATCGTCGTTATGAAGACATTCCTGTCGCGGCACGCCCCCGACAACTACAGCCGACAGGCGGGGCGCAACCGCAAGTCTTCAGCATTCGCGGGTTTTGGATACTAAATAAAGTATTAAAGTGTATCAAATCAACAGACTTATATTGATGTTTCAAATGCTCGGTTTTCAAGTGCTTTCAAATGCTTTTTTAGGCGATAGTAAGTCGTTATCATTTTCAACTACCTATAAATGATGATGATGATGATTACTTTATTAATATCATAGAATCTTTATGTTTTATTTGTAATACTATTTTACAGTTAAGTACATACTTAAGCAAAATTAAAGAATTTACCGTGTAATCAAACTAGTTAACTAATAAATATATAAACACAGGCGTTAAAATCTCGTTTTACCTAAATAATATAATAGGGTATTAATAAACAATGCGTTTTATTCACAAAATTAAGTTGTTAATTAATAAAATGGTTGACATTCAAATTGAAATGCTGTGTTAATTGTCTAATTAACTTTAACATCATTACTATCATATTTCAGTTTTCATTTAACAACGGTAGGTAGCAGAGAGTTGAATATAACATTTACCTATTAAACAATTGAAATATCAATCCAAAGGCGTACTTATTTTAACGTAATTTGTTAGAGGTGTCTTTTTATACATATTTAAAACGCTTGCCGAGTGATCGCTCGTCGCTTATCGCTTGCACAGCGTGTACTTCTTTCACCGGCTCGTAAGCGATTAATATTGGTGCCGATTCTGTTGTCACAAAAATCGCTAAACTAAATTAAAAATCGCTAAAATTTAGTTTAGTCCTGTCAAACGACCAAACTCATTCTGAAATTGACTAAAGTGACATTTCTAAACTTATTATAGTTTGACAGCTCTAATATCGTTTAGTTTTATTCAATTTAGTGAAAATGCCAATAAAGCTATTCTGATTTTGACGTTTTCACCTAAAATTAAGGTTGTGAATCTAATTTTAATCGCGATTAAAAAGGTGTAGAATAAAATTAGTTGTCATGAATTAAAATTTAAAACGCATTTTTCTCAAAGTTCTTTAGGTGTTTTGATGCAACTACGAATTGAAGAATCATTTATTATGGAAACTTATGCGATTGCAGCAGTTGTGGATACTCAAAAAAGGTAAATAAGAAAGTTATTGTTATTAGAAAAGAGACGATGAACCCGTTGTTTGTTTCGGCATTTCTTCTCCAAAGTAGTCAATTGAGACATACCGAGTCCATCTATTTACAAAAGCGACCTGTAAAAGTAATATGAATCATAGGATTTATATCACTTCATGTCTGTAATGAAATTAGAACTGAATTTGTTTAGTATGCAAGTACTTGAATACCAAACGAGTTCATTTCATTTTAATTGATTTTAATACAATACGAAATGCATGCAATACAATAAGAATAAACATAAAGGAGCAAAACATCTCCTATTTTCAGTTACTTACATAAACAAGGCAGCCCGACAGTCAAAAAAACAATGCAAATGTTTCTTAACTGTAACCCTATTTTAAGTGTAAGCCCACTAACCCTAAAACTATCCACTGACCATTGTCTCTCAAGATATATATCTTAGATCACAAATGTCTGTAAACAAAGTTATGGATGTTGTGTATTTATTATTGTGTTATCCAAGTATACCAGTGTATAAGTACACGTGTGTTCATTGTGACAATAAAATATTATTAGACGAGTCAACAATGTTGCAGAAAGACAAAAAAGAACAGTCAGGATTAGTTATCCATATTCTATCTATACTACTTATTATTACTTTAATATTGTTTTTGTTTTAGATACTCAACAATACGACAAAGAATTCTAGATGTTGATTTTAATGTTGTGAATGTGTCAACAGTCTCCGGTCCAAAACACACACCCACTCATAACCTGAAGAACCAGAACGGGGCTTGAAAATTGCACCTTCATATCTAAGAGAGGTAACATTGATAACATGTCTCATATTTACCTACTTTTAAAATAAAGTAATTATGCAAATACCTAATACATATTGTATTCTCTTGTTTTATTCAGATTCTGCTAAGAGGACTGATTTGAAATGTTTGTTGGGTTCATCACATAGAAGTGTGAAGCATGCTATAAGGATTGTGGATAAATAGCAAACTGCAGCACCGTCTTACCGTCACAATGATTGTGTGGCCATGAAATATTACTATAGTTGTACATCAGGAAACCATAGTGAGATGCAGTTATCACAACATGCCACTGTGTTTTATTTGGAATGAACTCAGTTTTAAGGAAGTATAGAAGGAATACTGTTGTCCCTGGAGTAAATATAAATAAGAGGCGAGGTTGTGGAAAGTAAATAAATTCAAAGTTTTCACAGGTTGTTTTATTTATTTGTGTACTTCTCACATCTGATTTCACACATTCACATTCTTATACTAATAGCTGAACATTATAGAACTTGCTTGAAATAATGTTAATTACTGCATAATTGGGTAATAGTTGTTTGGTTATCTGTTGCTGAGTAGTCAACTTCACTAATAACATCTTGTTTCCTATGAATTATCGAAGTCCAGGTATATTGATAGGCATCAAAGAATAAAACACCAAAACGTTTGAAAATAATATTGAAGTCTTCGTTTTCTGCTCCTTAATCCAGTTGTTTTAATAGGATATGATCTAGGTACGGCCGTACCTAATCGAAGAGAATACCTACTTGTAGTCCTATTTTATTTATAAAACTAGCAAAGGCCCACTATTTTAAAAAATCGTCTTTGTTTATTTTGTAGATACATAAATATATACCTATTAACGTCATAAACATCAATCAAATGTCATTACACTGACATCTGTGAAATAGTGACATTACGCTACTCCCCATATTTAATGTTTGTTGCTATCCTTTACCGAGTTAATTTTAATGTTTAAAAAAAAACGGAGAACAGTTATAGAAAATTACATAGTGTGCATTGTACTGGCTTTAATTCATCACATTTCTTGAACATCTTATCTACGGTATTTTTGTTTTTAATTGTCCAAGAGCTATACTTTTACCCGGCATTGCGAGAAAATATTTAATCTAGCAAGCCTGAAAGTAATATGACACTCACTTTAAACTAAGTATCTATAACTTTTATGTAATGTATTGTAGTAGTATTACATTAATTTTAACATGTATTCGACTGAAGGACTTGTATCCATGGTCACGAATAAATTATTAAAAAAAAAAATATGACACTCACAGATTATTGAAATAATTTTTGTTATATCTTAGATTATTAAAATGTTAACAACAATTTAGTATTATGCCGTCATTATGCTCCCTGTATTTTATTATTGATAAACAATCAAAGATCGGTATGTAATTGTACTCAGGATTTTTGCATTTCAGATCATATTGCTCACTTTCATTCACTCTTTACTTTAATTTCCTACAAATCGTAATCTATGGTTTACTCAATTAAGTGATGTCAAAGTCGATTTTTAGTTACGTCAAAACTGTTTCTAAGTTTAAAGAGTCTGGTTTACAGAATAACTTTAAACGTTCTCTAAACTAAAATTAGAAAATTTTAGAGATAGTTAAGTTTAGTTTGGTGTACAACAGAATCGGCACCATTGTATGAATTAACTAATCTAGTGGTTACGAGTAGAGACTACACGGCAAAATGGCCGTCTTATGGAGATACAAGAGAACACGCTGATTGCGACAAGCGCTAGCCGCTTTATTATTAACATTAAATAGTACTGCTGTCGCCGATACAGGCGGGGACTGTTAGCGACTCATCTTAACATATTTATTTTACATATATAACGGAGCTTTGGTGCTATAAATGATGTGCAATCGCTAAAGATTAATACTTAGAAAGTTCAGAGGAATCGTCATTAGAGATGTTTAGGAATTAATTAGGTAATCGTCATTTTAACTTATATGTAGAACTCAAAGCTTTTTCTCGGGTCAACGAAATTCTGTTGATTCTCGGAAAGCTGAAAAGATTAAAAATAGGTATGTCAATCATGTAATGTATTTAAACTTCATGCACAAACAAACACTGCACAACGGCGGACTTAATGCCTTAATGTGGTATATTTTGAGTTTTTTTTTGTATGTAATCTTATCATTAGTTCTTACTCAGCGCTACTGCCACCCCGCCAGTGTGTCACGAGGCATGCAGTTAAACCTACACCTTTGTCCCACATGCGGCTACCAGCCACTGTTATTATCCGACGTTATGGCGCACATAATGACGTTTACACAACATCGCAACTTCGCAATCTGTCTTAGAGTTCGTGCAGATACAACGAATGAGCATTTACAGTCCGTGAACTACTGCTCATATCTTTTTAAAACAGGCTATTTTTCAATTTTGGGTGCACTATACTGTACTATTGGGTGCAACATGCATTATCCTATACTTTAAATTGTGCTTTGTCTATAATAAAATCCGCATATTGAATGTGATCGTTACTTGGCAATCGGCTACAGTATAATAAATTGCTCTGCATCGTTGATTATCATGGTCGGTATTGGGTCGAGATGTAATCCGCATGTAATGGCAATCCTCGGGTATACATCACGTGTAATGCGCTCTCGTGGAGCGGACCCTCCTGTTGAAACAAGCGCGGTAAATCATCCGCGAGCACAGGGCTGCCTCCCTGCTTGTACTCACCTTAGTAATCTGTAGCGTAATGAGATCAAGCCTTTCGTACAGACTAGCTCTCTTCTCTCTATACTTCTTTAACATTTTGCTCGTCTCGCCTATTATAAAAATACAAAATTGTAAATTGTTTCTAAATTACTGAGTCATTTGCCTTTTTTCGTAAGTATTGATTGATATCGAATTAATAACCTGCAATTAATGGTTTTATGTAACATATTCTATGATTTTCTATAAAATATTTATATACATACCGGCACAAAAATATATATTGGCAACATTATAATCGAGGAACATAGAGTTGTCTAAGCCGTGCTCAATCCGCCTGTGATGTTGGCAACAGCCGGAAGACATAATTACAAAGTTGTCGAGAGAGTGTCGCGGGCCCGCCGTACCCGAGCGGGGCCCGGGGCCAACATGTAGGGGACGGACAACTCATACACACTGATGCATTTCGGTTATTCGAATTGGGTTTCCATTCGATTTCGCTTTTCATGGAAGATTACCGCTACGGAATGAGAACACTCATCGAACCTCTTGAGAAGATACAATACTCGGTGTTACAATACGCGGTTCGTCATATTTGTTTAAATAGATAGACGATAGGTCAATCATTTTTTGTTTCACATTTACAATCTTGTCTCTATCTAGATGTTGATATCAGCTTTTATTGTTTTGGTAGAGTAATTGTGAAAATATGTATACAGTGGATAAATAATAACCCTGCAGTAGCGGCCCTACCGTGCAGTTCAATAGAGATGTCAGACGGCGATGGCGGACCTCCGCGAGCCACTGATTACACGCGTCGCGAGTACCGTCACCTTTGCAGCGGGCTGCTGCCCTGATACGTGGCGGGTACACGACCGCTTTCTAGATTTTCATAACATAGGAAATTTATAAACAACAGCGATTTTTTAAATATATTATAAAACATAAGTTTTTAGCTTATTAAATTCAAGCAATTTCTTTTTAACTTTTACGAAGTTCTCGATGAATGACGTTTAAAAGCGTTTTCTGGGCGCCTACGAATGTCGTTCATAGTATCAGTTAGCGTTACATCTCAGCACAATGTATAAGTCTACTCCTCGTCCATACATCTGCGTGTTCATATATCAATCAGCAAAACTTTAAAACACGGCCCTTTCTCGTGCGCGACCGTATTTTGTGGAGCGTCACTTTAATTTTCTGCTTTTATTAACACCACTTTGCCTTGTCACTGCGGTTTATTTCATTACAAATTCCATTCCGTTACTGTTTATTCCATTACACTTGACACTCGTGTATGAAATTATTACACCAGTTGCTGTGTTCTAAATAGTGACTTCAATAAAGCAATAAATACCCTTACTTAATGTTTTTGCCTGGAGCTAACGAAAGTGACGTGTCGGTTATTATGAAACAGCACGTTGATATCGAGCCCTGACAAGACTTGATTAAATTATTAATAAATTAAGTTAACGGAGCAGGAATTAAACGATATTGTATTTGTATAATTTACATTTAAAATATTATAGTTGTATGTTATGCGGCGAGACTAATCGCCGAGCGTGCGCAACTACCGCGACAGACAATAAATCAACATTAACTTGGCGATACATAACTGAACAGTTACTAAATGGTTTTTAACTTATAAATAACATTGCCGACATACCTGTATTATTATAATATTGTGCGACGTAGTTAAAGCAACGACAAGCGGCCACCCAGGTAAGTCTGAGAGCCCGTGGAACCGGTGTACGCTCCATAGTTAATAATGATATTATGTAGTATGAATATTTATGTAATTAGAAAGGTAACTAAACAAAACTGATTAATAGTTATCTAATATATTTAAAAAATAATAATTTGGGTATAAATCATTCAGATTCTAATTCTGATCGGAAACTAAACATAAAGAACTTTGATGTTTGGCTGTAACATGTACTTGCTATCTTCTTTACATTTTAACAACATAATATAATATTATTAACTCGGGTATTAACGCGAATAATATTTATTTAAATACCTTGGAAGGCTTGACGTTTCGACCTGGTTGCACAGGTCGTGGTCGCAAGCAGACTGAGGATGCGATGTCACAGCTCCCTGCATTCGAGCGATGAATCTTCATCTACCCGCTAATTTTTATTTTCCACCATATTAGGCCGTCTACACACTACGCTGACCGTATCCACAGATGAGTTTACCGACTTTGTAGAAAAGCGAGGTTCACTCTACTAGCCAAGGGAGCGGGGCAGTAATCAGAGACGCGAGGAAAACCGCGGGAGACGTGTAGTGAATGATAAACTTAGATAGGCCGTACAGTGCTCATATAATATATAACATGGCGTGGTGTGTGCGCAGACGGTCGGAACAAACAATCGCTGCGAAGTGGCGGTGCGTTTGTTTAGCTCAAACTTTGTTACATTATGTATTATGTACACCCGTAATTGAATTGTCTGACAAATATTTGACTCCATACACTTACACATATTCTATGTTAACCAAGCAATTCTACGTAAATTAAGAAACTCCACTTGAGTTCAAAATGTACACATTGTAAATACAAAGTTTTCTTTCATTTAGGAATGGAATAAAACTGAAGCTACATTTCGTTGTTATTTGGTATACCATAGTCCAGACTTTGTGCTTTCGACAAGACTAGACCCTGGCTCCAAACATTTGTTATCGACTTTGTGTTTTATGTTATGCTTCAGTTTGTTTGTTCCCAACTGTTCATTCAAGCAATATTATTTAGTGGAATTAAATGTTTTCAACTTTAAAAACAGTAATTTAAATATAACTTGTTACAGACTGGTTATACTATACCGCGGTACTGCATGTTCTTACATTTTCTGCCATTAGGTACGTAGTCTACCCACTAGCACTTCTTCTCTTTACCTTTAGCAAATTCCATTTATGTAATACAAATTCTACAGAATAGACGAAAGCATTTTTTTTATCCAGCTTTCATATTCCACTACATCAGTTGTCAGGCCTATATAAACAACTATTTTATTTGAGACCGCGGTGAACCCTCTGCGCTGTGCGGCGGGCGCGTGTTTCTTCGCGTCGCGTCAGATCAACGGAATGCAAACACTATTAGCGTTGGAGTTCACCGCACGTCCCTAGCCCTTGGTCTGACCTACGGCACTGAGAGGTAATTCTATTAAGTTTAAAATGTGACAGTGACGCTTTATGTTACAGAAAATTCCTAGAACTAAAGTAATTTAAAAAACTATTTTTTTTTCTACATTATGAGTTTTTTATAAAAAAATTTAGTCTGTAGCTACCGACATTCTTAGAAACAATGATCCAAAGTTAAAAGTCGTGCAGTTTAATGACCAGGTGCACGTGTGTTGTCTGGCGGCAGCTCGTGGTGCTATCCTGTCATTACACAATAATCGCACCGACCCGGCCGCTGATAACACACAGAGCTCCACCTGCTCGCGTGTCGCACTTATAAGTCACTTATTGTACCAGTGCGCTGTCCAGTTTGTCACTTTCTGCTTGTGTTGTTCGAAGACATGTAATTAGTGGCAATTGGTTCATTTTTGTATTTATTTAGTGACTGGTATAATGTGCCAATAACTTCAGGACAACTCTTAGTTCTGTCGTATTGCAGGACTTAGCTAACAGTAACTGTAAACCAGAAACTAAGCCATTGTTTTGGTCTCGGTCTAAGGTCACAGGACAATTATTTATAAGGACAATTATTATTAACCACGGTCTTAACAATCAGATTGAGCACAACACCAAGTCAAGCTTATCTGCTGTAACCATCTAGTATACAGGCCGGAACAGCTCGATCAATAGTAATCAGGATGTAATGGCAGTCATCGTCGCAATTAAAACAGTATCTAATTGTGCCGCCCTAAGGCCGCGGTTCGATTGCACGCGTTTTTTGTAGATAAGGCGCGGGTAGTAATTAGGCGGAGCGATATTTCACGCCTAACGCCCGATACGGCCGAGTTATGTGACCGCTGTCGGCTCTGACGGTGTGGCACAAGCTAACAGCTTTAGCGGGCCCGCGATGTCATGAAAGGACCAACAACTTTATTTTGTAATGTTTTAAATTGTAAATTTATTTGTGATCAAAATTAGCCTCGACCTTGTTATGCCGTAGCCTGAAATTAAAAATATGGATTTTCAGTATGGTTAAAATATTGATGCACTAGCTTTACAAAATTAGCACAAAATGAATCCCTTTACTGATTTACTTTTGAATGTTGCTTCTGTAGCAGCTATGAAAAAGAACTACCTAGGTAGCTATTTCATAGCCCGTACCCAGACACAATTTCCAGGTGATTAGAAATGTTCCTCGCTCGCTTGTCGCTTGCCGCCGCGCTGTGATCGCGCCGCAGTTGATCTGTGGTCCGCAATACCAATTGATTCATCACCGCGCCGCGCCACAACGATAGCTACACGTGGAACAGTGGTTCTGTACAACCTGTGAATACATAGAACAGCGAGTGCACCCGCGGCTAGTATTCGTTTAAGATAGCTTGAAATTGCAGATAACGTATACGTCTGTGTGCATTTTCCTCTCTCGTATCTACTGTAGTATGAAACTGCCTTCTCTTCTAATCCGGCTTCATGGCACTGCGTTAAACTACAAAGCACCATACACGTATTATATGAAGCAGTAGTAAGTAAGTGGGATCTACGACGATGATCCTAGGACTGCGCAGTATTAAGTTAAAGTGATGTTAATGTGTGTATAAGTAGTTAGTGCACGTTAAGTTCATTAGTGGCGCCGAATTACTGCGCGGTGGAATGAAAGCTTAATGTTGTTGCGGTCGGGCGAGTCCTGCGTGCTGCATGCTGCGCTCTGTGGTATACGTGCCTAGTGCCTACTTTATACAAGATTGTGTTGTCGTTCTCTCTATCGACACAGAATAAGTAATAGCTATCAATTGAGATAACGGCAAATCTTTGCTAAATCGAATTTAGTTTTACTGCACACATTTATTCAGCTTATGCCCATAGGAAACTACGATTTTGTATAAAAGCTGAACAGACACGGAAACGGTTGATTTCTTAAGTAAATGTGAGGAGTTCCTTAGCATTATACTGGTCTTGTTTCGCGTCGTTTGTATTTGGCAGATTGTATATTTACAAAGAAGTAAAGGGTAAAGAAATGCGACGCGAGAGGTTCTCCCACCCTGCAGGAATGAAAGCACAAGCATTACTCTTCAACTGAGTTCTTGTTTACCTTCTGTCGTCAATTATTCACGAATAAACTTAAATCAAAAGCTATAACAGTGCATTTAAAATTTGACAGACGTGTACGCTCTAGTTATTTAGAGAATACTGTCTGGAACTCTTTGCTGTATGTGCGAGCAGTTAACAACCACATGATACATTTACATGGCGGCTTGATCCTCCCTGCATACAATTGGAGCCGCGCATTCGAGAGGAAGAAACCTATTTCACGCCAGTACGTACGAAAACATTAGAATATAGCTCTTCATATTCCTGCTCACAAGTTAGGTAAGTACCTGTTCTACATACGAAACGACCAACTCGGGACCTATATTACTACAACTGTAAACTTCACTACTTGACTACTAGCACTAACGTGTAATATTCCATATTATTTACCTATCTTTGTAGTAAATATCTTTTAAGAGTAAAATGTATTTTCTTCTTGCCATAAAGCAATAATGGAAAAATCGTTTTGGCTCGCGTCGTCAAAGAGACGTTTGAGCGTCGTTCTGCAAATGTTTTATATCCCGGTGTAGTATGTGCTGATACAGTGGAGACTCATCTCCGACTGGGGGGGAGGGGGGGGCTGAATGGACACCCGAATATTTTTTTTAGCGATGCGGTCGCGGGGAGCGCCGTACATCGCGACACTCAGGTATCGTCGGCGAGCGGCTTGCTGCACACAGAGTACAAATCTGCAGCTGTAGGTAAAAGAAATAAAAATGCAGTTGCAGGACGTGGAAACATGATCATGTTATGTCAATGATTTGATCGAAAAATAATGGTTTACAGGCCAATAATTCCAACAATATAAGAACATCAGCCAGATCTCAGTATTTCTTTTTACTTTCTAATCATCGTTGAAATTGCAACTCTTTTCAATTTCCCTCAAGGAAATTTAGACTAGTTTCTCCGCAACCCTTTCCCTCATGTTCCACGAGCTCTGTAGTACCGAGGCGTTACACGCGACCCGCTGTTTAATTGTTTTCCAGCGATATAATAACTTAATGAGACATTCACAACTAATTTATTTTATATAATAAGGAGCACATTCTTTTTCGTACATTTTCAGATAAGGTTAAATCAAAATTAATTAGGCAGACATTTTGATAAAAGATATTGTTCTAGTAAAGGCGTAGCGGGTGCCGAGGTACCGGCTAGAGGTACATAACTCGCGCTGGGCAATGCTGTTTATTTCTAATTGAACTTTAGATAAAACGATCACATTTATCTAATCTGGTTCAGTCGAATTGGTTAGAAGCAATTTGCAAGCCGTTTATGGAACTAAACGTTGCTAAATAGAACATTGTTACTGTAAGGGCTTGACTTATTGTACAGAGCGCTTTAACTTGTGTACTATACTGGCGTACTAAAACAGGTGCCTGCTCTGGAATTTGAAAACATGGTATCATTGGTCACAGCTCAAAGGGCCGTGTTTCAGTGTTTTCAAAATCATGTTAACGTTGGGTAAAATTGATCGATTCCTTGTAAACGATGTTAGCTCGAACACAACAGCGGCGTGCCCTACCTGTTAAACCGTCACATCCACACTTCCCCTCGTAAAATAAAGCCAATGCACACAATTACGTAGTGTCGCTAATTGTAACATAATCGCGCATTCCCTTCCGGTGCGTCGCCGGCGTCCGGTCGCCGTCCGGCCGCCGATGTCCGACCGAATATAATTTTTACGAGCGTCCGACGGGCGGCCCCGCGTAAAACTTTATTGACATTAAATCGTGATTCGGTGCGACACGGCGAGCCGCGAGCCGGCGCGGACGGAGCACGCATGCTCCGACGTATTTGCATGTGATCATAGCCGTGAGTGTACAAACAGTTTTTGTTTCGGCAATGCCTTCCGGAAAGCGGATTTACAAACATTACGCTCTTTTTTTGGACTGTAATGTGAAAAAGGCTACAAATACCTGCATGTACTTATGCATGCTTTTTTTTGGTGAGTGGGAAATCATCCAATGACTGCTCCCGTCCTGGGTGCGGCGGGAGGGCGTGTCAGACTCTTACTGACTAAAACCCACTCATGTTCCTTCGATTGCCCTTTATGTTCCAGGGTCACGGTAACTATTATAAACATTCCGCAACCCCGGCAGGCGTTAACCCTGTTGGTCCCCTTCCTGTGCTGACTCCTTCTCTTTGAGGCGCGCGTGGAACACTAACGCGCCGTCGACGCGGTCCTTGTCCTAGCCGGGCGGCGAGCTACCCATCGCTCGCCATCCGCAGAACCGCGCCTACGGTGGCCGGTAGTCGTCTTGCGACTCTCGACGTCTTCGCCTGAGTCTTAGTCCGGGGCGAGAGGCTCGTCGTTGCCTCTCGCGCGCCGCCGCTTCCTTCACTAGCGTACTTATGCATGCCTAAATCTTTAACTGTACGCAAAGGATTTTAATGCGGTTTTTTAGAGAGATTTAAGAGGAAGGTTTGTATGTATTATGTTTAAATTAGAAATATCGAGATTTTCAAAGAACACTCGTGCAGTAAACTACTTAATTGAGAATATTTATATAATTACAATTACGTATATTATATACAAGTATTTAAAACGCAAATAAAAACAAGATAAAGTATATTATAGTAGTAGCACGTGTAGGATATCATTTATCCGGAGCGAGCGCGCGGCACACTCGGACACACTCGGCCGCCTCTCGCGTCACATCTAATGTATTCGTCCGCGGTTACATCGCCAACGTGACGTGTCTACGACTACTTTTATTAAATTCTTCGGGATTCCTTATTCATTAAAACTCAGGGGCGAAAATTATCATATCTGTAAGGTTATTTACGACGCCCCGTAGTCATTTGATTCCGGGTCACGTAGCAATTAATAGAGCTACGCAGTCCGCGGCCGTGTCCGTGCCGGAGCCGGCGCCGGCCGCCGGAGCGCCGTCACCCATCCCCTTCAAATTAATCGACGCGCTTTAGAGCTATTCAACATTATAATTGGGCTTGTCACAACGGTTTACTTGGACGGCGTTAAACTCATTCCGAAGGCTTTGCAGTTAAGCGTCCATTTGTACTAGTAATGAGTACCATTTGAAACAACTTATTTAGTACTTACTAATAGCAACTGGTTTTTCGACTAAAAATATTTCAGCTACTAACTACCAGGTTGTACGTGCTGTTATTTTGCAAAGCGAATTTTAAACCCTTTTGAATGAAAGTATAAATCTGAAAGAACAAATATTTAACATTTCGTGACACAAATGTGTTGTTATTTGCACCACGCGAGCTAGAGATTCAGCGCGTGACTTGCGCAGACATCAGACAGTCCGGCATTTCGGTAGTCTGGCATTGTGGGAGCCGCGCGACCAGCGCCGGCGATGAGGACTCACCCAGCAGTCAACCAGCAGTGTACGCTACACGCATCGCTCTGTCATCACTCATCATAACTATGTATTTGAAAGACCGTCTGCTCGTATTCTTCAGCCTGCTTCTATTCTCGTCAAATGGTTTATTCGTAAGACTAAGGGTTCACAATAATACACTTACAACAAGTAAGTGCAGTGGCACTGTCTACACTACAACTGAAACACTGTTATTTGCATGTAAATTTCTTATTCTTCAGCTGTTTAGTTCTCACACAAAAATAAAACCCTCTTCATAAACAAACTGAACCCCAATCTAACTTGTTCTATTATGTATTGCCTTCCTAGTTGTTGACGTCTGTTATCTTTTAGCCAATAGTAGGGGTAAAAAATCTTTGTGTTTTTTAAGTTTCACTTCAAAGTTTTGATAACTACAGTCCAAACAACTTGGACACTATAGGATAGCTTTGAATAAATCAGGAATTCAATCATAGATGTCGGAATAGAATCGGGCTTACCATGAGATCACGCAAGAAAGTGACAATACTAGCTCTGTATAATTATAAATAAAAACACATATAACGACTTCAATGTAAGTGTGAGTCAGTTTCTCCAGCAGTTGTGGTGCGCTAACACTGGCTATACGTTGTGTCAGCCCCCGCCGCCCACGCGCACCGCTCACTTCAACTTGATTGACGTTGATAACTCCTGATTGATTTGATTGATTCGAAATAGCGACGGTTAATTTATTGTTTCCTCTGTCCAGCGGTAAGATCGGTGTCGCAAGCGTTGCTACATTGTTTTATCATTAGTGTTACTAACTACAATTTTGTGTTGTTTGGTCTCGTCGTAGTTTAAGGCAGAAACAGATAAAAAATTGATTTTATCTGTACGGTGAAGCAGATAGAGCATCGCGAGCGGGACCTGTGGGATATAGCGCCGCGATAAAATATAGCCGCGCTATAATACATGCGCTGTGAATCCGCACGCATTGACAAATCGCGTGCCGATAACTTTTACTACTTTCCCTGCCATCCTGTTCAGGAACAAGGTAACCGCAGAAGGACCACTGTCTGTTATACTTTACAGGCAAAAGAAATAAAGTGAAAGTGACGGGTCAATAGCATTCTATAGCAGAGTTTACCTAATCGAGGGTTAGTTTCATAGAAAGAAATACTATATCTATGGTTAGTTTCCGCTATTAATAGCTGCTACCCTTAGTAACAGTTGTACGGCTGTCCAGAAATGCTCTATTTCTTGACGGACCTGTTGGTCTAGTGGTAAGTGACCCCTGACTGCTAAGCCGGAGGTCGTGGGTTCGATTCCCATCCAGGACAAACTTTGTGTGATGAGCATGATTGTTTGGTCTGTGTCTGGGTGTAATTTATGTATAATATGTATTTATTTATAAAGTATATAAGTAAATATATCAGTTATCTGGTTACCATAACACAAGCTCTGCTTAGCTTGTGATCAGATGACCATGTGACTTGTCCCGAGATATTTATTATTTATTTATTTACTTACGGAATAGCTTCTAAGCAGTCGTTACTGGTTAAATAAAATAAATAAAATAAATAAATATCCTGGGACATCTTACACACGGCTATCTGATCCCAAGCTAAGCAGAGCTTGTGTTATGGTAATCAGACAACTGATATACATACTTATATAATTTTTAAATACATACATATTATAGATAAATAACACCCAGACACAGAACAAACATTTATGCTCATCACACAAAGTTTGTCCTGGGTGGGAATCGAACCCACGACCTCTGGCTTAGCAGTCAGGGTCACTGACCACTAGACCAACAGGCCCGTCAAACCGTCGTTCTGGTTAGCCAGAAACTCTGACCAGTCTAACCAAGAGGTATCGGGTCGCCCAGTTACTGGGTTGTGGAGGACAGATAGGCAGTCGCTCCACGTAAACCACCGGTATCCAGCTAAATCCGGTTAGGCTGGCAGCCGACCCCAATACGGTTGGGAAAAGGCTAGGGAGATGATGATGAATAGCTTCTAAGATTTGTAGCGACTTCTCAGTACGGCATCTTTATCTCTGAGAGTAGTTTTTATCTCAACGTTAAATAAAGTGGTACTTCTACCTTCTCCTGGTGTATCGTGGACCAGGAATATATTAAAATTCGTGTCTGGTGGGCTGCGTCGATAAATCGTAGCGGCGTGTCGCCTGCACCTCATCCATTCATTCGTTTATCCCGGTCGTGCCGGCCGAGCCGCACCTCATTCATTTATAACAGATCACTGCGTCACTGACACATCTTTTTGTTTAGTTCATCCCAATCGCCATTAACTGTATCTATAAACATAAGTGGAACACTAAGTTTCCACTGGTGTGCTAATAAAGTGAGCTAATCTCGCGCTGCAATTAAAATAATTCCCTCAACTTGTCCTCTCCATATCTCAAATGTCAATTAAAGCAAATTACTAGATTGTGTTGACATTAGCAGTCATTTGAACCGTAGCTCCACCACGAGCCTGTATTCACAAATCATATGACACAACTTGCCGAGTAAGTAATTAAATACGCGTCATTGTAACGCTTTTTGCAAATTGTATTACCTAGTCAGTATTGCGAAACAATCATTTCTATGATATGAAAACAAAATTTAAAAAATTCAAAATTCAAAATTCAAAGTATTTATTTCACTTAGACCATTTACAGGCAATTATGAATTGTCAAAGCGTCAGTCGGTTCGTCAGAAAGGTGAAGCTAGTTGCTTGTTCCAAAACGTAGATCTCTATGGAGAAGCACAAGCAAGAAACTCCATGGACACTCTTTTCAATCATAAAGTTTTACAATATATCTTGGTTACATCAATCGTGTTGCTCCTATATGTGAAAACAATGAAGGTAAGGAGCAATATAAAATAATTCTAAGAAATAAAGAATTATACCATGGCAGTTAAGAGTTAACCAATCCCAAATGACAGCGCCCGTTCATTAACTTGACGCATGTATCCGCACCATTCAGCTCAACCATTTTGTAGGGAACCGAATGACCCAACACACACGCCACCATCACCGAGATTATATAAATACGAATTGTTTTAAAATATAATATCACACAACAACACAGTACAGAAATAAGTAAACTGCAGAAGGACAACAATTTAGAAGGTGTGTTCAGGCGCCTTTTAAACATCCCAGGCATACAGAAAGTCAACACACAGACTCACGCCATCAAGGACTGTATTTATGTAATCACGAACAATGAAGAGAGGAAACATAATTGAAACACCAATATTCAAACTATAAAAAGTGTCACTAACATTATTAAAATTTAAATCGTGGTGTTAAGTAGTTAGCGCCCTTTCTTGACACGTACTCCCCTCAGCACACGGGGCGATTGGTTCCTGCGCGACGTGTGAAACAGCTCATATTTACACGTACATTTCCTCTTACTTCAGATCACGTGATATTACACAAGAATTTTTAAATTGAGAATTGGCTGAGCTTGCTTGAGAACAGTTTATGAGTTTACAGGAATCGAAGGAAATGAAAGCAATATGCATCATTACCATGTACACAATACATGTTTATACTAGTTTATACAAAGTTTGTTTTTTGTACTGTCAGTAACACAATGGAACAAACGAAAAGAAATGTAAATAAAATTATATTTTAACGCTTTCGAAATTTGTCGATCCACGATTATTATCGATCTAATTGCTACGAGCATTTTGTCTTAATTGCTTTTTACCTCCTTTTTGCCTACTTATGTATGTATACTCTACATACGTAGATGAGTGCAAATATCTGCATCCCGACAGTAGGAATAACATTATAAATAGCATTGTGCTAGACC
This sequence comes from Athetis lepigone, assembly GCA_033675125.1. Classification (NCBI taxonomy): domain Eukaryota; kingdom Metazoa; phylum Arthropoda; class Insecta; order Lepidoptera; family Noctuidae; genus Athetis; species Athetis lepigone. The sequence continues at coordinate 21,264,198 of CM066218.1, forward strand.
GCACGGCGGCCGGCGCGGTACAAGTCACACGTGCTATTTGTTCGAGTGCGGCGTGTTTGTGTCGCTGTACACGTTGCGACTGTGCTTGAGCGGCGCCGATCACGTGTGAATGTGACGCGTCATCCGATTTGCATTGTTTGGCGCGACGCTGCACGACCCGCTGCGGTGCGGCGCGGGACCGCGGAGGGGTGCAGACACTCACGTCGGAGATTTTTACCGTCTTCCTTCCGTGACACTTTTATTTATGTTGAAGTTGTTGAAGATCGAACCTGTTGAAGTTGTTGAAGTTGTTGAAATTATGTTATGTGTAGTTAAAAGTCCGTGTTCTTCAACATAAACACCAAAAGGGATCGTTTTACATGTAAAAATAAATAAAAATATTTTGACGATTTTTTAAAAAAAAACGGCATTAAATTTTTCGTCCAATCGCCAACCAAAAAATCATAAATAATTAGCACTATGACCATCTCCAAGGATATAACGGTTAAACATGCCGTTTAGGAGATAATTCGATTTTTCATACTAGCTTCATACAAATTTTTCGTAAAAAAAATATATTTCCTTCGTTTTTGGGTAGAATTAACTCGGGTGTCATTTTTGTACATAGTAATGACTAATAGAAGCGATATCCGGCATAAAAACAAGCACTTGCAAATTGAAATCCCTAAGTCTATGAAAGCCGATTTTCAGCCCACCGTGCGCCGTCATCTCTCAATAGGATGAGACGTAACTCGACAGCGGACAGACGCAAGTTATGAGCTCGAGGCAGTTTCACTGACAAACATATACATATTCATAGCAATTTCATAAATAAGTAAAGTTTGTGAGCTTTACTGTACCGACTATTTAATTTTCTTTTTAAAAGTCCGTACCCCGGTACATCGCGCTATGACCTACGGGAGGGAAACAGTAATAAAGTATATAACGCAGCTGAAAGTGCAGGGAACAGCTATTTATATTAGCTGATTTATGCCATTCAGAAGTAAGTAGATTACTACTTTAATTAGTACAAAAATCTACTAAGTAGTCTAGTACTTAAGTACTCACTTTTATCTAAAAGTGAGCACGAAACATCTGTTCCTTGTAATACACTTCCCGTAAATATCAATACTATACAATTAATTATAAAACTAAAAAAATGGTAAAATTCGCTTTCGCTTGTAAGTCAAGCGTGAAATTCTCGCGATATAATCGAGTGGAAACCACGTCTTTTGTCCGTCGCTGCTTATTATCAAGTGGCGCTTTTCACACCAATTAAGTGCAGGATTCAGGCGGGCCGGCGGGGGACGAGGCGGGACGGGGGGATCGCGTTGTTCACTCGCATAAACTATACTGGAGATAAGTACAGTAGATCAACGGAATCATTGGATAAGTTTAGGATTTACTGGTAAGTCTAGGCAAAGCTAAACAAGAGTATTAAATTGTGTTTTACTAGAAATAGTACTTCAGTCACAGCAGTCCTAAGACGCTAAATAATTATTAAAAACAAGACGTATTTCAACTACATACTTGTGTTGTTTAATCTGTACGTGATTGTGTAACTCTCTATTTGTACAAAGCTCTCCTTCTGCGGTTGCCTGCTCCGCGCAGAGACATTATATTGTCATAATTGTACAATGTTTGGCGCGACGCGGCTAATTCACTTTGTTATACATGAAATAAACGAGCTTGGAACAATGGCATTTTATCGCGAAAGTACAAAATATTTGCGGTTAATTACCTAAATACAATTCTGTTGAGAAGTATATGAGGTAACACACATAGAAATGATTTAATTTACAAAACGTATCTCAGTAAGCCTAGATTAATTATGTAAGACCGTAGTAGGACGTTTTCGCTTTAAAAGCAAATTGCAAATTTTTAAGGGTGCAAGCGAAAAAATACACGGGTTGAAATATAGGAACCACAGATCCTTAAGAAAATCCTGTTCAGGTTCAAACTTACCCGCAGACGTGCTGCTTCACTCATATTTTGAACACTTAATATCGAACGAGTTCCCAATATTCACATTTTTTTTTTGCAAATAAACATAAGTTCAGTACATAAATATCTCAAAAATATCCTCTAACTAAATAAACTGAATATTATTCTAGTAACGAAGTTATTTTCCTAAGAACAATAAGTTGAATGATTCACTAAAATCGTTCTGAATTGGTTTGTAGTCGCGAAGGCAAATTATAGGTATTAAGTACTAAAAATAAAAAAAATAATCTGCGGAAGCTTGTATATGGCCACTGTTTTTGTACACTTATGAACCATAACTTTGTTAGCTGTAAGTTTTCCAAACATAACAAAATTAAAAAAAATAAAAAAAGCTGCGCTATATACTCGTAATGGAAACGAGAAAAATATAATAAATATATAATATATGTCGACGGTTAAAAGGTAATAGGGTATAAGCGACAAAAAGTAAAATGTTCAGGAGAGCCGTTCTAAGTTTTCATTTTTAGTAAAACTGATGAGTATTTTTGTCATTTATTTTGATATCGTGAAAATTAAAAAAAAACATCGTAGAGCCATGGGAGTAAGCGCATTCGAAAGAGAATTTTTTTACGTAGGATGTCATGTTTAACTCATTTTTGACGAAAATGTCGCTTATTACCTTTATATTACCTTTTAACCGTGGGTATGTTTTATAACTTAGGTAGATGTCAACATTTCCCAGTAAACTCAAGTGTACAGGCAGTGGTTGATTCGCAGTACACAGCGTTATTACCGCGTATTGTAGCCGGCTTCCTTCCTAATTAACCTAATTATATTCTTTAATAACAAGCTCCGAGTTACTCTCTCTCACTTTGAAACGAAACGCAAATTGGATCTGATTATTGTTTACCTTATGAACTCTATTCAAATTTTAACCGAGTTCTATAAAGGTCTTTCTATTTTCGTCTTAACCGTCGATATTTTTGTTTAGCCAATATTTTATACTCACAACTTGTTTCCATATATTTTGTAAAGATCTGATGTATATAAACCTATAGGTATAGACAATGAAATTCCCTAAAAATTAACATCACACAACGACAATGAAAACCAAATAATTTACTAAAAAAAAATTACAATTAGTGCATAATGTGCGAATGCGTAAAAAAAAAAAATTCAAAGCATTTATTTCACTTAGACCATTTACAGGTACTTATGAATTGTCAAAGAGTCGGTCGGTTAGTCAGAATAGAAAAGTGACGCTAATTGCCTGTTCCAAAACGTAGATCTCTATGGAGAAGAACAGGCAAGAAACTCCACGGACACTCTTTTAAAAAAATCATGTTTTACAAAATCTTGGTTACATTTTCTTTTTGTTGCTTCTACATGTGAAAACAATGTAAGTATGTAACAAAATAAACAAATACAAAATTAAAATAAAAAGTCAAAAATAAAAAAAAATAATAAAAAGTCATGGCAGTTAAGAGATGACCCATCTCAACTGACAGCGCCCGTTCACGAGCATGACGCGTGGCATCAGCACCATTTAGCTCAACCATTTTGAAGGGAACCGAATGATCCAACGCACTCACCACCATCAGCGAGACTTTTTGAGCGAGCATGACAATGCTCCTAACCGCCATGTCTATTTGTGTCAGTAGAGAATAAGAGAACTGTCGTAATAAATCACTGCATCGTACTCACATTTACAAATATTCAAATATGCATCTAAATTACACAAACCAAAGTTTTGTTCTGTAAATAAATATAAATGGGTGAAATTTAATTAGGTACCTATACATAATATAATAACAATAACGATCTTAAATATTCATGTCAAAAATTACAAACATTTTAATCTTCCAATGATTAAAATTTTTAATTTTGGAAATAATGCTTTTAAATTATATAAAACTAAAGTTTTAATCTAAAATCCAAAAATAAGTATAACAGTATAAGTTTTTATGTCAATTTAGTATAAGTTATTTATGACTATTTAGCATATTTCTCTTCCAAACATCCCTAATTTGTGAGACTAGGTGGCTGTGGAGCAGGACCAGCACCCAACCATGCATTTTTATCTATAATATAATCCTCTAATTTATAGTATGCTTGACTACATAGTGTGCGCTTAATGCATGTTTTAAATTGTTTTTCATTTAATTGAAGAATATTGAGAGGTATTTTATTGTAGCATTTAACGCAATACCCCATAAAAGAAGTATGTACCTTGGACGTAAGTAAACTACGTACCCGGAGAGCTCGGGACAAGCGGAACGAGACGGCACGGCGGTTTCTTGTGTTGGCACTGGTCAGACAGGACATAACAATATTATCAATATATCATTGTGATGTCATCGTCTCCGTCATCTACCTGCCTCCTCTCCGCCGTGACCTCTGGGAAGCCGCTCTCGACCTCACCATATCAATATTCATGAGATTTTCCATTTATAATTTGTAATAAGTCAATGTGATTATAATAACAATGGATATTTCCCCGGAAGCCGTAACTTTGCAACTTCATCTCCCGACATTAGCTTATAATTTATGCTAATTGTATAATACTTTATTGATAAATATTCAAATGGCGGAGTGAAAAGTTTTTGTGAAGAACTCCAAGTTTCGCTAAGTGCTTCCTATTGTTTTGTTTCATTTACGCACAATTACTGCTTCGTTTGATGTTCAGAGCGACTCCTCTCTCATTTATATCGAAAATTGTGAGTACCGCTACATTACCTTGTATTATAGAAGTGAAAGTAACTGCTGTCTGTAGCCTCGTCACTTGAACACCAAAGAACTGATGAAGACAACGTTATACACTGGTGTTCGTCTGCGATTGCAATACTAACATTCACACAGGCAAAGTTCTTACATACTTTCTCTGGCATCAGGTTTTGCATCGACAACTACCAAATAGCGGATTACGAAAAAAATCCTCATTTAAAAACCTAATAACTCTTTATTCGACCTGCGAATCGAACCCGCATCGCAATTAGAACTTGTCAAATATATAAAACTAATTTATTTTTATATATTCTGTATTTCTAAATAAATTAATGGATTTGATTAACCATAAACCATAGTGAAATATGATGGTAATAAAATCAGACATGTTTGTGTAGGAAAGTTCCCCGTGTTCAGCCATGTTCGCACAATTATACGAACACTTCACTAATTGAAAACTGTTGCCACACTCATTAACCACTCGTTGAAAAGGTCGATAGCATCGACACAGATAACTAGATGTAGATAGCTCTGATGTTAATGTAAATAAATACATGTAAATGTTAATATACATTAGAGTGGCTAATTAAAGTGTTGCCTAATTTAGGATTAGCGTCGCTGTTTTACTCTTTATAAGTTTACAGTGAACACCGTGCTGTTCTATTTAATATATGAGGTGTAATAGGCCATTAAATGTTAAATATGGTAGGATTAGAGTGGTGAACGTCTTGGCACTACAATGTTAGAGGGACGAGCAGTGAGCGGCCGGCCGGCGGTGGCCGCAGTATAAGGCGCGCTGTTTTCCCACATTATCGAGTCGGCCAGACAGCGCGGATCAAGTCGGCTTCACTTCATGGCCCGCGCCCCCGCGCCCCCGCGCCCCGGCGCCCCCGCCCAGCGCGGAATATATTTCAGTGCACATTAAACTTTACGACGTTAACTTTTCAGCTCCCAACAATAAAATGATTTGCGTTTATATGCGCGCCACATGAAGCCGCATATCACATCACCGGCTACTCCTCACACACACACACACGCGTGCCGCCGGTGCGCACCGATGCATCAAAGTTGGGACTTATTTTTGTGAAGTTTTAACGTGTTGTGTAATTTATACAAGTGATCAGTCACGCCCCCGCGCCCCCGCGCCCCCGTGCCCCATGCGCCCTCGCGCGCGGGCTGCATTACGTGTGACGTCGATGTTTATTACGTCCCTCGATACTGAAACTGTGCACTATAACAGCGCGTATTTCCTGAGCAAGTGACCAGCTGAAGCGGCCGCACATTCCGGCTGCATTTGCTCCGTACAATTTTTAATAACGTCGTCAGAATATGACCTCTCTACGTTTAATTGCTCCTAAAAGCTACTACATTCAAAAGCGCTGTCTGTTATTTCCGTCGTTTGCGAAAAAGAGCTCTAGGTTCTTAATAATTAGAGTAGAAACTCGGTGGTTTCCTGCGCAGGAAGGATGCACATTTTAATCTAGACTTTGTGGTACTTTTTGCCGCTCGCAATTAGGAGCCCGCGACAAAGCACCCAAAGAGATTTCAGAGGATTAAATGTTTCCATTACATGGTCTTTTGTCGACACTGAAATAATATCTTTAGGGGAGGAACTCGGAGGCTCGGGAGGTAAATTTTTGAGGAAAAAATAATGAGTACTTAGATAGTTGTTGTAGCTGTAATAAATAACTCCCACGCCACGGTTTGTACTGAAGTTAATGAAAGCGGCCATTGTAGAGCGCCGGCCACCTGGAGGCCTAAGTAAACTAATTACGAATCGTCAAACTTCTTCACTTTAACTAAAAAAAAATGTAAACGTGCCACGAAGTCAAAACCCTATTAGTTCCGGCCGTCGACACGTTTGGTTTTGTTTTATAAGTATCTATAGTATTGTCTAAATATCGAAAGTTATATTTGAACAATCTTTTCATGGAGAAAATATACATGTATTTTATTTTGTATTTTATTCAGTTTTGAGCTTACTCTTATCTTAAGCCCACTCATTGTGAAGAGAGAATAAATGATTTATTATTATTATTATTCCATTTATTAAAATATTACACATATAAATTACATTTTTAAATATTAATACAAAATATAAACATTTAAAAATATAAAAAATAGTAGCCCACCGGCATCGGGAACAGGATCCAAGCTACCGGTGGTCAGGGCTCCAGAGAGAGGAACCTCCGGACAATACGCGCCGTGTCCAGGAGTACCGCCTTCTGTATCAGGCCCTTGACCCAACTGCCTAGCGAGAGCCTCCTCAGATGTTGGTCGAGGCTCTTCGCTATTACGCCATTAGCCGTCACGACTATCGGCACAATGACTGCTGAATTCACATCCCACATGTCGACAACCTCGCGAGCCAAGTCAAGATACTTTGATTTCTTATCTTTTTCAGCTTTCACGAGGTTCTCGTCATGCGGGACAGCAATATCAACAATCATTGCGCGACGCTCTAATCGATCTATCACCACTATATCAGGCTTATTGGCAACAATAGTCCTGTCGGTGATGATAGATCGATCCCAGTACAGTGTGACATCGCCATTATCAAGAACTGGGTCGGGCACATACCTGTAGTATGGCACCTCCGCTTCCACAAGACTGTATTTCAAAGCAAGTTGCTGATGAATAATCCTGGCTACGAGATTGTGTCTGTGCAAATAGTCTCCGTTAGCCAGACTAGAACACCCAGAAATAATGTGACGTATCGATTCTCCGGGACGGTGGCATGCCCGACAGATGTCAACCGTGCCGTCCTTCACAATATATTTCCGGTAGTTTTTAGTCATCATAACTTCGTCCATTATTGCACAGACAAAACCTTCGGTTTCTCCAAAAAGGTCACCGAAACGCAGCCAGGATACGGACGCCAGGAAATCTACATCGGGCCCATGTAGGACCCTATAAAAGCGCCCGTGAAGCTCCTTGCCCTGCCATACAGTCCTGCGGTCGTTAGTGTCCAGTACTACAGGTTTGCGCCAGTTCTCGCTCGCTAAGGAGAGCGGGGTGAGGCCCTTGTCCACCGAAACTACATCCCGATGCATCCCCACGGCGGCCGATAGGAAGTACTCCCTGAGACTGCATATCTCACGGTTGTGAAGGGTCTTGGCGTTTAAAAAACCTCGACCACCACACTTCCGCGGGATATACAGTCTCATTACCGACGACCGCGGGTGATGCATCCGGTTTGCAGTCAGCAGACTGCGGATCCTCCTATCCAAGGCGTCTAGTTCAGTCTGAGTCCATTTGAGTATGCCGAAAGAGTACATCAAAACCGGCATGACCCAACCGTTGAAGGCGCGCACCTTGTTACCGCCTGATAAGAGACTATTTAAAACTTTAGTCAGGCGGCCAAAGAAGCGCTCCTTCAACGTTTGCTTCATGTCGGCAGCGTTGATGCCTAACGCTTCCGACATACCCAAATATTTGTAGGTTTCAGTTGAAGAGAGGGACCTAAGGTGTATGGAATCCGAGAGTTGAACCCCCACGGATTCCACAATCTCCCCTCGCTTTACATGCATGACTGCACATTTGTCAACACCAAATTCCATTCTGATGGCGCTACTGAAAGTTTCTGTTACCTTCAGTAGCTTCATCAGTTGCAAATCGGTGGAGGCAAAGAGTTTCAGATCATCCATGTAGAGGAGATGAGATATGACCTGACCACCTCTGCGCAACCGATAGCCCAGTCCTGAACCCTCCAGCAATGTGCTTAGAGGGTTCAGGGCTAAACAGAACCACAATGGACTCAGACTATCACCCTGGAATATACCTCGCTCGATCCTTATTGGTTCGTTGCCCTCTCGAATTTGCCGACATCCCGGATAGTGAAGGACCGTCCTCCATTGCCCCATACACGACATCAGGAAGGTGCGTAGAGTTGCATCTACTTTGTACAACTCCAGCACCCTCATGAGCCATGTATGTGGCACCGAGTCATAGGCCTTCTTATAGTCTATCCTTATTATTATTCCATTTATTAAAGTATATTACATATAAATTACATTTTTAAATATTAATATAAAATAAAAACATTTAAAAATATAAAAAATAGTAGCCCACCGGCATCGGGAACAGGGTCCAAGCTACCGGTGGTCAGGGCTCCAGAGAAAGGAACCTCCGGACAATGCGTGCCGTGTCCAGGAGTACCGCTTTCTGAACCAGACCCTTGACCCAGCTGCCCAGCGAGAGCCTCCTAAGATGTTGGTCGAGGCTCTTCGCTATTACGCCGTTGGCCGTCACGACTATCGGCACAATGATTGCTGAATCCACATCCCACATGTCAACAACCTCGCGAGCTAAGTCAAGATATTTGTTCTGCTTATCTTTCTCAGCCTTCACGAGGTTCTCGTCATGCGGGACAGCAATATCAACAATCATTGCGCGACGCTCTAATCGATCTATTACCACTATATCAGGTTTATTGGCAACAATAGTCCTGTCGGTGATAACAGATCGATCCCAGTACAGTGTGATATCGCTATTATCAAGAACTGGGTCGGGCACATACCTGTAGTATGGCACCTCCGATTCCACAAGACTGTATTTCAGAGCAAGTTGCTGATGAATAATCCTGGCTACAAGATTGTGTCTGTGCAAATAGTCTCCGTTAGCCAGACTAGAACACCCAGAAATAATGTGACGTATCGATTCTCCGGGACGGTGGCATGCCCGACATATGTCAACCGTACCGTCCTTCACAATATATTTCCGGTAGTTTTTAGTCATCATAACTTCGTCCATTATTGCACAGACAAAACCTTCGGTTTCTCCAAAGAGGTCACCGAAACGCAGCCAAGATACGGACGCTAGGAAATCTACATCGGGCCCATGTAGGACCCGGTAAAAGCGTCCGTGAAGCTCCTTGCTCTGCCATACAGTCCTGCGGTCGTTAGTGTCCAGTACCACAGGTTTGCGCCAGTTCTCGCTCGCTAAGGTGAGCGGGGTGAAGCCCTTGTCCACCGAAACTACATCCCGATGCATCCCCACGGTAGCCGATAGGAAATACTCCCTGAGACTGCATATCTCACGGTTGTGCAGGGTCTTGGCGTTTAAGAAGCCTCGACCACCGCACTTCCGTGGGATATACAACCTCATCACCGACGATCGTGGGTGATGCATCCGGTTTGCAGTCAGTAGACTACGGACCCTCCTATCCAAGGCGTCTAGTTCGGTCTGAGTCCATTTGAGTATGCTGAAAGAGTACATCAGAACCGGCATGACCCAACCGTTGAAGGCGCGCACCTTATTCCCGCCTGATAAAAGACTTTTCAGAACTTTATTCAGGCGGCCAAAAAAGCGCTCCCTCAACGTTTGTTTCATGTCGGCAGCATTGATGCCCAACGCTTCCGACATACCCAAATATTTGTAGGTTTCGGTTGAACAGAGAGACCTAAGTTGTATGGAATCCGAAAGTTGAGAAAAAAAATTTATTATTATTATTATTATGTATAAAGTCTGTCATATAATTAACGAACTTGTAAATAAATCTGAATACAAATAAATCCGGAGGTTAAAAAGAATCATGTTAAACTCCATAGACTCGTAGGCGTGCTACGACGGCTACGGCGTAGCACCACGCGTAGCAAACATACTGGTGTATGGTGCTACAGGCAGTATGGTCTCTGTGTGATTATGATGATTGGATGCACAAACCTAAATTTCTTTCACATTAAATCATGAAATATCATTGTATATTTTGCAAGTAGGATAATAAATCACTTTTATATGTTTTTCAACTAGATAGACTGAGCATTATGCGTATATAGTATCGTAGTCACAAATGCCGAACTAAATTCAGGGACCATCGTGACTTTAAATTATATTTGCCAAAAAATATACACAATAGCTTTCGGACAAACGTGTGCGTAAAAATACCTATGTGGTTGTAATGGAACTCTAAACTTATTTTTTTAGGGACATACTTGTATATTGTTTACATAATGTTATACGTTTCTTAGATACACATTTAACGACACTCTGGTAGGAATTCAATGTGAGATACTTCTATGAAGTAGCCGCGTCGTGTAGCACTTGTTGCCGCACCTGCTCAGAGCACAATGTATCTCACGACACCTAATAAGGCCCACCTGACGTCATGGCGACTAATAAATATCAATGTTTGTCTGTTCCAGGTACGTCCTCCTATTACTCGGCCACATTTATCTGCATTACACTAGGTAAGTAATACCACTTTTTATTTCCTTAATCCTATTTAAGAGTGCACACACGCCGCTTAAGCGAGGGCCGAAAGCCGGCCGGCGGCCGGGGCGGAGACAAACGATGTCGTCCGTATTCCTCACGACACGAGCGGACTGTGTTGATGTCTCTTCCTCTATACATATGTATGTTTTTTTCAGTTAAATAGTGGAACTAAAAAGTCATCTTATTCTTCTTTATGGGCCTCCCTCTGGGAGGTTCGATTCCCGCACTTGGTCCTAATTAAAAAAGTCATAGTTAGTTCGAAAATACTTTAAACATTCGTGTAACAGCAGCATATATGTTCCCGATGGCGATGTGACATGGTCACGTCCCGGCGGCCGTGCGGGTCGCGTGATCGATGCCGCGTCTGTTTGCTCAGGACGACTGTACTATTGACACGCCTTGATTAATAACAAATAACACCGTATTTTATACCGACCGCCGCGCGCCGCCGCATTGATCCCTTCAAAGAAGAGTATTTATGTGAGCTAATATTTCATTTATCGAAGAACTTTACTTGATCGTATAGCGCGCGTCAAATGGCGGCAATTTGTTTACTTTTTTAATAAAATGGCGCACACGGCACGCGGTGCACTCGTCACCCACGCTGATCTGTCACACACACACCGAGACACATACACACACATTGCGATATTGTCGTGCGCCGTGAGTCAGAGGGGCTGTTACCATAATCTGAAGTTTGTTAGTATTCAAATCATGGCCTCAATCTGTTATCTCTGTGTTAGCAATTTTTTTTAACAACATTTAAAACTCATTGTCAGAGATACCACTGGAACTAGATTCGGAATATTATTATATATTTGAAGAAACAAAAATAATAATTTCTCAAGCCAAAAGTTTTGCTCAAGGGGCCACTGCCAGTTGGCTTCGGCCCTTCGTATGCCTTCCAAAAGTCCGGGATTTATTATAATAATAATACTAACATAAGTACACCGTACAGTCCTACCGGCCAAGGCTTTATACGTGCTCATACAAGGAATTGGTTTACTAGCCGAATTCTGCAAAACCAATTGCCAAGTTATCAATATCGAGAGCGGGCCTCTTCTGCCGGCGTATTGCACTGTGTCTGTGACGTCACATACGAGGACACACAAATAATCGAGGTAACCGTAACACGAGCCATCAATAAGGGACCCCCCGCCCCGTGCCCCTCCCCCGCGCCTCACGTCACCCGCGTGCTTCGCCTCCAGTCCGTCGGGACAAGGGTGTGTACTGATTTGTAATTTGGTACGCGCGTCGCGTTCGGGGGCGCGCGGTGTTCGCTCTTCATTGCGATACTAAGCACAAAAGGTGCACTCTGTATGGATTCCAAACGTATCCGATGAAGCCGATCTCCAAAATTGTAGGAATTTAGTGGTCGTTACTGTGTGCTCGTTACAGAGCGTTATCACAGTCTTCAGGGAACGTTTGAGTATGTATAATGTATTATACTGTAGCCGCAGTAGTTGTCAGTGACACCGACACGTGTAGTCAGTGAGCCTACTGCGCTGGGGTGTGGTGTCGCTCGCTCGGGATCATCGCGTTAACTCGCCGCCCTCAGGAGCGGAGACAATCGTCTGTACAGCGGGCGCTCCTCCGGACGTGATCAAATTTATTACTGCCCGTTTATCTCGCTAGTTTAATTTTTTGCCGCACAATAGTAATTTATATTCGCAAAGCTGCGAGAGATGTTCCGAGCAGCTCTGCCGCTCGCTACTTTTTGTCTACTTTAATTTTTCAGTGCGGCACTACCCCACTGCATTGCCTTGTTTTTGTAAGGAAATGCTATTAAAGTATAGCTTTCACATCAATCTCGAGAAGCCCCGACATCTATCGTCAGTAGTATACTACACATTGTGTTTTAGTAGTACTCTACTAAAACCTCGTGAAGTTTAATATTTTTGTCAGTATTTCCCAGATCATATAAACATATTTAAGAAACGTACATATTAAAAATATTTTGACTTCTTTAGATTTTTCGATCCAATTAAAAATGGACCCCCACAGGCATGTACCGCGCCGGTGTACGAATGTTTGATAACAACCGGCTTGTTCCCGCTCATTGATCTCATTGAACTGTGCCGCGTCCATTGTGACGAGAGGAAATCTTACTGAACTTCAAAGCAGCCTCTCACTTTGTACTACAGTGGTTTCTTATTGTCAACAAACCTATTCATACCTTACACCAAATCTGTACGCGCACTGAGTAGTACCGAGTACCTGAGTACCTTCAGATCAACATTGATTTCATGTACCGTCGTGTTGTGTTGCGTGGTATAATGCGAACCAACTCGGTCTTACAGGCGCGCTTCACTGTGAACTTACTCGGTTAAAGTTTCTCGAGTAGGAATCTAAGATCGTACGATTGTCAAGCGTCGAGCGGTGGAGTTAATAAATGCTTTAAATCAGATGCTTAGTACAAAATAAAATAGGGAAATATTTCTGAACCTAATTGATACGGCTGCAGGCAGATCTGGGACGTGAATTCACTTGAACTGAAACATATATAGTATGCTGAAATTATAACCACTTTACATACACTGGTATGTTATAAATTATTTCAAGTAACTTCTCCCAATTCTTTTTATTACGATTTTAACAAAACACACATTTTGAAATACACTTCTCATCAAAAAAATCGAAACACCTTACAAGTTAATGTTTTGTAAGGATTATCTGTTTTTTATTATCATTTACGAATAAATATCAAATAGTGATTTTTATGAGGTTTTCCAATTCTAATGTTATTGTTCTAAATTCAAATTAAATTTTCATAGGCTTCGTGTTTTCTTTAATAAATCATTTTTATTTTGTATGGAGAACGAAGGCAATTAATGAAACAACACACGTAGGTGAAAAAAAAACTGAAAAACTTTTATTAAATAACGTTTAATAACTAGTGTTCCCTCCTCGAGCTCTTATCACCGCTTCCATCAGGTATTTTATCGATCGGATGAGAGTTACGATGACATGCTGTGGGATTTTTTTTTTTGGTGAGTGGGAAATCATCCAATGACTGCTCCCGTCCTGGGTGCGGCGGGAGGGCATGTCAGACTCTTACTGACTAAAACCCACTCATGTTCCTTCGATTGCCCTTTATGTTCCAGGGTCACGGTAACTGTTATAAACATTCCGCAACCCGGGCAGGCGTTGGCCCTGTTGGGCCCCTTCCTGTGCTGACTCCTTCTCTTTGAGGCGCGCGTGGAACACTAACGCGCCGTCGACGCGGTCCTGGTCCTAGCCGGGCGGCGAGCTACCCATCGCTCGCCATCCGCAGAACCGCGCCTACGGTGGCCGGTAGTCGTCTTGCGACTCTCGACGTCTTCGCCTGGGTCTTAGTCCGGAGCGAGAGGCTCGTCGTTGCCTCTCGCGCGCCGCCGCCTCCTTCACTAGCATAACTGCTTCGCAGAAGGAGACGACGGCATCCCATTCCGTCTCGCCCCGAAGCATGGCCTGAACCAGCGCCGGGCGTGAGAGGTCACCGCCGCCGATCGCCTCTACGAGGACACGCCGATGCTCCGCCCATGCGCGGCACACCTCCACTGTTTGCTCGACCGTGTCCTCCAGGCGACCGTTACTGCAGTGGTGACACCCAGGCGTCGCTTCCGCCCGAATCCGACACAGGAACCTCCCGAACTGACCATGTCCGGTGAAGACCTGTGTCAAGCGAAACGTGAGAGTGCCGTGACGCCTCTCCAGCCACTCCTCAAAGAGAGGTCTTACCGCCGCTATCACAGCGTGCCCAGCACTAGGTTGCGACAGTCGTTGTCTCCACTCCGCCATGAGATCTCGCCGGAGCTCCGTGAGCCGTGCCGCGATAACCCGCGGCATCGGGACTTCACCCCGGCGTTGCACTTCCACGCGCCACTCGTACGTGTGTGCAAGGACTGTTGCCTCCAGATCCCACGGCGGGACGCCGGCAAGGAGGCATGCCGCCTCACAGGAGACGCGCAGCACCCAGTCGTACCCGATGTCCCACAGGAGCGGCCCCAGGACCGATCCCTGTGGAACACCGCACGATATCCCTCGTCGACTCCACACTCCTTCGTGACCGGGGTAGATGACGGCCCTGTCCGTCAGATAGGCCTCGACCACACGACAGAGGTAGGCAGGCATCCGGTGATACCGGAGTGCCGCCCCTATGCACCCCCAAGGCAGGGTATTGAAGGCGTTGGCGATGTCGAGAGACACTGCCAAGACGACCCTGCCCTGTGCCACTGCATCCCCTGTCGTGAGGGCCCGTACGCGCATGATGGCGTCCACCGTGGAGCGTCCCCTGCGGAAGCCGAACTGACCGTCCGCCAGATCCGGCCCCACCCGCATCAGCCGCTCGACGAGGCGGCTCGCAATCACTCTCTCCAAGAGCTTTGCCGCCTCGTCGAGCAAAACGATGGGCCGGTACGCGGACGGAGAGTCCGCAGGACGCCCCGGCTTCGGTATGAGGACCAGCTTCCCGGTCTTCCAACGAAGTGGGAACTGGCCCTCCTCCAAGCATGCGCTAAAGAGCCCCCTTAGTCGAGGCCCGAGAGCCCCTAAGGCCAGGACCCAGGCCTTCCCTGGTAGCCCGTCGGGTCCTGGGGCGGTGTTCTTGGCCCTAAGCCTTAGCACCGCCACTCCCAGTTCTACCTCGGTCACCTCTGGAACGTCGTCGTCGTCGCCGTCGCGGTCCGCATCGGACACCGCCGGTGGCGGAGCCATGAGCGGGGGAGAAAACTCCCCCCGCGAAGGGAACAGAGCGTTCACCACGCCCTCTACGACCTGGGGCCGGAGACTCTGCGTCAGCGGGGGGCCCGCGGTACGGAGCTTGCCCCGCACCGCCAAGTAGGGGCGCCCCCACGGATCTCTGTCCAGAGTCCCCAGCGTCTCTTGGCGGGCCGAAGCTTTGGCACATGCTATGGGATGTTGTCCCACTCTTCCTAAATGGCACTTTTCAGCTGGTCAAGTGAGTCTGGGGCAGAATCTCTCGCTCGGATTTGCCGGTTCAATTGGATTCATGTCCGGGCTCCTTGCTGGCCATTCCATAATGGAGATATCGACTTCGGTAAGGTAATAATCACGTACGACGCTCGCGGTGTGGGCTCTGGCGTTGTCATGCATAAATGTGAACCCGTTGCCGATAAAGTAAGCATAGGGCATCACGTGAGGCTCTAAGCACTGTTCCACATACCGATGATAGTTCAAAGCAGGTAGACTTGGCCCAGACACGAAGGCAAGTTCTGTCTTACCGTCAGTCAGCGCTAATTCCTCCTCAAACCGTCCACGAACCACCACCATAACTGACCCTTTTTTCAATGCAGCCTTGTGCAAAGCGTTCTCCATCTCTTCTGTAGACCTTGTTCCTTCCGTCGTTACCATAGAATATGATTTTACATTCATCAGAGAAGAGAACTTTGCTCCATTGGAGGTATGACCAATTTAGGTGCTCGCGTTTAAAATCAAGGCGCGCTCTTCGATGGTCTGCAGTTAATTTCGGTCCATTTGCTGGCTGGTACCAGTCCACGTTCCTTCAACCTTCTTCTAATTATAGAGTCACTTACAGCGACCCTTCGTACAACATTAAGGCACCGGTTTCGCAGAGTTGTTACTTTAGAAGTTGTTACAATAAATCGATCATCTCTCTCAGAAGTGACCCGATTCCTGCCAGATCCAGAACGGCGCGTGAGCATACCAGTCTCTCGATAGCGGTTGTTGAGTCTATGAACAGATGACAGGCTTAGATGCAATTTTCGAGCCACAACACGCTGACTAAGTCCAGAATCCAGCAATGCCACCACTTGGGCGGCTTCTGTGGGCAAAGTATCCATATGTTTTAGAAAATAAATTTTTTTCAGACGTCTTAAAGTCACAGTAAACAAATTAAAAACAAAAACGTTAAAGATAAACGCAAATTTTTAGTTTTTGAACGTGAAATGTTCTCCAACTGTAGACGCACATTTGTCTCAAAATAGTGATTCATTTCATTTAGAGGATAAACAAATTATGAAATTCTAATTTCGAATTTTAAATTTTCGCTTACCATTGTAATGGCCAGATTGCCAGCTATACAATAACGTTTTTTTTAATCATGGAATAAAAACTCTTTTGTATTAAATTAGGTGTTTCAATTTTTTTACAAATTAAAACGAAGGTGATTCGATTTTTTTGATGCGAAGTGTATTTTTCAATATTGCTTCGAGTGATTCAGTGTGTACCGTGCATATAGTACAGTTTGCTAGATGAGTAAAGAATATTAAATTCACGTGTGTCGATTTTCAGAGAAATCGAGTCACGTTGCAAGTGTAGATGCGCTAGTGTAACGAGAATTATTCAGTAAATGAGTGGCAGCGGGGCGGTGAGAGCGGCGCCCGTGTCTCAGGTACTCACTGTGCACTGATCACTTGTACCGCAACCAACACTAACACTCTTACTCATTACACCGATATTTAAATAATTTATTGAGTTCCACGCTGATAAAATAGAAAGACTTACTTTCTAGGTATTCGCTTGCAAATTATAAGCCAACAAGCTTTTGCCCGCGACTTTGTCTGCGTGGATTATTAGTTCCCGTTCCCGGGGGATTTCAGGGATGAAAACTAAACCAACTGTCCTTTCTCGGGTCCCAGACTATATCTGTACCAAATTTCATTTAAATCTGTTCAGTGGTTTAAGCGTAAAGAAGAGACAGACAGACAGAGAGACAGACAGAGTTACTTTCGCATTTATAATATTAGTATGGAAGTACGGATTCATTCGCACTGTTAGATAAAATATGATGTACTAAGCATTCAGTAACTTTTCATTCATCCAGTATAGCAACACTTATACTATACATTTCAGGGGCACTACAGCGACCAAAATGTGGACCGATAACACTAATATTTATAATTTAGTAACTTGAGCTTATCGAAGATGAAGGTGGGGAACAAATCTATGCATTACTTGAACAAGTTATATTGTGAACATTTTTTTAAGCTTTCATTTGTGTCGCACTTGTAGAAGTAAGTTACTTAAGTTCTTCTACAAGTTTATTAGAATATAGTCTACATCTACCACAAAAATATGTAGTACCAGTTGTTCTCTTCACCTGCGTTATGTGTGGTGTTTGGTTACTGCACTGCTCCCGTGGGACATAACGCGATTTTGCCAATGTTACTCGTACACACATACAATCAAATCTTTCCTATTTGTTAATGTGTACAGATTTTACGCAACTTGAAAAAGCCTCTGTGCCCCATGACGTATTATAACATTTTCAAAACTAACCCATCAGTATGCAGTACACAGCTACAAAGCTATCCCTAAGCCCGGAGCTCCATTACTTGATAAGTTTAATGAACACAGTTGCTTATAGAGCGGTGTGTGTAATAAGCTTCGCGGTGCTTATCCGAGCGCAATCGTAAAGTATTCGCGGGGCGTGCTCGCTGACACCGCTGTACAGAACACCACGCAGCAAGCACGGACAGAAGGTCTGCTTATTGCATTAGAGTGGACCAAAGTGTGGCAGCCTGCAGTGTTCGGGAACTGATTTGCCTTGCACCAGTGCAGTGGTGTGTTGTTAGTAGAGATTCTGCGTGTCTCTGCGCGGTGTGCCGCAGGTGTGCACGGTGTAATTGTCTGCGGCGCGCGTTAATGAAGGCGCTACAAACGATAACCTCTGCGACTATGCGCGCCTCCCGCCGCCGCCTACTTCACCGCTACACAATACATTACAATATAACCGCGTTTTCATTATAGATAAAGGTTTAGAATTACGCTGTCGTTGACTTTCGTGGTATTGTGTTTCGAATTTAATAATCAGGGCGTTGTAAGCATGTAGTTAATTTGAACCTCAACAGCTTTAGGCCTATAAAGGGACTACTAACGGCACATCTATGTTTAGCTAGTGAGACCTCAGGTCAGATAATCATATTTTTAGTAGAAGCCTAAACCAATAGCGTTTTTATACCTCTGGCTAACTAATGAATTGATTTATAATCCTAGCAGTGACTAATTTGGACAATATAACACTGAAAATACGTCCAAACCGGGGTTTCACTAGTCGAAGTTCACCATGTAACCTAACACGAATGATTCAATAACATACATTACGATAATTAGGGATTGAAAGTCTGCCCTAGATGCCTCTAGATTAGAGTGGGTAAAGTACTATACAGATTATTAGGCTTTTTAACGTAAGTGACACTTGTATACATACCTAGTATTCTAGGTATATATACAGGTGTGACTGTAAGTCACAGGTCAGGGCAGTGTGACAGGTCTGACTGTAAGTCACACTTGTATACATACCTAGAATACTATGTATGTATACAAACCTAGAATACATTCCTATTTTCACTTGTATACATACCTAGAATACTAGTTATGTATACAAGTGTGACTTACAGTCAGATCAACCATTGTATGTACTTACATAATGTGTGGCACAGGTTACAATTAGCTTGTGTCAAGCATATAAAGTAATTTATGTTGCGGTGGGTAACTTGTTACTTGGGCGAAATATTTGTTGAGCCTCAGATTTCCGTCCTAAGTAGGTATAAACATGCATGTAAACACCGCGATTGCGTCAGGTAATCCATACTTTCATACTTAATATTATAAATGCGAAAGTAACTCTGTATGTCTGTCTCTTCTTCACGCCTAAACCACGGCGGTTCCGTGACTCAAATTTGGTACAGATATAGTCTGGGACCCGAGAAAGGACATAGGATAGTTTTCATGGTAATCCCCCGAGAACGCGAACTATTAATCACGCGGATGAAGTCACGGGCAAAAACTAGTATCTAATATAGATAATAATAAGGTTTTCTTTTCGAATCATAGATTAATTTTCAACCTTTTTCTTTACAAACAATACATTTCTAATTTGTAGTTAAACGTTACCTGCTAGACTCACCTGTTTTACAAATAGCATGTTATGAGTACTAGTGTAAACGTCACAGGAACTAAACTGCACGTCACTTTAGCAGATCTCACAGGGGGTCATAACACTGCCGAGTAATGAATACTCACGACGCGTACATCGCTGGCCCGCTGCAGCCGGCCGCGATTTATGACCCACTGAGCGAGCAGTGAACTATGATCTGCTGTCCGTAGTGCATCAACTCGCCTTCATTATATTGATACCGACCTGTGTGGTTCATTTATAAATATATAGCTATGAGCGATGCGCCGCGCACTATCTGTAATGTTCTTGACAAATACCTGAGGGAAAACTTATATGATAACCTGACGCAACGAGCGCGGCAGTTTATCTATCTATAACCTATTTAGAAAAGACGTGGGCATGTCCTGTTGTTCAGCTCATCATCCGGTAGGTATGGGGTATCAGTAATTAGTCCTTAATGAATGGAATGCAGCGCTCATTATTGACTGTAATAGGCGGTCGTGGGTCACAGTTCAGTATTGCTCTCCGACTTGTCGCCGATACTGTCTCGTGTTAGCGGTGTTTATCGCATTGATCTGTGTTCGCGCTCCGTATTACTCCAGAGCCAAAATTATTAGAATGTTTGGTCAGTTGGTAATTGTTAGACAACATTCTGAAATCTAAAAATTACAATTATTTGGAGAAATTAAATACAACAAGTTATTTTATACAAACACATTAACATAATTATAATGTATAATAAATCAAAATTAAGGTACCTAAATATCAGTGAGTACGCGTGGCTACCCGGTTTGCCACCTGTCGTCATCGCTTGACAACATTATTAAAAAAGCCCACCGCGTAATGTTATCTTCGCTAGAGATAGATGGCACGTTGAGATTGCTTCCTACCATCACGCTCACTTCCACCGCACGAGTCATGTGTCACGTCGAGGGTTTTATTATTATTTAGCGCGCCGCTGTGATTTACGACGCGATTACGCGCGTGACACGTCACTGCGTCACGGTGACACGTCACTGCGTCACTGTGACGTGTCGCTGATGACCCGGTGACGTTTTGAGGCACACGGTCGCTCCGTCTGTTTGCAAAGTCCACCATCCGCCAGACTGACAAAATTAGGTACTACTATTCATTTATGTTTACTAATATCTCTATCTGTATATTTTGTAATCTTTGTTTGTCAATTTTTGTAATCTGTGTTCTTCGTTACCTATCTACTGTAGTCTCTTCTCTTATTTTTACTGACTCAACTATCTGTGAAAACTTTTAATTGGCCTTAGTCTTAGTAATCTGTTTTTTATTTTCTGTTATTAGCTGTAAGTATTCCTAATTAAAAAAAAATATACTTTTGCGAGTTACTTTTGGTGTTTCGTGAATATCAACTAGCCAACACTTTCACCTCTGTGTGTCTCGTTGTCAAGTAAATAATTACATACTAAACAACCTTTAGCTTTGACTTCATTAACATTCTAAACTATACATAGATGAAAGTATGTTTATCAGTTGTCTGGTTATCATAGTATGTACAAGCTCTGTTTAGTTTGGTACCAGATGGCTGGGTGTGAGTTGTCCGACGATATTTTTATTTATTTAATCTTTTATCATAATTCAAGTAGCAACTTAAATGCTAATAACTGTCAAAGTGTTCCGCTAGTTGGCACCAAGTGAAGGCGATGGTTTGCGACTACTCACCCACCTCACACTAAATCCTAA
Source organism: Athetis lepigone (assembly GCA_033675125.1). Classification (NCBI taxonomy): domain Eukaryota; kingdom Metazoa; phylum Arthropoda; class Insecta; order Lepidoptera; family Noctuidae; genus Athetis; species Athetis lepigone. The sequence goes on from CM066218.1 coordinate 21,285,631, forward strand.
TCGCGAGTAACTTCGTCTTTCACTGACCTATTATAATAATTTAGCTGCAGTCAAGTTAAAGTCACGACGTACAGTAATAAGCAGCAGGACCGCAACAACAGCGGGTTTTATTTAATACATAATTGGAGAATAACAGCTGCAGCATAAGTATGTGCATCTTAACATCTTAATGTGTTGCGAGTGATGTAAGTGAGCTTTCGATAAATACGATCAAGTATTATCTATTACTGCTGCTTCCTTGCAAAAAGTAGACTTCTGTTTCTTCTTTGTCATGTGTTCGGCGCCGTTGCTCTAATTCACATTTGATTACGTGTTACAGCACGTGTGAGAGTGCTGGTACTACTCTTGTCCTCCACTCTTGTAATCTGAGCCCATCGCCTCGCTTCCCACATCCAACACTTTCTGGGAATAACGCTTCACGTGGATAATGACTACTCATCATCATTACGTTCCACGCGTACTGCCTCGGGGGATAAACACAGGTTAACATTATTTTTATAAAATTATTATATTATTACGGTATTACCTTTGTGATACCAGCCTCCACACTGTTCCATGTCTCGATTTATCTCGTAATTGTGTTACGTTTGTAAATGCTGGGAATTACTCAATTCGATTTCTCTCGTTAGTCCTGCGACTTACAAGTCGCCCTTTCCAAATGAACGTAAAGTAAGCCCAACACGAGCGGTTCACACGGCGGTAAATACATATCGTGCCACCGTTAACAATGCTAACTAGGCGACAAAACAAGCTGATTACCAGCCGAGCGCCCCCGAGCGGCCCCGAGCGCGGCCGAGCGCGTCGTGTCGCTCGGTGATATCCGTCTAATGAATTCAGTGCGCCGCGTCTACCTAACTTGCGCTATTTCAATTACTGCACCCGCTACACAGGTACGTACGCCCCTACGGCGATCCCGCGTTCACTCCACGTACGTAGACGCCCGTGAACGGTAATTGGAGATAGCTACGTGCGCGCGCCCAGTAATGGATACTAAACATGTACAGAGTTGTGGTATGAGCCGAAGGTAGCGGCTCGGCTAGGTGTCTGCATTCTCAATTAGGCAATTCTAGGATCGTAGGTAGCACGGCCTGTGACCTCACCGAGGCGAGGTGGGAGGAGGATGCCTGTATTATGTGCGACAGAAATAATAGCCGAGTGCCAATAATTGGTGCAATTGACATTCTCAAGCTCCGCGCGGTGCGAGGGCGGCATCCCTGATGCGCGCACGTCCCTCGGCGCTATCACGATGCTAAATTCGCGTGTCGACGAACTTTTTACAACAAAACAATACGAGGGCAAGCTTATGGTGTGAAAGTTCATTTTCATAACAGAAAGGGCTTTAAATTCTGATTGAAAGAAAAGTATCTGAAGCATAAAATAAGATGGGCAGATTAAGGTATTAGGGCTGGCCTGACACCGGCCAGCCAGCGACGACGACGCGACGACGCGGCTCTAAATACTTCCAAACAGAGCTCGTGTGGCACAGTAGCTCAGCACGGCCGCAGTCGCCGCCGCGTCTATAGGACGTCATCCATCAGGATTTCGCTTCACATGTCAGAATTTTATGGTTGTCGCGCTGCTAACTATGATTGATATCAGCTCTTCTAACACTCTAAGTATTCAGAAACGAATCACTTGTCGTTTGTCATTTTCCTATCATCCGTATCCGTACTAATATTATAAATGCGAAAGTAACTCTGTCTGTCTCTTCTTCACGCCTAAACCACTGAACCGATTTGAATAAAATTTAGTACAGATAGTCTGGAACCCAAGAAAGGACATAGGATAGTTTTCATCCCGGAAATCTCCCGGGAACGGGAACTATTAATCCACGCGGACGAAGTCCAGCCCAGCCCAAGACAGACAGACAGAGTTTCTTTCGCATTTATAATATTAGTACGGATAAATGATTTGAGTTTGAGAGTTTGAGTTATCCAAGTGTGTTGGTTGGCTTCCAGTGTAACAGGATTGAGCTGGATACCAGCGTTTTACGTGAAGCGATGCCTATCAGACCTTCACAATCAACTGGGCGACACCATATCCTTTGGTTTGGTTGGTCATACTTCCTGGCTCCTAACTAGGTACCCGTAACGACTTTCAAAGTCCTACGAATGACCGGGACCAACGTTTTTCCTTGCTTTCCGAGGCACGGGATGTCAGTGTTGTCTAAGATAAACTTTAGAAAGTACATATGAATTGAAAAAGTCACATTGGTACTTGCCCGGTTCACTGGGGCATCACGAGATTATTTTTGAATTAACAATAATATCTAATAATACATAGTTCGTTGAGTTCGCGTCCGCATTTTAATAAATAAGGCTAACACTGAAATGATCGTTACCTTAAAACAACTCGTTTGTTTCAAAAGAATCAGAAACACTTTTGCCCTTACTAATGATCACTGTGTAAAGTTATGCAATGAATAAAGCCTGTGTAACCAATGATATTTTAAGTAAAAAAGTGTAGATAGGTTATATGCAGTCAAAAAGTGGCACATTAAAAGTTTGCCAATTGGCAAACATGATACTGAGTATTGCGTTGACATTTGACGTTTATCTCTTTTTCACTCGCACTACTTCAATCATGTCATCCTACTTTGACGTGTAATGTATGTGTGCGTTAGTGTGCCGTTTTTTATTATAGAATTTCGTTTCGGTGCCTTTTTTACTTAAAAAATATCATTGTGTGTAACCATACATTTTTTGACGTATAAACCTGTCATAACTTTATGCAGCGTTTTTTAGTAAGGCGCTATGTGTGTAGTTGTAGACGTTAGAGCTGCACGATCACAAAGTTTTAAGTAATCTACCGGACCCGCTAACATTCCTCATTGTCTGGATACTTTAAAGAAAATCTTGAGGTAAGCTCTTCGTGTGTGGTGTTTAAACTCTGCTAACTACATTCATTCTCTAGCTATGGAATGAATTCCCCGCGGCTTCATCAGGGCGTTAAATAATATGTTTAGCTGCTGGTCGGGATATTGTATTACTCCGCCGGATAACTTGTCATCTGACTAAAAATAGTAGTTTTAAAGCTGAGGGTAATCAAATACCAAATAGTCAAAAAATAGCCTAAAGCATGACGTCATGCGTGTTCGGTGACGTCAGCTGGCACGTTATACGATTGTGTGGAGTGTGCGGAGTGACGCGGCTAGCGCGCACGTCTGTGCCTCACACCACATGAGAGAGTTCCAACCCGCAGGACTACGCTCACTGATAGCCTTCTTTGCACTTGAGGAAATAAGTTATACCTGTATACCGGCGGCCTATCTCATCATGGGACTCACTATAAGTTATCCTGTATTCTCTTGCGTAAACTGATAACCATTAAAAAGGCAAGCAGTCGTATACCTAAGTGAGCCAAGTAGAGCACGGGTCTTACGGTCATACAAAATCGCAAAATCGGCAATTAATAAATTAAAATCATCCTGTAAGCAATTTCATTGAGTACTTCTCAATATAGGGTATAACAGCATTATCTTTATATTAGATTAATGTATCCCCTCACTACCAATCGCGGTTTAAAACTATAGGTATCATGAACTAGCTGTCTCCCGCGGGTTCACCCACATATTTGGTTGTGTTGTGTTGATGTTATAGAACCCTCGAGCCTTTCTCGATAAATGGGCTATCCAACACAAAATAATTTTTCAAAAACCAGGTTCCTGGAATTAGCACGTTCAACCAAACAAACTTTATAATATTAGTGCAGATATATCACTTCAGCTTTTGATAACTTATCTTTGAAATAATTGCACAACAACCTTTAACAAATGCGTAACCATAATTAAATGAATAGAGTTGATGTGTTGCGGGGGTGGTCACCACTCCGCTTCCTGTCACAGCTTGGGTCTAACCTCAGCCTCAGGGCTTGAGTCAGCATAGCTCGACACAATAATTTGGTAATTAAAAATACTTTATTTATTACTCTTAGACCAGCACACCAAAGTAGTTTCATCTACAGGTAACGTTGAGCTGAAGCAGCTAACTCGAGCCTCTCGGAGCGCGGTCATCACGCCGGGCGCATGTAGTTAGTCGCGGTCACGCCGCGGTCCCGCGTACACTAACTCATTGCAATCACATTACATGCGTGCCACTAAACGCGATGCTATTCATTTTAATTACCTACCATTAGCGACCGCTGGCTACGTGCCGCCGCATGCCCTGTACATCGATTCTTACATAAACGTTAAACCAAATAATATTTAATCTGACCTGTCACCCCTGATTTGACTCTTACATTCGGATTGTAATTTACAAGACGATTGACGACCGAGACGAATCCAATTAGTATGATAATGTACTTCAGTAAGGTTTATATTACAGGATTTACAAAGAGTAATTCAAAAGGGGAGCCTGACAAACAATTGGCTATTAGCAACGTGCCGGAAAATGAGAAACGTCACGGCAGGACAGAAACTTATATAAAAAGCTATGAGCTAGAACTAACTGTGCGGACGCGGCCAGACGAGCGGTGCGCGGCGCTGCCTCTAGCTTCATGCGCCTATAAGTAGTGTTGACATTATCTACACTGAGTGGGAACATTTTAACAAATCAAAAAAGATGGAGGTTCTCAATTTGTCTTTTTTTTTTGTAATTTGTTTTTTGTTACAAAAATATATATTTTGTTATAGGACCGGCTTAAAAAAAATCAGAATACCTCCGAGGTGGTCCCAAAAAAAATTCGTAAAGGTCTAATGTAGACTTTTAGAGATAGACCCTCAAAACAGCATTGGAAGTGAGATTTGTTTATGGTAAAACGAATAAATTGTCAGTTACCAATTGCCCAGCCATTACAACTGATCGTGGACATTGAAGTCATTATGCATATATTTTTGTTATAAATCTTTCTTCGTTTGAGATATTGTAAAATATACATGGTCGTGGCAGAATTGTGGTGTATTTTCCACAAATGCCATTAATAACGAGTTGAAGTTGAAGTCCTTTTCGATGAACACATAATGACACCCCTGTTATTATGCCCCCTGTCGTGCGGAAGATCAAACACATTTACATATTGGGGTATTTTACTATTTAGCTTTTCTTAATTGATTTTATGATACTTAGGTACTTCTTACATAGATACCAATATAAGAAATTTTTAAAAAAAATACCGAATATCAGAATCGTTACCTTTGTAGTGTTTGTAGTTATGTTATAATAGTTTATAATAATAATAATATATCCATACTAACACAAGGCAAGTCTGATTTGAGCTTGCTTTCTATCCCATTAGATTATAGCTTGGTATAACAGTTAATAATAATAATATCTCGGAATTAATTGTCCATCTCGCATGCACTGTATGTTTCATCGTGACACGTATGTATGTCGTACGATACATCTCTGAAGTGGTTTATGCATGAAACTGAGCTACAGATCACGATTCATATTAAGTGTGTTACTCGCGACGATACATATAAATTTACTAATTTATTTTATTGAATCGACAAGTGTGTTTGTAGAATCATAACATAAATATACTACTACTATCTCGCCGTGTAGAACAAGTCAATATTATTGAAATAGGTTCGTGTTGGTTTAGAGACAACAATGCTTAAAACATGATGATTCAAGCGTAGTATATACTTTAGTAGTACAATGTTCTAAGAAAGGCCTGCGGCGCGTGTGACGAACGCATTACACATTCCCCTCGCGCCGCAGCAGACGGCGCTGAAATACGTTTCGGAAATCACTGAAATACAAATACAATGTTTGTTTAAAATTCAACGATGAAACGTGGCGCACAATCCTGAAGGAACGTTTCTTTTTATGGGGGTCACTCCAGTAAATAACTCGTCTTCATTTGGGGGCTTCGCAGTCGAGTCACGCGTCGCCCCCCGCGCCCCCCTCCTCCCCCGGGGGTCGCCTGCGCACTGCCCACCACTTTGAATATTTGAGCCATGCATGTCTAAGTGTAGCTGTCGTTTAACGTGAGTAATGGACATGATGTTTCAGTGGCCGCGACACTAGCAACAAGTCATTATACCCGCTCCATCGCCGTCACGTTACATTTGTATTAAACATTTACCATACCTTAACTACGCGTTTTTACTCAACTGCTGACACAAATAGTTTACTAATTACATCTTACGCAGCCACGTTGTCCTAATACAAACTTAACATCAACACCTTAGCAATCTAGCAGCGGAACAAACGGAATAAAGACGACTAGCTTTCAGATATCTATCGCTTGTTTTACACAATGTATCTGATCCACACAGCAGCACGTCCCGGTGATGACTCATAACGCGTCATTTCTATTCATCGGCTTTCATCCGTTAAGTATACATTCTTCCAAGTGCCTAAAACTTGTTACTGTCTAGAAGCTATTCTTATTTTCATTTCGATAAACATTCAATATTCTGTAGTATGTCCATATAAACAGGGGTGCATAACTACCATACAATATATTATGTCGTTTGTTTCCTCGTAAAAATGTAGAAGAAATAAAAGCATTGAACAACAATTACAGCAGACGATTTCCAAATTCATGAGGCGAGTGCGGCGCGGAAATGTGCAATCGACGATATTGCGCGCGCTTCCGACGCGACTACACTAACTGTACACTCTATATATATTAAAAAGCTGTATCTTCTCTATTTATACGCTTTTAAATTGGTAATGTGAAGCTGCTTGCTATTTCAGTTCGATTTTTAAGCATACATGTATAAGTGTTCGCGTATTGTCTTGTTAGTGATTCAGCCAGTCGTAAGGTAGATAAGGAGCCGGACATTTCCATAGAAATCGGTTCATTTGTTAGTGACATTCACGACGAGGCGGTAAGTGGTGCTCATAAATACGCACACTTTACTGTGCCGTGCAACACCATGTCTGCCGCGCCGATAAGACGAATATGGTTTTATTACATTTTATTTGATCTCTGTGATATTGACTCATGCTAGAAGCAAATTGTCCTTGTAAAAACTAATCATTTGGGTTGACAATCTCAAAAAGAGAAACAATGGTATGAATTCACAGAAATTACAATGCCAAATTCCAATAACGAATTCAAGGCTCATTAACAACTTTTTACGTAAATGTATGTTTTTACGTAGGTAATTTCAGTGTTTAGCTACATTGAGCTCATACAGGTGTTTCGGGAGGCTTTAGTGTCAGTGACCACTATGGGAGGACCATATTGTTGGTTTGGTTTTGGTTTATTGGTTTATTGTTTATTGTTAATTAAAACGGTATACACCAATTACATTAATTAACACGGGGAAAAAAAAAATACATTAACAAACACAAATAACAAAAGAAAAAAAAACAGATTATATCTTAAATTACTAACAATACATCACAAAAAAGATAGAAAAAAAAAATACAATAACTTACGAACAAATAATAGAGGACACTCTTGCATACTTTCCCTCACATGACATTGTTAATCCGAGTTAATACAAAGAACAGATTATCAATGCATGAAGCTCGCCATGTCACAGCATTCTCTTTACTCGAGTCAATAATTATTATGTATGCTGCATAAGATAAAATAATTATGATATCTACAAAATTGTGCGGTAATAACTTACATCAATCAAAGATCAAAATGCTTATTTGCCAAATAAATACATACATTATTACAAGGAAAGATCTTACACATTGTAGAAGTCGAAAGAAGACTAATCTGACGCGTGGTCGCGTGGTGGCATGGTCGCGTGGTCGCGTGATCGCGCCTGCCACTTGTGTGTGACGCTGTAGTGTTATTATTACGAATTCCGTGAAGCGCGACCACTCTGTCGCGTGCTCGACGACGCTCGTTTTTATTAGCGAGTGAAGACATAAATCAGAGATTACTTTGGTCTTGTTATCGAGTATAAATCAGTAGCCCGCCGCGCCGGTTGTAAAGCTGCGCCACGTCGACGGTACAAAACAACGGCTGTCGCGCGGTGGATTGTTATTAGATTGGTCACTTTGTGTTACATCTAATTAGAATTTGTAGTCATCATATACATTAATGTTTTTAGCAAGTTTGTCGATGATATTTTGGCAGAGTTGGATCTGGTGTCAATACAATTTATTATATGGGATACACTTGTGTATTTTACTTTATTTTTCTGAATAAACAACTGCAATGATTTCACACCACTTTCGTCTGCGTTCCTCATACAAGTTGTAAACAAACATTTTCTCTTGTTATAGATTTTTTAAAGCCTTTTGTTGTGTAGGTGCGTCATAATGGTATTAGTCGAAAATAGTGGCTTTTCTCTACTGTAATTATTATTTCACACCTTTCTCACAATTCATCCTAACTATCGATGAAAACAAGAGTTCAGTAATATTTGAGATTATCGCGAACAGACAGATAGGCGGGGAAGAATATTATTATATGGAAGCTGCGTGCGCGCTGGCTGGTGTCGTGGTAGTGAGCACTTCTGCTGGAAGGAGCTCGACCCTCAGCTCGGTTAGTTGGTGATATTATTAGAGCTCCCATCAGCAATGTGCCAGTAGTAGGCTGGAGTCGGGACTAGCGGTTTCATTACTCACCACAACTATGTAACATTACTGGAACTACAAGCATTACAAATCAATATTGTATTTCTTATACCTAATTTTATATTCTCCTAAACCAAGGGACCATAAATTAAACAAGATAAGTTTGTGCAAACTGCATGCTGCGCATAGTATATGCAAATAGAGCAGAGTGGGACTGTGGGAGCCGCTCGGGGCGCACTGCGACACCGCAATGCGTTGCTGCACTCATCGGCGCCCGGTCGCATGTCGCAAGCGGATAGTCGTATCATCATTCAGCGTTCCACTTCTAAAGGTTTCTGGGTTCCTCTGTATTATACTCTGTACAGACGAACCGCCGGAGAATCTCATTGAAACCTGTTTGCAAACATTGTACTCACTGCTTGAGATATCTCCATATGTGGAGTCAATCCGTCTCTTTTGGACAATAGATTACCAAAGTAGTTAGATATTATTAGGGGTCCATTAAAAACTACTTTTAAAATGAACCCTTGGCTTGTTCTGAACTGAATAAGCTAGTTAATAAATTGTAAAGTGGAAGTTAGAGTGCGGTGGAGCCGTGCAGTCGGCTGAGCCGGACGACATTCGGCGCGAGGACAATGAGAGGCGCTCGACCGAGTACCGCTGACGTGCCTCCACGCAGTCACTTCCACAGGTCCACAGGTGACTATATATAGCAAATTGATTTTTATTCCTGAAGTAGGCGAACTAGGCAAGTCTGCACCTGACACCTCGTCACAAAGTTTTTAAAATCTTTGATAAACTTTTCAAAAACAAAAACTCTGTTCTAAACTTCAGAAAATTAAAAATGCACACGTTTCGCTGGAAATATTTAGAAGAGCGTTTATCGAATGGTGACAAACGGAAATTTATTCGACAAAAACTTCCCCGAAGAAAATGAAAGAGGGTGAGGGATGATGGCGGGGTGACAGCGCTACCGTAAATAAGTGGAGCGGCAAATTGTCCATTTAAATTGTATGAAAAGCTGTGGATTCGGCCGGTTTGTGCGTAACGCTCAAGAATCGCGTAGCAGCGCATACATTTACATTCCACCGCGCTGCAGACGAGCGACGCGGCCGACGTCGCGGTGCGGCGACAGAACAGTCGCACGCCGCAGCGCGCTTGCCGTTGCACGACATTCTCTATTCTCCACTAAAAGCTGAATTCTTTAGATTGATTTCATTCTGGAAGCCACGATAGCGAAGTTAAAAGGTTGATTTAGCGTTCAGTTTCTGTTGTGGCCGTTGGGAATAATACGGCAAGATAAACATAATAAAAGAACAATATTTCGAAATTGGTTTCCATAGCTCATGTAACCTAACCTGTACGATAAAGAAGTTGAAACTTTAAATTTTCAGCAGATTTTCCCGTCTGCTCGACGAACAGCGCCGTCAAGATAGTAAATTCTGCATTTAAATAAAATCATTGCGAAGCCCGCACCCGCACCCGCACCCCGCACCCCGTCGCCCGCGTACTCCCATCTCTCGGTATAACAACATCTCTGCAATCTACGTTTATTTTATTTGGAAACAACAGTCGCCCGCTGTCCGGACGATTCGGACCGGTCCGAGCTGATTCGAGCGCGGTTTGCTGATACAAGCGACGAATGATACAAATTAATATATTCTGACCCAAATTATCGGTATTCATTCTATTTCCCGTTCAAAGCCGACGCGCAGGCGCTGAACGTGAACAGTACAATTTGAATTTTAGGGACTCATCAAAACATCTCTTGTTATTACACAATTTACATTTCGCCGGCTAACTCTCCAGCACCCGCTCACGAAACAAGTCATGTTTCAACAATTTAGCGCAAAGCCTCACGTTTTCACGACGTAAGCTGTCGTTATCTGTCCGCCGCCGAGTGCGCCATTTTTTTCAGCCGAGCGTGGTCTGTGAGCTTCCGGCGGAGCGGAGCGGGGCGAGCGGAGCGCGGCGGGGGAGCGGGTGCCCTCCGAGCATTTGCATACATTTACATCATAATCCTTGTTGTTTGGCGGTATTCGCGCAGCATTTGACTCGGATATTATTTAGATTACATGGGGCGGTGCATTAGGACGCCGCGGGTCACATAGTTTCATCCAGACTGGAGCTCGCTCATTTGTTTATGCTGCTAGCTTGTAGCAGTTCACTGAGCGGAGCTGAATTTACGAACGATTAACGAGCTCACTACTAACAATCGGTGCGGCGCTGTTCGCGACAACAAATTATGAGCCCTTTAGCAGTTTCAGTTTAAGACAACTCACATTAGTTATCTCATTCAACCTATTAGGTATCAGTTCTTAGTAATTTGTTTGTAAAGACAGCAAAAATACAAAAAACAGTAACAGCAAAAGACAGTAGGGACGACATACGTTCACAGAGAGAGGCCATGGTAGAGCGAGTGAACTTTGCCTTAAGTCGTGTGTCCCAATGGGGCCATCACAATCTAGTGCAGTTCAATGCCGCCAAAACGCAAGCGTGTCTGTTCTCCGCTAAACGGAGCCCATTCGACCTGGCTCCTACTTTCCGAGGTGCACCTGTAAATGTAACCGGCTCCCTAGAACTCCTTGGCATGGAGTTGAGTTCTGACCTCAACTTCGGCACTTTCATCGAGTCCAAAGCACTGACTGCGGCGAAAAAGCTGGGCATCCTTAACAAGGTTAAGCGGTATTTCACGCCGGGACAGCTTCTAACGCTTTATAAAGCTCAAGTCCGATCGTGTATGGAGTATTGCTGTCACCTATGGGATGGCTCAGCCAAATGCCAACTGGCCGCATTGGACTCGGTAGAACGCAGAGCCAGAAGGTTGATTGGCGACAAGAAGCTGGTGGCCCAACTACAACCTCTAGCCCATCGGCGTAAAGTTGCCTGTCTGGCGGTGTTTTACAGATTGCACTTCGGTGAGTGTGCTCATGAGCTACACGAGCTCATTCCCCCGTCTCCGTTTTTCCACCGGACATCTAGACGTACGGCGGGATACCACCCTTTCTTGGTCGATATTCCTCGTATCCGCACGCAGCGTTTCTCGAATTCCTTCATTATGCGCACCGCAAAAGAATGGAATTCCCTGCCGGCGTCTGTGTTCCCAAATGCATATAACCCGGATATATTCAAGAGACGAGTGCATAGGCATCTTTTGGGTGAGCTCGCTCCATCGTAGGCCCCGTCTATGCTCTCGGGCTAGTCTGGGACCAAGAGCAAGCCCATATATGTAATAAAAAAAAAAAAAAAATGTTCATCATTCGAATAATTTATGCTAATCATAAATGTACCTATTGAACTCAGAGGTACTTTGAATGTGAAGCGCCCTAACAAATAACATAACTATTAGTTTGTATTGCTGCACCATGTGACCAGACCCTAAAGGGAACGATTTCAGTCTCCACTGAGACCTGAATGAGGCCCACATCAACAAGTTGTGTTTAAATAAGAGCTAACTAAATATTGTGTGCCGGCAGTGCGCCGCACGTCCGGTCGTTTAGCCCGGACGTCCGGCGGCAGTAGTCGAACACACACCGTCCGCTCACTTGGACTCAACGTTGTGATTTACTTACATGCGATTCTCCATTAATCGCTTTTAAATAAAACTTTTGGCAAAATTCTATTCTAATTTTTTTCCTTACATCGTTCATAATGTATTGACAAATTCTATTTCCTTACACCCTTGTAGGTGTAGAAATCTTGTTATTTTTTTTTATCCAACTACTCGTTCGCGAGATAAAGGGTCTTGTCAGAAATACTGACTGATAGCAATGTGATCTTATAAGAGTACCGGTTTTTTAAATAGTTAAATATAAATAATACTACATATTTTATAGTACGAAATCCATACTAATATTATAAAATCATATTTATTTTGTAAATAGGTTATAATACATAACACTTATTCTGGTATCCATACTTATATTATAAATGCGAAAGTATGTCTGTCTGTCTATTCTTCACGCCTAAGCCACTGAACCGATGTGAATGAAATTTGGTACAGTCTGGGACCTGAGAAAGGACATAGGATAGTACTGTTTTCATCTCGGAAATCCCCCGGGAACGAGAAATGTTATTCAACGCGGACGAAGTCGCGGGCAAAAACTAGTATTTTATATTGTATACGTAGAAACTCAAATCTAACTAAGAAACACAACAAAAAGCCTCAAGTACCAGCTACTTACAGACGCGTAAATATATGAACTACTTGTAGGCGTGATGATTCTTTTATATTTCACTTACTGTTGACAAAAGAAATAAATCAGTTTAATAAAAAGACATCAACGCGTACTACTGCACCTTTTCGTAACTGTCGTCGCTTTCACATTTTAACGTATTTATTTACTCTTCTTTGCTAAATAAAGAAAATAATATCCTTAACATAAACTAATTGATTGATTGTCAAGTTTCTGTGACGATTCACCATTATGTGTCATGGCAGCGATATATTTCTAGGCTGAAACATAACACCAATGAACAAAATTGACAAGTTTGTCGTCGTGCTTTCGATTTCGTAAAACACAAACTTGTTAAAACATAGAATTTTCAGCGATATGTGACATGTCGCCTGTCAGCTTTATTAAGTAGTGCCCAGGGGGCACTCGGCGTGACACGTGACGTCAGCGTGACTGGCGCGCACCGCTAAGTAGCCGGCGACATCGGTCCGCGGGATGTAACACTGATTTATGAAAAGAGCCTCGTCACTACTCTGTCTATTTCGTCGAGATTATATGTATTATTTAAGAATAAGTAAGTTTTTGGAAGCAAGACATTTTTGAAGCAATACAGGAACGCTCGCTTCACTCCGTGAAAAGTATTAACTATATAAAAACTAAGACGAAACTTTTCATTCCATTTTAATAAATATTTCATCTTAATAATGTAAGCGTTTTTGAAACCAAGTAGAATGGTGATTAATATAATAATAATTTATAGAAAAACCTTCAGTTTCAGCACCACACCTTCAAAAATGTCCAGCTGTAAAAATGATGGTGAATAAACGTTTATTGTTATTTTAAAGGAGAAGCTGACTGACTGACTGACATTTCAACGCAGCACCTAAACTATAAGGTTTAGAACCTTGAAATATTGCAAAGAGATTCATTTCAGAATGATAGGGCACTAAGAAAGGCAATTTGCAAATTTACCCCTAAAGGGTGTAAAATAGCCACTCACGTGGTGGATTTTTAGTTTAGGGAAGGTATAATGTGTGAGGTTTTGAAGTTCAGGCCGTTACACGTGCACACTGCACAGGTGTACACAGACGAGCGCGATGGGGGAGGCGGCGAGCGCGATGAGGAGGGAAGGGGAGGACGCCTGACCTTGCCCCACTACACTTTGGTCCGCGATGCATATTCATTATGTTTTTCATTTCATTTCACACTTCAGTTAACTTGCCGTTACGGGCTATTTATTACCTGTCGACCTGGCAGATATAAATGTGATATATTTTACATTTGATGCTGTGCCTTTTCTTCAAAGTTAAGAATACTTGTGTTAAATAATAAGATAATTTGTACCTACTTCTTTTTCATAACAAAAAATAATTCCCTTGGAATTTTCTCCGAGGAACAAGGCTCCCACCTCACTCTTGCCTTAATTGGCTGGTTTGAGTGGAGAATCGCAAGAGCAAACGTGCTCGGGGGAAGGAAGTATTCCAGTAAGATGCTGGTAGGGATCTTGACCGTACTTCCGGGATTGTCCTGATAGCCGTGGAATACCTCTCCACTCCTCAAGCACCTCGATATATGTTGCCCCCTTGTCGCTACGTCACTATGTGCTAGCGACCGTTTTCGGGGGCCATTTACTGAGTGTGCAAGTCACCCCCTGCCTTTTTATCCATGTATACAAGCATTGGTTAGGCAGGGGCCATAGCCATTCAATAGTTTTAGATAAGTAATCCATCTTAGCAACCCAAACCCATAGTCCAATACTTTCTTTATTCCATGACCTGCAATAGACCACCACCAACCGGGGGTTGACCTTAGGTGCACAGTGGTGCATATAGGGATAATCGCCGGTTGGTGTCCCACTTCATATTATAAAGCTTTATTTAAGGGGCCTCTGCGAGTTGGCTTCGGCCCCTCGTACGCCTTCCAAAGGTCCGGGACCCCAGGGTCCCGAGAAACGTAAAGTTTGCAATGAAAATAATAATAATAATAAATCTTTATTGGTTGATGGAACTGATGGAAGCCGAAGAGCGAGAAAATGCGCGAAGTGACAATACGTCAGTGAGTAGTGACGCGCGGAATGTGCGGCGCGCGCGGCTCGCGTCACCGCGCCATATAGCAGGATGCTATTTCATTCTACCTATTGATGTACCGCTTCGTTATTGTACTAGTCATTGCTAGCATTCCGACGTGCTCAACGGACGCCTGTCACAAACTTAGCGCCTACTCTGTAGCTAAGGCTGCTTCAGAGAATGTAGTTGAGCAACCATGGCTGGTCAATACTGCTGCCGATGGAAGACGGTCGCTGATTGATACTAATAGGATAACAGACGTGTGGTACGCGTGCCCATACAGATGAGCGCCGGCATCGTTAAGATTCAGCGCATCAGCGCGGGTCCACGCGCCTGGATGAATAGTCGTGAGAGTCAAAATCGCTGGTGTACCATAACGAATTAAATTGTACTAATTACCAAACAAATGTACCTAAAATGTACTATTTTGTACCTAGGTCTAAAAAAACTGTACCTCCTTCATAACATAATTATTTGGAAATTTATGTACACCCGCCATATTGACATCAAGATAGCGGGTGTACTATGATATTTTATTAGTTAACTATTACCCATAAAATCTAATTACACTAAAAAAATGTACCTCAAAAGTAACTCAAGTAACTAGAAACACACACTTGATCAGTGAGATAGTTCCTGAGAAATAAAACAACCTCGTTTCGTTTACATATGTTTATTATCATTATACACATAGTACATATACAACGTGTCCCGGAAATCAACGTCAAGCCGAAAACGGGCAATAGGCCAATCGTGACAGTTATTAGAAAAATATAAAAAAAATCTTGGTCATGTACTTTTTAAAGGACATTGCTCAAAATAGCCTACTAATAATCTGGCATGAAACCTTTACAGTAATTCCTATTTTTTTTTTATAAAGTACTTTTTTTTTTGGTGAGTGGGAAATCATCCAATGACTGCTCCCGGCCTGGGTGCGGCGGGAGGGCGTGTCAGACTCTTACTGACTAAAACCCACTCATATTCCTTCGATTGCCCTTTATGTTCCAGGGTCCCGGTAACTGTTATAAACATAACATTCCGCAACTTTATAAAGTACTTTACTACTATTACAATATAATGGACAGGTGCTAATTTCAGAAACACTATAAAAAGTAACTCAATTTCATTTCAATCTCCGGTGTCAGATATTTTAGTTTAATTTGAAGTAAGTAGGACTAAGGTATTGTAGCTCAAGCCAAGTATTAAAATAAGTATGTATACCGAAATTAAAAAACTCAATATTCTCAGCGCTTGATCTATGAATAAGGTTTTAATACGAATATATAATGCCAATTTCACACGAGGGCAGAACAGTGAGGCAGAACAGTTATAATAATAATAAGTATTTATTTCATAAAAACATGGAACAGTGCACTAAGTATATATATATGTATATAATTATGTAGAACTACATTATTGGACTCTATCCCTTAAACTAGGTCTAGCCTGTATCTTAAGAGACAGGGTTCAGCCATTGGTTTAAACTAAATTGATTATATAATAAGATTTAGCAAATGAGAACAGTGTCGATTTGGATTATTATATTCATATAAACTCTCGAGTCATGAGTGGAATACATAACACCTAATATACACACACTGACAATCACAAACACGCACACACACACATGCACGCACTTATGACTCGAGAGTTTATATGAATGTGTACAGCTTAAGAGCCATACGTGAGAAGGTTTTCTGTAGAAAGGAAGGAGGATAAAGAGTTGCCTCACGGTTAAAACTTTACATTCGTCATATAGTTTGGTTGTGAGGAACATATAATATTTACGAGTCATCGTTTTAAGAAGCTGGCACAGAACAGTACTGTTCTGTGTGTTCAAACAGTAGCAGTACTTTTCTGCCCACTGTTCTGCCTGATGCCCATTTCACACGAGGGCAGAACAGTGAACAGAACAGTACTGCTACTGTCTGAACGCCCAGTTACAGTAGCAGTACTGTTCTGCCCTCGTGTGAAATGGGCAATAAAGCGATTGAAAGCGCTGTGTGAAATGAACAAGCCATTTGTTTAGAAAAAAAGATCAACATATTAGTCTATTGTTTTTCGTCAATTGAATTGACAGATGCCAACATTTGACCAGGGGCTCAAGTCTGCTATGGCAATAGTGGTTCAATGATCGATTTTTGACGTTTAACATCAAGCTTTTGACACATTTCCCATACAAAAACTGTCAAAAGTTGTCAAATATCCGATCAATGATTGGTCATTGAGACACGATTGCAATAGCAGACTTAAGCCCCTGGTTCTGTGTAATCTGGTTGTTTGCATTTTATTATTATTCCTTTCCGATGTTATCTACCCACTTGGCTGGACTACGGACTGAGATTTCCTCCTGAAATATCGACCTCCGGCTGTGATTGGCTGATGTACGGACCTACTAAGAACGACGACCTGGCATGGCGGTGGGTGTCAAGCAATGATATTTAAAAGAAGATACGCTACGTTCATACTGAGCGACGTTCTGTATTGTTGCGTTGTTATTACTTAGTACTTACATATAGGTGTCAACTACGACTGCGATAGATAATACGGAACTTATGACACAAAAAGAGATAGTAATCTGTAGTGTGTTGCGCTTGAAGTACACTAATGAATCATAGAGTATGCGGATTTGCTAACAGAAGAGACATTGAATATAACAATAGGTATGATCTATTAAATAAAACAACAAACAAAATAGTCATCCATTTACTTAAAATCCAATTAATAATAATATTTTTTTCTTTTTAGACACATGTATCCTTTCGAAGTAGTGTATTTATCTTCCTGTTCAAAAAGTGCAGAACAAATTGTACCACTTTTTGTAGGCATCCAGCCATGTTCACTTCTTTCTGCCTGTACCATGCTGACCCATTTATGTTTTGTAAGATCGTCACTCGGAAATCTAAAAAATAATATAACATAATAATCTGTTTTATCTAGGTAAATTACATATATTTTAATATTACTAATAAAATATCTAATAGCCTGCTATTACTGGTCTCATTCTATATTGTTTTTATTATGAACAGTTGAAAGCTAGAACTTATTATATTCAGCATAATATTATTTCAGCAACACGCTCACTAAGGCCTGCCAAACATTAGGCGCGCGCGTTCCTCTGGCGTATCAGCGACGCGGCCACCGCGTGCACGCCGCGAGTGCGCTATCATACAATAGGAGCCCGCGACGCACGCGCGGCGCTCGCGCTACTCATACGCCCGATTGTTTCGCACGCGTACCTAATGTCGGGTCAGCCCAACTAACAAGAAATCGAGCGATTCGAACGCTATGTATTTTGCCTTCGATTTCGCTTCTGGTTGATTAATCTATGACAATGTCATAATATCATAATGACATATTCCATTTGTCCTTGTCGCGCTGCAGTTGCTATCAGATTCTCTATCCTTTTCGAACCGCCATATTAAAAATCCGAAATTTATTTGTAAATGAGAAATAAAATCGTGAAAAAATACAAATATGACGTTCCTTATATCTTACTTACGTATGGTATGAAATTCCTTCACTCTTTTTTTATCTTGGAACCACAGTTTTACACTTTCTTAATACACAGCTCGACATTTAAGATTATTATTGTCACAAATGTCACACCACGGACACGTTTTGCTTCGCTCGCTGCTACTAGCCGACTAAGTGAAATTACAACAATTGTCTGAATTTGACTGCAACAATTTGCACGCGCTAGTGCGATATCTACCTCTTTATTGTATATATAACATCATTGGTGTTAAGAGATTAAACGGACATTGCAGATTTAACATGGAATCCCAAATTATTCTATATTTTGTGTAAATTGCGGATCAGCTTCTGGCTCCATGTCACTAAAAGAGAAAGGGAACATCAATAATAAGTGTCTTGGAAAGACTTCTGCCGCTGCAAATATATTGGTCGAAAATATAGATGATAGTTTTGATGTGACATGATGTTGGTATTAAAGTATTTTGATGGCTTTTAGAAGTCTCAAGTGTTCGTAGCTTCAATTTAGTTTCAATCGAATACATATATTATTTAGAACCAAAAATGAAAAAAAAAAACACCTCCCTGTTGGTTCTTAGGCAAACCATGTATGGACGCATAGCAATGTCCTTTATGGATTCAAAAATAAATAATAAAAAAGTGACACCCTGTGACAATCTTTCAAGTTCTGTGACTACAAATATTAACATTTCGTCAGTATTTTTATCTACGACGTAACCATGAATAACCCTTCTGTAAATTACAGTTAAAAGTTAAAACATAACTACCTCAGCTCTAAATAAAATATTAGATTTTCGCCCAACATTCAATTCAAAATTATTGCATCACCTAACTTTAACCACGTGTAGTGTACACTATTTTGGCAAGTTACTTAAAAAGATGGCGCAATTAGTCTGAATTCCAAAATGGTATGCCACTTACTAATTTCTACTTCTTAATTAAGGAAAAAATACATATACACACACACATATATATATATATATATTATTATAACTGTTCTGCCTCACTGTTCTGCCTTCGTGTGAAATGGGCATTATATATTCGTATTAAAACCTTATTCATAGATCAAGCGCTGAGAATATTGAGTTTTTTAATTTCGGTATTCATACTTATTTTAATACTTGGCTGCATGAGCTACAATACCTTAGTCTACTACTAACTTCAAATTAAACCAATATCTGACACCGGAGATTGAAACGAAATTGAGTTACTTTTTATAATATTTCTGAAATTAGCACCTGTCCATTATATTTTAATAGTCGTAAAGTACTTTATAAAAAAAAATAGGAATTACTGTAAAGGTTTCATGCCAGATTGTTCGTAGGCTATTTTGAGCAATGTCCTTTAAAAAGTACATGACCAAGATTTTTTTTATATTTTTCTAATAACTGTCACGATTTGGCCTATTGCCCGTTTTCTGCTTGACGTTGATTTCCGGGACACGTTGTATATGTACTATGTGTATAATGATAATAAACATATGTAAACGAAACGAGGTTGTTTTATTTCTCAGGAACTATCTCACTGATCAAGTGTGTGTTACTAGTTACTTGAGTTACTTTTTAGGTACATTTTTTTAGTGTAATTAGATTTTATGGGTAATAGTTAAATAATAAAATATCATAGTACACCCGCTATCTTGATGTCAATATGGCGGGTGTACATAAATTTCCAAATAATTTCGTTATGAAGGAGGTACAGATTTTTTAGACCTAGGTACAAAATAGTACACTTTAGGTACATTTGTTTGGTAATTGGTACAATTTAATTCGTTATGGTACACCAGCGATTTTGACTCTCACGAATAGTCGATCAGTGTGACACATTCGGGCCGCGCTCCGGACGCCCGGACACTGGCTGTCCGCCTGTCCAGTGCCCACTGATGATGAATCGATTCCAGACGGCTTCGGCGATTAAAACGAACCGTTACGGCATGAGACATTAACTGGCATGCAGCGGTGCCGCCCCCACACTGCGACGATCACAACACGAAGAGCGTGGAGCGCTTGATGACTCGCTGTCGCAATGTGTTTCATGAACGGTGAACATTTACTATCATGTTGTTTTTTCTCATACTGAATTTTAAATCAGTAGCTAGGGTGCAATCTTCATTAACACTCGAAATTAAATATACATTTAAATTATACTTAAAACACTCAATATAAGGTGTTAAAAAATTAACTGCAAGAACTTCGCCCACTTACCGGACATAGAAAAACAAACACACAAAAAAAAATTTTTAGAGCACTTATATTTTGACATAAATAAAACAGTTTAGTTAAATATTTTTTTGCGCACCGTCGCATGTCGTATCGAGAACGACCCACGCGTGTGACGCTGACGCCGGTACGCATGCATCGTACAGTGCGCATATTCAATGATTATGTGCGAAGTTAAAATATTGCTTAACTCCGAAACGGGTTGGTTATTTTGAAATCTTTTTCCGCAAATATTTTTTAAATATAATTCTAAACAAGTACTTACTTTTCTTGCAGTTAATTTTTTAACACCTTATATAGCTATAAAAGTTCGAAAATTCTAAAAATGAGTGAATCCTAGAGCTGATCTTATTGGCCCTCTCCTCGCGCACTGTTCACGCGCGTCGCTTCCCATTCTTGTCACCACTCACTACTAACTCACACGGCTTTCCTGCGTGACATATTCATTTCCGTTTTCTGGCCGTCATGAACTTGGTGGAGCATGTATTGTGGTCGATGTATCGGATTAGCTCTGTACTACAAACTAGTAAGAGATAGCGTGTTATTATGAATCGTAGCCGCGGGACGAGTGCCTTCATGGCCGGGACAGTTAATCAAACTCCGTGCGCCGCGTCAAGTAAATGGCCCTAGCGTTCTACTAACTTGCGGCTACAGAAGGTCCGCTCCGCTTAATGCTTCTGTAAGGAGGAGTTAGGATCTAGGACGCTCAGAGGATAAATTTGGAACTAAAGTAATACGTCAGCGATTAACAAGGAGTTCTGGAATTGTTATTTTCAAACTCTCGTTTTTTAAAATAATAGTCGTAATGTGTGTGTAGTAAAAAATATGGAGTAGATAAGAAATAGCTACATTGTGGGTCTGCTGTGTGGTTGTGTTCTGTGGCTGGCAGTCGGAGCAGTTGGGCCGCTGTCTCGAGGAATATTATTTAATTGAAGCTGACGTGTGGGCGGGGCCGGACCACACTTGACGAATTAATGTAAGCCAGTAATAACACGGGGCGGCGAGTAATTTATACCGGTAATGAATTATAATACATCACAGCCGGCTATAAACATGCCTGGCTCGCGACACTCCTTCACTGTACTACATTCTCCTATAACATGATCCAGTCACGGGTGCACCTGTACTTGTTACTGCTAAAGTTTTACATTTTAATTTGTCAAGAAAGCAAAGAAGTGTATTTTCAAAGATCTTACTGAAGAGGCGTCTTTATCAAAACAACCACATTAGTAAAAAGTAATCGTTATTCTTTACCCAGAGAACACAATTTTAATAACTTTATGTGTTTAGCTATAAATAATAATTGTTATGACTACTTGGACGTAAGACAGCGCAAGTAGCGGCTCACCGGGCGCAGGCGGCGCCGCGGGGCGCAGCTCGTCGCGTGTAAACACGCAGCATTAGTAAGTTTACATGCGTTCGAGATTGTTTTGTCTTCGGATATCAATTACAAAGAAATAACGCTTGTAATTATCTTAATAGCCGAAGTTACGGCGCGCGTAGGCACCCTTATCTATTAAGAGGTGATCACACGCGCGCATACAAATTGACGCATTAAACATGTGCGCGCGATTCCAATCTTAATAGCTTTCTCAAATGAAGCTATATTGAAAATGTATGGGAGTGATGGACTTGTGGAGCGTGCGCCTGCCTCCTGCGGCTTATATAATATGATGATGTTTACTGCGGTGTCACAATCATTATGTTAATACAATGCATTCTGAACACTTTATCGTTTTCTTCTCTCTCTCGTGAGTCCCAAAATTTTTTCTTCGTAAGGGTTCAAAGACGTTACTTTAATCAATCAGCTGTTATGTGTGCGGTTAAAGCTCTAGCAAAGCGTTTTAAATGACATTTCACTTGAGCTATGTCATCATAAGTACCTATTATATCATAGGTATCAGGTCACCTTGAATTCAGTACTAGACCTGTACGCTTTTGATGATTTCACTACGGCCTATTGTCGACGGAGGCCTAGCTGCATAGACTGGGATTCTCAAAACTGTGAAACTCTGTCGACGGATCGTCTTCCATGCAAGCTCTGTAATCTAATCTACGTAATGTGTTCTCCTGCGGTCCGCGTCGCCAGACACTCACTCTTCCCCTCCAGTCGCAGAAGGCTACTGCTTTGCGCGTGTTCCAGTATCCATTTTCCTATCTAGCTAAAGGGGGTCCTTATTATATACCAACACATTTAAGTAAGAATGATCTACTAAGAGACAAATAAGCACTGACACATTAAGACAAACCGCTGCACACAGTGCTGCCCTTCCCCGCGCCCCGCGTCCGTGCGCCCCTGCACCCCCGCCGACTCAAATAACGTCGACGTAGCGTGATACACTCGGCTACAACTGGAAAGTTTAAAATGCTTTTAGCAGATCAAATAGCAAAGTATACAGACAAAACCAATAGCAAAGGTAGGTAGGTATTCGCATGGTGGAAAACTAATTTAATTTGGAGTATAAAAGTGGATGGAGACAGACATATCAGGCGATAGCAGTAGTGTAGGGGCGCGCGGTTTTGGTCAACTAATTGAAAAACTTTTTGTCGCGTCGCACGACGAGGGTCGTGCGATAACTCGTGTGAACGCACCCTAATTGAACGTCGCATTTCCTCACATCGTTTGTTTACCCATTGATCCACAGATATTACCGCCTTGTGAACAGGTGCGGATAGCCCGTATTTCAGTAATTATTTTGTAATTTATAACGTATTTTTTTGCAATAAAAACAAATATTTCAAACAAATGGACGAAATACTCAGTCTATATCTGATATAATGTTTTGGATTGATTGAAACGTGCACTAGCCACAAGCCCAGCAGTATGTATGCTACTTCCCAGTAGCGACAGTGCACGCGCCACAGACGGCGCGAGGCCGCGGCCGTCACGCCGCGTATTGTTGCACGCGCGATTTAATTCGGATTTTTTGAGTCACCTTGTATTTTATTGTGCAGTGCGACGTGCCGGCTTAATTGGCTCGCTTGGTATTGCCCGCGGCGCTACTCGTACGGTCAGCACGACATAAAGATAACTCACACTGCGGGATATTCCGCACATTTTCATATTTCCAATGCAATTGTTAGTTATTATATCGATGCTGTTAAATAACGTGAACTTATGCGAGATGTCGACTGCCAGCGCGGTAAAATAAATCGCCTCAAGATCTGTATGGCTCAGAGGTAGCTAGTTACTTACAGTTGGATGTGAGTTGACGCAAACCACAGAATTTACAATAATTACGTTTATTGTCAAAAGTTTCACAAAGTTATGTTGGATGCTAATCCGCGGTTATAGTGCTACGGCAGCTATTGGTCAACTAAAATTAATATAATTAAATGTATAAAAGTAAACAAAAACGAGTAGTAAAAAGTAGGTCGCGGCGTCAGCGTTTTGCCTGTACGTGAACCGTACATGCTCCCGAGGGAAAAGTGGGATGAGCATCCATTACAAAGCAAATAATATATACCTAATGTAAAAAGTGTAAAGTAAATAGTAAACAATGGAAAATATGTATAAGTTTAAAAGTAAATGTATTGTTGTCACTCAATTCACATCGTCAAAGTGAAATACTTTCTTCGGCTGTCTTGCTTCGCTGTAAACGGGCTCCGCTGCTGTCGAACGTATTTCATGAAGCTCGATGTCCTCTCTCAAATTATTCCTTCCTCTAGGTGTTGTTCTAGTTTTGGCGCCTTGTTTTGTTTTGCACCATCGTCGTATAACAACATATAGGGCAAGCACAGCGATTCCTCCAATAGCAAAGAAGTGACGGAGTAGAGATAGATGTCGTGGCTTGACAAGTCAGACTCGGTCACATTCTGTGGTAATATTTCTCTACTTTTCTGTAACTCCAATTGCTGATCTATTTTTCTTATTTCTACTGCAGTTTGCGTTTCTTGTTCCGTTATGTTAAGTTTCGCATTCTTCCAGCCAAAGTCAAAGATGTGATTTATTGTTGAATTTATCGTTGGTATTTCTATGTCTGTTTCCATGTTGAAACTACTTCCCAGCTGATTCTGTGTAAACAATGTGGCGTCCTTTTTCTGTAGTATGCATTTTGATTGCAAGGTAATTACTCCAGTTCCGTCAATGACCGCTGGCGTAACTTGATCGTTACATATGACGCGCATCAGCTGTTTGCTGCATAATGTAAATAGCCACATGTTTGCTTTGTGAAGCTTCGTCCAGGTTTCCTTGCATGTTACGTCATTAAGGACGCACGATAATGATTCTTGTTGATTGAAGACTTGGGCCTCACATGGAGCGTCTTTATCGTGCATGTTGTACACAGGACTTCGTGAGATACAGATAAATTCGTCTTCTCCGTATGAAGTACATTGGCGCATGTCTTGATCTTCCATTGTAATATAAGAATTTTTTCTGAAGTTGATTGCGATGAAACTTGAAGTTGGTTGGATGAGTTTGAGATGTCCGTATCTAAGGAACGGTATCGGGATGACACGATATATCTTGTAGTCTTCATCGCTCAGCAACGGGATGTGTATTTCAAATAACATATAGTTGTTTGTTATTCGAGCCTTCACGTGGATGAGGTCATAGATGTTTTTCAAATCCCTTTGAATATCCTTTACTGGTAGTGACAGTCCCTGTGGTAATCTTCCGGATATGATGTTTAGCTGCTCGATCAGTTGGTTGGCCGGAAATAAATGGGTATCTAAGTGTCCTCTGTAAATGTTGGCGACGGCATTTATCAACATTTCCAATATTCGATTTAAATCGCTTAAAATCAAAGTTGACGTCACGGCAGCGGAATTTATGTCATTCATCGTGAATAGCATTTGCGCCTTATTCTCTATTTTTGTGATTTCGCGGCAAGTTTGACTCATATAGTCGCTCAATGTTTTGAATTGTTTTTCCATAAAGGCGGTGTTTCTTTTTATTAAATTGTTTTCAGCTTCTACAATTAATGTCTGGTTTTTCATAAGTTGTAGTAGGTAGGCATCATTAGATTGTAGATTACGGATGTCTTTTTCGTACTTTTCAGCAAAGTCTGCGTCGAGCACTCCGAAAAGAGCTTGCTAGCTTCCCAACTCCATCAAAGTATCCTCGTTTCGGTCTTGAGTGTTGAGTGAGCAGCATCGAGTTGTAGTCGGCCAGGTGACCCAGTTCATGACGTAGATGGCTGACGATTGTTTCGCAAGGCGTATACTCATGTGATATCCTTTGACAAAGCTTATCTATTTGATGGACGTACTCATTGATCCGATCAGTTGCTTGCCAGTATGACGTTAAGTTGTAGTACACAAGTAACGTCCATTCGTCATGTACTAATTGTATTTTCCCTGCTTCATCGAAGTAAATCGGATGATTGCTAGGTATAGCTGTGACCTTCAAGTTATTAGTCGTTGGCGCCGACTGGGCAAATCCCGCCATAGCTAAAATGGATAAAAGTGCGAGTGACAGCCAATAGTTTTTGTGTTTGGTCGTGCCTCCCCTTTTTCTCGTTTCCGGAGTATGTGTTCTTTTCACTTCTTCATTTTCTCTCGGTTCTTCAGGTTTTAGTGGTAACGGTGAAAGCTTCGTTATTGGCCGTTTAAGTGCCCCTTTCTTGGTTTTTAAGGTAACAACTCGTACTTGACCGTCGGCGCCTGGATGAAGTTCCTGGACTCTTCCTATAGCCCAACGGCCAGGAGGTAAGTGTTCATCTTTTACTAGCACTAGGCTTCCTTGTTTCAGGTTTTCTTTTGGTTGCTGCCATTTGCTTCGGATTTGTAGTTGGTGTAGATATTCGTTCGACCATCGCTTCCAGATATGCACGTTCATTTGTTCAACTAGCCTCCATCTGTTTCTTGGATCGTGTTCAGTAAAATCTTGTTCTTCTTGCGGTGGCGACAGTAGAGGGCCGCCGATGAGGAAATGACCGGGAGTCAGGTATTCCAGGTCTTCGATATCTTCTGTTAGTGGGCACAGCGGACGAGAGTTGAGACAGGCTTCAATTTGATTTAATAACGTAGTGAATTGTTCGAAAGTGAGCTTCTGTTCTCCCAATACTCGATGTAGGTGATATTTCATGGCTTTGACGGCGGCTTCCCACAAACCACCCGCTGTTGGCCAGAGAGGAGCATTGAAATGCCATTCAATTTGTAAGTGGCTCATCTCGTCAAAAAACTCTGAAGTATTGAACGTACTGTGTTTTTCAAATTCCTGTTGAAGTAGTTTTGCTGCGCCCACAAAATTTGTTCCATTGTCGGAAAATACGTGCCGAGGTGTACCTCTGCGAGCACACATCCTCTTGAATGCGGCAATAAACGTTTGCGTGGTCATGTCCGACACCAGTTCCAAATGCACCGCTTTGGTCACCATGCATATGAAAATTGCTATGTAAGCCTTACAGGTTTTGACTCCTCTTCCTTTGTTGATTTTCACGTCAACATGTCCGGTATAGTCTACGCCCGTGTTTGTGAACGGTCTTGATGGAGTTACACGCTCCTTTGGCAAGTCTGCCATCAGTTGGACGTTTCGGTTTGGTTTGAAACGGTGACATCGGACGCATTGTCGTAGCTCCTTCTTGACTGTTCTGCTGCCTCCAATGACCCAAAATTTTTGACGTAAATGGGCCAAAGTAAGCCGAGCGCCCCCGTGGAGAGTGTCGCGGTGAGCCTCTTGAATAATAAGCTCCGTTAATCTTCCTGCAGCCGGAAGTATGATTGGATGTTTAGCTTCGGGAGATAAACTTGAGTAGCCCAGTCGCCCCTTCACACGCAGTATTTCACTGTCGTCGAGAAATGGAGTTAGTTTCAGTAAGCTGCTTTTTGTTGAAATTAGTTGATTTTTCTTCAAACGTTCAATTTCGTCACCATAGTTCTCATTTTGAACGTTCTTGATGATCAACTCTGTAGCTCTCATAATTTCTTGAGGCGACAAATACACAACCTCTTTTTTATTACCGCAATCGGCTAAGTTATTGACGGAGTTAAGTGTGTGTTTTTGCTTACAAAAGTTGCTAAATCGTAGAATCCATCCAAGCACTCGTATTACACGTTTATAATTACTGTTTTTATTCAATAATGTATTAATTATTTCACAGCTCTTGTATGTGACTGCGTAGCAGTTTTTTTTCTTGCAACTCAGTGTTTGTTGTGTAGGTCAGGCGATCGTCTTGATGGGTTTTTGAAATGTTTGTTTTTAACCAATGTGGTCCATTCCACCATAAGTTATAATCTAAGAGTTGATGAGGTGTGAGCCCTCGAGTTGCGCAGTCAGCAGGGTTTTCTTCTGACTTCACGTAGTTCCAGCAGTTTGCCGAGATAATGCTATTTATTTGTTTGACTCTGTTAGCCACATATTTCTCCCATCGGTTTGTATCGCCCTGCAACCAAGCTAAAACGACTTTGGAGTCACTCCAGCACCTTATATGTAGGTTTTTATTGCAGAGAGTGTTCTGAACCTTTTTTAGCAATTTGGCCAGTAAAAGGGCCCCGCAAAGTTCCATTCTAGGTACCGTTATCTTATTGCTGATTGGTGCAACCTTTGTTTTTGCTGTAATTAGTGTTGTCTTGTATTCACTCGCTTGATTCTTCACGCGGCTATAAATTACGCACGCGTAAGCTTTTTCGCTTGCGTCGCAAAACCCGTGTATCTCAAGGTTGTTTTCTGGACTTTGTAACCATCGTGGTATGGAAAGTTTGTTAAGCAACTGGATATCTTTTCTTATGGTTTCCCATTCTGTAGCGAGATCGTCGGGTAAACGTTCATCCCAGTTGATTTTGCTGATCCAGATTTTCTGGAATAGAAGTTTTGTTTTTATCGTAAGTGGCGATAGCAATCCTAGTGGGTCGTATAGCTTGCTGATTTCGCTCAGTAGTACTCGTTTCGTTAGATTTTTCTTGATAGGTAGATCCCATTGGTATGTGAAACTATCGTCGTTTTGATTCCATCTCATGTCCAACATTTTCGAGTTTGTAGTTTGTTCTGGACTAAAATCGATATTCACACTGCGGCTTTTTTGATCATCTTGCAAGTCTTCCAAGATAACCGGTTCATTTGATTTCCACTTTCTCAGATTAAATCCTCCTTTTTTCAGCAACTCAATTAGCTGTGTGACGATTGTTTTTGATGCTTCGATCGTGTCCTGCCCATAAACCAAGTCATCCATGTAGAAATAGTTTTTCAGGACGTTCCCAGCTTCCGGATAGGAATCTTTTTCGTCTTCTGCAAGTTTGTGCAGAGTGCGCATTGCCAGATAAGGCGCACTTTTCGTTCCATAAGTTACTGTGCCCAACTGCCAATCTTGCAGAGGTTCGTTGGGGGAAGATCTCCAGATTATAGTTTGTAAGTGTTGCTGATTTTCATTCAGCCAAATAAATCGATACAGTTTTTCCACATCTGCCGTGAAGACGTATCTGTATGTTCTCCAGTTAATTAGTAGTGTCAGTATATCCTTTTGTAAGTTCGGGCCGCAGTACATGTGATCGTTGAGACTGCTCTCTCCTTTCGTCTTGTACGACGCGTTGAACACTACTCTTAGCTTAGTGGTAGTAGACTCGGCTCTCAAAACGCCATGGTGAGGTAGGTAGACTTGGAACCTATTTCCTCCTGTGACAGGTTTCATGTGTCCCATAGCAATGTACTCGTTCATGAAACGCTTGTATTCTTTACCGAGTTCTTTGTTTTTTAGCATTTTCCTTTCCAGTTGAAGGAACTGTGCTAAAGCTTGTGACCTCGCATTTTTCAAATTGGTTTCGAAATAAGGCTTCATTGGCATTTGCACCACATATTGTCCGTTCGCCAATCTTGTGGTGGTTGCGTTGTAATATTCCTCGCAGTGCTGTTCTTCACTAGACGATGAGGACTTGTCAGGGATTTCCTCGGTCTCCCAAAATCTTGCCATGTTTTCGAAATCGTTGAGAGTCACGAAGCAGTTGAATGTCTTTACATTCCCGCATAGAATCCAGCCTACTTTTGTTTGTTGCGCTACTGGATATCTATTATCGCTCCTGATGACGCCGTTTAGTATAAGTTCAGAGTAGATATCCGCGCCCAAGAGCAGATCGATTGGGCCTGACAAGTTAAACTGTGGATCTGCTAGTTTCAAGTTTTCCAGATAGTCCCAGTTGCTAATTGAAAAGGATGCGGTAGGTAAGTTGTTAATAAGTTTTTTCATAATTAGTGCTTCAAAGTTGAATTTGTAGTCTGAATGTATTGACTGACATTCTAAGTTCATTGCCCCTTTGCAGTTGCCGCTAAGGCTTCCTACACCCGATACCACAGCGCTCACTTTACGTCGCTGTAATCGGAGGCGCTAAGCTGCGTTTTCTGTGATCAGGCTCACTTGGGAGCCTTGATCAAGTAGGCCTCTCAAGTTAATGAAGTTTCCATCTATTGTTTTGACCTTCAGGAGTACGGTGGTCAACAACACTTCCTTTTCTTCGTTCGTTACGTTGTTGACCCCATAGGAAGTCGAAGAAGTCGAAGATGGGTTTTCCTCCCTTTTTGTTTGTTTGTTGCTTGATAGTTCAGTTTCAGTTTCATGCAAAAGTGTGTGGTGCGCCTTATGACACAATTTACACGTCTATCGTGATTTGCATTGTTTTTCTCCGTGGCTGAATAAACAGTTTTTACAAATATGCAAGTTATGAACTGCGTCATTCCGTTTGTTTGTGTTCATAGCCAAGAATTGTTCGCAACTCATCAGTACGTGGTTAGTTTTGCATATTGGGCATGTTTTTGTTGTCGTGAAGAAGGTTTTTGGCGAGTTTTGTGACTTGTTAAAGTACGATGATCCTTGCGACTTATTTTTGTAGTTATTATTTCGGTTTTCTGATCCCTTATGAGTTTGCTTTTCAGATTTCCATGGTTTGTTTGATGACGATAGCTTTTGACTATTTCCCTGTAGAGCTTCCAGAGACATGAATTTTGACTCCAAGAACCCCGTGAACTCTTCCAGGTCTGGAAACCCCCTAGGATGTTTGACCTCCTTTATATATTCGTTGTACGTGACACTATCCAGTTTTTGAATCAACAGGTGAACGATGATTGGATCCCAGTTGGTAGTATCCAGGCCGATGTTTTTGAGCCCGTTCAAGCACTCCATCATAACGTCATGAAGCGTCCGTATACTTGCAGCGGTTGGTTGCTGGATACTAGGTTGATTCAGGAGCGTGTTCATGTATGACGTGAACAACAGCCGTTTGTTATCGTAGCGGTGAGTCAGCAGTTCCCAGCAAGAAGCGTAGTTTTCAGCACTGATGCCGAGATGCTGAACCAGTTTCTCCGCTTCACCCTTTAACTTTGTTTTTAAGTGTTGCATTTTTTGTGCTTTCGAGAGTGTCGGATTATTGTGTACGCTTTCGAGGTAGAGGTCCCTAAAGGTAAGCCACTGGTTATAGTTTCCATGAAAATCCGGTATTTGAATTTTCGGCGTAGATTTTTCATAATGCGCATTGTTCCAGATGTTGTGTTGCAGTTTCCTTTTCAGGTCATCATAAAAGTTCTCCGCTGTATTGTATTTATGTAGATAAACTGAGTCTTCATCTTGAAGTATGTAGTCTAGCTCCCAGTTTACCTTTTCGATATGTTCCCATTTAGTCTTCAGGGTGCTCAAGTGATCTTCTAATTCCCATTTTTCCATTGGTTCTGCCAAAGCTATGTTTATCTTCTCCACAGTGCGTTCGAACGCTCTAAAGTTGCAGTATTGTTGACGCAAAAGGTCTTGCTGCTTTTCCGCCGACTCGCTTGTTTCCCGCGGAGGTACGTGGAATTTGATATCGTCGAAAGTAAATTTCGACTGCCCCATACCTTTCCTAGGCGTAGCAGGTGGTTGCTCCGTCTTACTAGTAGATGCAGACGGCAATTCAGCTTTACGTTTCAGCATGTCTTGCAACACTTCTTCATACATCTTCTTTGTACTGCCGAAAATGTCGTCATTGAAATATTGAAGGTCCGTTGCTCCGGACTCTTCGAGTAGTTGATGGTTGTAAACAAACTTCTCCCAGTTGTTGTTTAGCTTAGAAAGACGCTCCTCCAGGTACGCCAAGTTCTTCCTGGTGGAACTATCCTTCTTGTAGTTGGAGCAAATAAGCTTCAAGCCCCTGAAGATGGTTTCTTGACTGCTTATCAGTTCTGTTACGCTCTGAACCATTGTTATAGGTTATTGGCTTGACCGTTGGTAGTAGAGTTGTATCACCGCAGGTACTAGTTCACCAAAGTTGCGAAGTTTCCGCAAGATTTTGATACTGAGTG
The DNA here is from genome assembly GCA_033675125.1 of Athetis lepigone. Taxonomy (NCBI): domain Eukaryota; kingdom Metazoa; phylum Arthropoda; class Insecta; order Lepidoptera; family Noctuidae; genus Athetis; species Athetis lepigone. Next base: position 21,317,224 of record CM066218.1, read on the forward strand.
CGTCGTCACTTTAATAACGCGATCCGCTCTTCTGTTATATCAGCTAGACCGATTTGAGTTAATAGAGACAATGCGCACCTATTATCCGGCTCGAAGGACCATTTTGTGTATGGCTCAGAGGTAGCTAGTTACTTACAGTTGGATGTGAGTTGACGCAAACCACAGAATTTACAATAATTACGTTTATTGTCAAAAGTTTCACAAAGTTATGTTGGATGCTAATCCGCGGTTATAGTGCTACGGCAGCTATTGGTCAACTAAAATTAATATAATTAAATGTATAAAAGTAAACAAAAACGAGTAGTAAAAAGTAGGTCGCGGCGTCAGCGTTTTGCCTGTACGTGAACCGTACAAGATCACTTCAATGAGCTCACTGAAAATATTATGTTCACAGTGTAACACTACAGGTATAGGTAATACAAGGACCATAGCACAATAACTACTGAGTATATTTTATTTTCCATTTGAAAACAATATTGACGTGTAAAAGTGTTATATATGTAACCTATTTACAAAATAAATATGATTTTATGATGATTTATGATTTTATTGGTCAGTCCAGTCTTAATTGTTATTGTGCCATTAAAACAAGTATTTTTCAGTTAGTGTTGTGTTAGTCACAGTGCCTGTCGCGCATTCCCATCCGCCGCGGAGACGATATATTAAATTCCTGGCGGTCAGCAATGTACTCATTACTGGCGGCCCCTCGCCTGCCGCGAGACGGACACGCCGCGGTAACGTCCCGGTAACGCAACCGAGCAGCGGCCTTAAGAATGTTTGCCCAGCTTTGTTACTCGTCAAGGAATGAGTAAAAATTAAAATTTTGACATCAAAATGGTCGGTAGCTTTACGCAACAATATTATCAGTTTCATAGTCAAATCGCAACACATTATAAAGAAATATGCTGGAAGAACTCACACACCATCATCTGATCCAAAATAAGTTAGAGCTTGTACTATGGTAACCAGACAACTGATATATAAACTTATATTATATATAAAATTCTCGTGTCACAATGTTAGTTACCTTACTCTTCCGAAACGGCTTTACCGATTTTTACCAAAATTTTATATGCATATTCAGTAGATCTGAGAATCGGCTACTATCTATTTTTCATACCCCTAAGTGGTAAGGGTTGTTCACCCTTAACATTTTTAACGCAGATGAAACCGCGGGAGGCAGCTAGTATTTTATAAATACATACACATTAAAGATAAATTACACCCAGACACAGTACAAACAAAACTGCTTATTATACAATTTTTGTTCTGAGTGGAAATCAAAACATTACCTCCGGCTTAGCAGTCAGGGTCACTAACCACTGCCAATAATTTACTAAACAGTATGCTAACATCCGTCAACTGAATATCCACTGGACAGTACGTGAGTCCTCTCATTGTGAGTGTTGTACGTATAAGTGTAAACATACAAACGAGAGGGGCTCCTCTGACAAATAGCTGACATTAGTCGCGCGGCCCCGCTCTTCTGTGCCAGCGGACACTAACTGTATTAGGTGTAACTAAGAAAAAACACTAATACTGATTATCTGGCACAATGAGGTAAAAACAAAAGTTACAAAAAAGTAAATTGTAAAAATAATGTAGCTGATTAGTTTGTCTGACACGAATACCTCGAGATAAAATCCTGCTAGGTGACTGCTAGACCCCGGTGTTCTAGTACCGACAGTCGGCAGCCAGGGACTATGTCAATAATAAATACCTTTGAGTTACACATAATAGTTTATCTATTATTAATTTCTTAGTTTTGCTTCATAACTTTTACAATATAACAATTAATAACTTACATATTCGAAACGCTGTGATGTAATGTTAGGTACTAGATATCCCCCACGCTGTCTTTCTCTCATCAAACAGGCTACCCGACACAAAAACAAGTTTTGATTTAGAACCAGTACTTTCTGAGACTAGCGCATTCTACCAAACGAAGAAACTCTTTAGGTAACATTAGTATAAAATTTAAAAATTTTACCTGCCTACGTCGTAGAACTCATAATTATGTTGATAATAATACGGATCGATGCACTATGGGAAAATGTTTAAAAACTTGGTAAAAAAAAATATGTGTATAAAATGTTTCACGAAATGAGTTGTTTAATATTAAGGAATAAGGAAATGTTGTGTAAATTTAAATATAAGTTAAATCTCCGACGAGGCAGCTCCTGCTGCTTTGCATAAAATTGTAACACTTTGATAAAATCTTATCTCTGAACTTCGCTACAAAAGGGAAGTGTAAAAGCACTTCCTTTGTAACCAAGTTCATTTATGATTTTTGGCCAGTTTTTTTTTCGAATATTTTTCTATAGTATGTTGGAAAGAAAGAAAGGGAGGTTGCCCAGCTGTGAGCACTACACTTGGTTCCGTTCTGTCAGTGTGTGCAGCTGGGCACCATACGTGAATCCACTGTGACGCGAGACGAGTAGCGTGTGTGAGGACCATTTATCTATAGTTATATAATATAAAAAGCGGCGCGTGGCTGAGATGCCGCCGCGCTTAAATAGGATCGCAGCGCCATTAAAGTCGCCCCGCGCGTATTTACGGCGTCTGTCATCGGGTCGCGGTTCTGTCGCGCGACTGCTGCGCGTACGCTCTCGGACGTCGCTGCTTATTTGCATTGCGACGCACAACTGTGACCTGCCGCATCACCGTCCTTTGTAGTGTATTTGGTCTCCCTCTATTATGTTTTATAAAATGTGAACATCAGCTTTCAATAAAATGTAAACTTGGTATTACTTTCACCTTTCAGCAGGTATTTAAAACAATCCTTTGTAGTCAAAAGCATTCCTAAGAAGCGCTTGAGCGTAGATTTAGAAACTAACTGGCTTGTTATGACTTTTGACTAAAAACAATGCTTCCTTGCCATATACTGCTGCTATAGATATATGTAGGTAGACCGCACTGCTGGACCGTCTTGAAACAGCAAGCCAAGAGATGGGTCTACACATTAACTGCAGTAAAACCAAAGTGATGATAGTCGACCGATTGCAGTCACCTCGCGTTCTAATTGCCTAGACCGATACGAGCGGGTCGATCAGTTCGTCTATAGTTCGCGTCACGTAAGCTTGCCCCTCTGAAGTTCGCCGCAATTGGCTGCGCAGTAGTCAATTTTACAACTGAATTCAGAGCGCGCATGCGCGGTCTCGCAAAAGATGGCGCCTGTAATGGCGTCTCTGTCACTCGCATACGTTCGATGCTTACTTCTGTCCTGCTTGCTCAATGCGAAAGTACTGATGTAGCCAAAACTGTTAAGCTTTGTAATTTTTTTTTATTACTTTATTTTCGTCTCCACAACATGAATCAAACTAATAACTGCTATTATAATTAAATATTATCGTTGTTGTTTCTAATGACATATTAATAAAAATAAAACATATAAAAGGATGTGATTCTTCTTTCTTCAACTTCTGTATATTTTGCATTATTTTTTTGTTTTATTTTGATAACTGATTGAATATTTATTTTCAATAAAGGGAATAGTTACCATTCAGTAGCTTTAAACAAAGCGTTACAATAAAAGACATACCTCAAAATCCCAAAATAACCATACTGGTGAGAGACACACTACAACCGTTACCTAGGTGTTTATTACAGCATTCCACACTTACTTACCTTACAATCGCAATGTTTACAACTTAATTCAATTCGCTTAATAAAATATGTATAAAAAAAAACTACGAACTTAACACTTTTTTACTTGATTGTACCTGCGCGGTCGTCATGAAAGCCTAACTTCAGAGGGGCAAGCTTACGTGACGCGAACTATACTTAGGGTCCGCTATTAACAATAAAGAAAGCTGCGAACCAGAAATTCGACGAGGCATAGGAATGGCTAAGACTGCAATGACCCAACTCAAGAAAGCTCAAATTTGGAAAGACCAGAACATTACGAAGCGTACAAAAGTTTCTATCGTTCGTACTCTAATCTTCTCAATTTTTGCTTTACGGCGCTGAAAGCTGGACTTTGAAGGCCGCGAATAGATGCATTTGAGATGTGGTGTTGGCGCCGTCTACTACGAATACCTTGGACAGCACGTCGTACGAACGTGTTAGATTATTAAAAGGGAGAGTTAAATATTTAAACACAAAAGCAAATATGTGGAAAGCAGTTAGAAGTTATAAGTTTAAGTTGTCATTGAAACTAAACCTTTTGTATGAAACAAAAGCAATTTATCATTAATAATCTTTCTATTTGCTACATTCTAAATATGTTTTTAAAATAAAATAAACTTTAGGTAAAACTCAAAATCATTTAATTAATCAATTTAACGAAAATCCTTTTGCTGGTTCCAAAATAGTAGGTTCCTATGGAGAAGAGCCATCAAGAAACTCCATGAACACTCTTTTAAACTCATCTATCTTAGAGGAGCTAAATCTTACTCGGTCCCAACAGCTCTCTGCGACGTGTCTGTATAGCCGCGTACCCACCTAGCGCACAGGTTCGCGCGGCAGCCTCGCTAGCCATATGCCTCGGCTGGTGTGGACGTGCCTCGGCCTGCCTCGCCCCGAGGCACGTCCACACCAGCCAAGGCATTTGGCTCGCGAAGCTGCCGCGCGAGGCTGCCGCGCGAGCCTGTGCGCTAGGTGGGTACGCGGCTTATCGAGTAATTAAATTTGACAGCCTGGAACGTTTGATGGTCACGTGATCAACGTGAACGTACAGATATCAACAAGCCTTGAGATATCTGTCAGCACGGCCCTCCACGATGGTTCGGACAGAAGCCGATGGAGAGATACTGTCAAGAAGAAGTTTTTTCATAGGAGTCCCGATCCGAGGGATAGATATATGTATACTATTTTTCAAAGACAAAAGGAGCCTGTACAAATTGTATTTGATATTACACTTGAATTGTTTAGCAATTTAAGTATTGAACACAAGTAATAGCAACAATAGTTTGTTACAAAGAATGAACCAAATAAAGCTGCAACAGTAAAACGAGTTTATGTATAGGAATGTCATGTAGTGCAGCTTTCAGAAGAAACTTAGACATCATTGTTTGAATAGATTGTGAATGCAAACTATACGTGGAGCTTCTGTAGTAACTATTGAGTGTGTCGCAGCGTGGAGTGCCTTAGGCGGTGTTTGGCTATTTTTCGCCGCACCGCAGAAGCCGCGTGCGACGCCGCGCGACTGGCGCGTCGCCAACTCGCAGACTGATAACGCCGCCCGTTCATTTAGTTAACTCCCAAATTTAAATCTTACTGGATTATCTTAAAGCCCACTTTAATTTGTTTGAACCGTTTTGTTTAATTTGCGCCCCTGCAGAGGTGACATTAATTGCTCGTCGGTTACGGTGCAGCTCTCAACTCGCTCTATTTGAATGGTCACTGTTGATAACGTACGACTAGTATCAAATACTGCGCCACTAGTTCATCTCGCCAGCCGTACTCCACTGTTACTCTGTTCATGGTTCATAACATTATTTACAAAAAGTGCTTTATAAATATATTGAAAAAAGCGGAGTGCGTCCGCACTCCGTTCACAATGTTTGTTAGACGCACAAGGTCAGCACACACAACTCCACGGTACATACCTATTTAACAGATCAAAGTTAACCTGAAGAATATCACTTAAAAGCCAGAGCTAAACATGCTCCAAGTGGAAAAGAATAGAAGAACTACATCTACATCAACAAATAATGTTGAATCAAATCAGATTGTGTTCATATACAAATAATCTCAATACCATTGCGTGGTACAGAGTCGGACTACAGAGCTGCAGCTACGTACGTAAAGCAAAAGATTTTGATGATGAGCTCTGAACTCTGAACAGTGGTTCAGCACTATTTTTCAATAAAAATAAATATCTTCGGACAACTCACACACGGTTATCTGATCCCAAGCTAAGCAGAGCTTGTGTTATGGTAGCCAGACAACTGATATATATACTTATATAATTTGTAAATACATACATATTATAGATAAATTACACCCAGACACAGAACAAACAATCATGCTCATCACACAAAGTTTGTCCTGGGTGGGAATCGAACCCATTACCTCCGGTATAGCAGTCAGGTTTTTTTTTTTGTGAGTGGGAAATCATCAAATGACTGCTCCCGTCCTGGGTGCGGCGGGAGGGCGTGTCAGACTTTTACTGACTCAAACCCACTCATGTTCCCTCGATTGCCCTTTATGTTCCAGGGTCACGGTAACTATTATAAACATTCCGCAACCCCGGCAGGCGTTGGCCCTATTGGGCCCCTTCCTGTGCTGACTCCTTCTCTTTGAGGCGCGCGTGGAACAAAACGCGCCGTCTACGCGGTCCTGGTCCTAGCCGGGCGGAGTATTGCCAAACTGTATGCTGACCCAGACACCCATAGTCTGTACTGAACTACGTCGTGCTCATTGAAATCACAAAGAAATTGGAGCAATGTACATACGAGCTCAGAGCATTCTGAGAAACTAATAAGGATCGTCAATCCGAAAGCGATCGATCAAAATTTTAGGGCGCCCCGACTCGGACAGGTTAGGTGGTTATTTTTTTTTAATCCGCCCAGAAGCAGGAGCCCCGCAAAGCGGGGCTCCGTCGAGTTATCTTTTTTAGACATTAGAGTGAAAAATAAATAATTTTACACGAAAAAATCCTAACTTAACCTCAAAATTGACGTAACATAACCTCAAACTTTGATCATCGATATCTCCGTAACCATGGGGCTCCTAAGGTTGAGAGTGGTATGGGGGGTATAGTATTTTAAAGCAAAATGTAATTTGATTCAGACACTCTCTGAATAGGTATACAGTTTGCTCTTCAACTAAAAAGGCAAACTGCGATCGAACTCAGAGCAACCCCGGTCTGGGTCAGCATACAGTTTTGCAATACGCAGCCGGGCGGCGAGCTACCCATCGCTCGCCATCCGCAGAACCGCGCCTACGGTGGCCGGTAGTCGTCTTGCGACTCTCGACGTCTTCGCCTGGGTCTTAGTCCGGGGCGAGAGGCTCGTCATTGCCTCTCGCGCGCCGCCGCTTCCTTCACTAGCATAACTGCTTCGCAGAAGGAGGCGACGGCATCCCATTCCGTCTCGCCCCGAAGCATGGCCTGAACCAGCGCCGGGCGCGAGAGGTCACCGCCGCCGATCGCCTCTACGAGGACACGTCGATGGTCCGCCCATGCGCGGCACACCTCCACCGTGTGCTCGACCGTGTCCTCCAGGCGACCGTTACTGCATTGGTGACACCCAGGCGTCGCTTCCGCCCGAATCCGACACAGGAACCTCCCGAACTGACCATGTCCGGTGAGGACCTGTGTCAATAGCAGTCAGGGTCACTAACCACTAGACCAACAGGCCTATCAAAATTATTTCTTTCAAGCCAACTATGTTTCTTTTACTGACTAATTTCATATCAAGCTATTTAAACCTTCGCACACACGAGATTCGAGACACAATAGAAAGACAATAGCAGCGTGACAGCCGGCTGTCACTTGGTCGTTGAAAGGTTAACATAATATTGTGATCGTTGGGTTACAAAACTTTTAATTATACAATTCAACGTGTTTAACATCAATAATTATTTTTAAACCCTACTCCTCCACCGTGAAGGTGAGAAACATGACTATCGCATTGGGTTAATCTGTAATAATAGCTGTATGTATGTTTAATAATAAATAAATAGATGACCACGAAATTCAAAATTATATTGTTTAAATCCTGAACTTATTCGTACATGTTGAATGTTTTTCTTTTGTTCCAAATAAGATATACTTACTGATACAATTAAATGGTTCAAAATAAAAATAATATCTGAGAGAAACCGAAGTGACATAGTAAAGGCAGTAAACTAATGACTATTTGTAGCTCAAGATGACTGGTCGCGCACCGCACCGAGTGCGACTCGTAAGTAAGGGCGGGCGCACAATAACGTCGCAGTCATCGACAGTGCGGGGAAGACTTTGTTTGATCAGTTACAAGAAAATTGTTCTGAATCTGCTTGCAGCGAGACGAACCGCGGCGGGACGGCGTGGCTGCACTACTTTAGGGCGCCACTGAGGAAAGGGTCCGCCGCAACACTCTGTAGCCGTTCCACTGACTAACTAACGACTTAGGCTGTTTGCAATTTTATACCGGAAAAGTCGTGATTTTGAGTTCCAATCACCTCCCGCACACATATATTACCTCTGGAGGAGTCTGAACAACATCAGTATTACCAGCTCTTAGTCATGAGAATATGATTTAAGTCTCAATAAAAGTCTGCCTGGACTAGATTTTGGATCTAAAAATATAAAATGCATGTTTTTCGTTAGCCTGCTGACTGTAGACAAGCGGCGAGACTGACACTACATACGAGTAATATGTATTATACTTCACTGTAACACTTGTAGCTGCTATAAATACGGCACAGGTAATTATAGCAGGTCTGCGCGAGCGCGGTGCTCTGCATGCATTATCGTTAAAAGCGAGAAGTTGAGCTGCACACTCTGTAGATAAATGTCGCGACATTCAGGACCTGTTGACAAAATTGCACGTAATGGCGTCCGCTCTCAAGTGCAGCCACGCGCCAGTGACGCGGGCAGACGACCCACTCCGCGCAACGTGTTCTGATTACTGTCTCGCACACGAACAGTTTACATATCTATGTCACAGACTATTTTTGTTAAAATCGTTTATATTAATATCAAAATTATTTATTACTAGCTTTTGCCCGCGACTTCGTCTGCGTGGAATAATAGTTCCCGTTCCCGGGGGATTTCCGGGATGAAAACTATCCTATGTCCTTTCTCGGGACCCGGACTATATCTGGACCAAATTTCATTCAAATCGGTTCTGTGGTTTAGGCGTGAAGAAGAGACAGACAGACAGCGTTACTTTCGCATTTATAATATTACTAGAATGGAAGTATGGATTATATAATTGTGTGATTCCGCCGTATACATGAGGCGTCGCTACTTTATAAACGGCGTAAACGCACGTTGTTATGTAGTATGCCTAAGGCAAAATGTCATAGTAATCTGATTTGGAGAGGTTAGAAGACTAAGGCGGGAGCTCCGCTCGCTATATAGAAATTGAAGCTCATGTTTTACTTTGACATTAGTTTGTGAATTTTTTGCCAATATAGATGTATGTTAGGCCTTCTGTCGGGCACTGTATCTCGTGCATCGCGGTCGCAGTTACCGGAGACGACACGTTACGGAAGCGGGTCCGGGCCGGGCGCGTGCGGGGCGCGGCCGGGCTGCGGGGAGGGAGGATATTAAGATTCCGTGCCGCCTGCCACAACCCCGGAACGCAATTTTTGCGAATACTTTATGCTAATGTTTACCGATACCGTATAAGCCCCTTTCATTATGTGCGCGCACCCAGAGACGCCAACAATCAATTTAAATTGAATTTTGCTCAGAAAACAATCTATTTGGACAAATTATTCTGAAGATGGCAAAATCGCGGCGTTTGTTTTAAATAATATGTTGCGACACGCGGCTGATTTCAGAAGCTAGACACCGCCGCCGCCCTGTTCCGCTTGCACATTCACATACGAGATAGGTACACATACATACAGGGCGTGTAAAACGTCCCTTACAGAGCCCTTGCTTACATAATTATAATTTTATTGTCTTAGCTGCTAAAAGGATGACTGACTGGTTCTTCAATATTTATATAAGTGCAAGGCTCTCTTATTGAGAATACTCAATGAGGGCAATATGTTCTTCTCGCATATGTGAGTCAAGTACGCCCCTGCAGGCGTTACAAGCGTGTATGTGTGCGTGCGGTGTCCCAACGTGACGCGCGTGACGTCATGTGCGGGACACTCACGTTAGCGGCCTCTATGTATTGGAGCCTCTAAATAATACATACCTCCGTAAAATAAGAACACAACACCAATAAGTGCAATTAACTGTATCTAAATTCTAACAAGTGTTTGATGTGGCCCTTAAAAAACCCTAATAAACATTTGTCTTACTAGCTAGTAACAGCTGTTTTTCGCATTATGTTACGCCTTTGATTACTGCTTCGCCCCAGTAGGGCCATAGCGTGCTGTTGTATACAGTTTATGAGTGTCCACTCGCTAGGACACGTGCCCGCAGCACAACTCCCATAAACACATTTCCACAGACCGCACAAGTTCGCGCCACAATTTTTGAAATTATTCCCAAGATAGTGCATCGTTTGGCCGCTTTCCACGATGGCTTTATCCTCACAAACGAAATGTATTCTTTAACTTTGGAAAATAAAGTCGTTATTCGTTTGCAGCCACCGCTGGCACTGAGGGCGCGAGATGTTAGGCTCTGCAAACAAAGCGCTGCTCGCTAATAGAGGCGCAGCGGTTATTCAAAAAGTTTAGCGATCGCAACACAAACAGATTTGTTACTTGTTTTATATCTATATTATAGTTACCAGATTCATATGTTTTTTTCTTTTCTATAATATTTTTTTGCCGATCACGCACGACGGGTATGATAACGATCTCCCAGTCGGACAAATTGTTATTAGGTTTTCCCATTAGAAATGACGAACAAACGAAGAAATTCGTTAGTCAGAAGCTAGAGAATCTAACAATCATAAATAATAAACGGCTATCGTATAAATAAACACTGATATTTATCGGCATTCGGTGACGTAATTACAAAAGGGTTAACTAAGGAAAAATTTTAATTTAATTACTTAAATCTTATTGCCAGAATAATTTATACGAAATATATCAGCAAAAAATTAAGTCACAAAAATAACCTTTGAAATCAACCCTTTTAACAGCTGAACAAAGTGGGCAATTGTTAAAGTTTATATTGAATCCCAGTTCCGTAATCACGTCGCAGCCGCAGAGCGCCGCATTACTGCGAGGACGGCGCCTCGACTTCTTCTCCATAACAACCTTCTAACTGGCATTTCCTGTATTATAGTCCGCTTTGTTTCTCTCAAACAAGTAACAAGTATTAGCGCGACCTCCAGCTGGGGCGAGAGACGCAGGCGGACCCTCGGGGCGGCGCGAGTCGCAGCGCGTGACCGGACTCACGACCGCGCGCTAATCTGTGCCCTTCTCAACTCAACATTTAATATTTTGTTTAACTATATTAAGGTATTTGAAAGATCTTATAACAAGACGTAACTGCTACCTTTTACACATAATGTGTAATACATAGACGATTTAATAAGTCAGTCTGTTGTAAGTACCTGAATGTATGATTCGAGCGGTGCAGCTACGCCGTAGCTACTACGCACGAAGGCTACGAATTCCGTAGCACGTAGATTTTCTGTATGATTGTGTTGCGTGTAACCTACCGTGAAGCTCAGTGTGTGGTCGAGACACGAAGTGCTCGTCCGGCGCTCAGTGCAGACCTCACCGTCAGGTCAATAAAGCCGTCGTCAATAAAATATTGCGCATCAGCAACGAGTCGCTCGTAACATTGTTGTGTCAGTTTTTTTTTTCGTAAAATTTCCCTGACTGTAATGAGATGTTCCGATGTTCCGAGCTTGCTACGCTGTACATACAACGCTACGCCTTGTGTTACGTTGCTCTACAAGTCGATCTATGGGAAATACAGATTTCTAGTACTAAGTGTCAGAGCTAATCTGGACACTGACGGGTCGACTGGTGGACATCACAAAATTACAAAGGTTTCATAGTAACTATTCCACTCGAAAAAATTATGTTAACGAACTTTAAATATTGTTATTATTTATTGTTTTAGCTTAAATTATCTTTGTAAGCAAGTCAAACAAGTTTGACGTAATGATATAATGTCTCGTCGGAAAGTCGGCAAAGTTATAAATGTCGCAATCTGGTGACGTCACTTCGGGAGCGAGCCGACCGGCGACACTAACTTTACCGCTGTGATGAATGGAGCACGGAGCAGGAGGGGGGGGGGGGGGGTACGACTTCAGCTGTATTAGGGAAACAGTTTTTTTGAAAGACGAGGTTTTGCTGAAAGTATATGTATATACCAAGGCTGTTATATAATAAGATTCAAGAAGATTAAGATTAAGATTCAAGGGAATATCTGATGAGCTATTCATTAAGTCTTGTCGAGTAACACGGACAACCTCCATGAATACAGGTAGACCCACTTATGTCTAACTTTTCGTCACATTATGGATGGAGTTGGCCAGCGAGAGTCCGTCGCAGGTGAACTAGCTTCAATGAGGGAGTTATGTAGTGATGACCACTAGGCGGCAACATTGAGGCGTGGAAAATATTGGCACTCTGACACTTTTTACAGAACGTCAAAGCGACTATATTTTCGTCTTTGGCGCCAACTAATGGCGTAAATTTTTGACTAATCGATTGCGGGATCCATATGGGGAAATGCAACAGTATGCTGGTGATATGTTCCCAACATGTGCACACATTTGGCTGGTGTCAGCACAGTGTCGAACACTATGTAGTGCCTTCACACTCGCTGGGAAATGTATGAAATAAACATGTCATGAGGAAAACAGCTATCAGACAACACATTGACGTAGGTTTGCAGCTTCATCTCATCCCAACCCTTTTAGTTTTAATGGTTATCATATTCGTATTACTGAAATACAGCTATAACGCTTTATCTTATTTTATTTTTATTTTTATTTTATCTTAGTTTAGTTTATGTCACGCAAGGCCGAGCTGATGAGTGTGTTGTTTGTTGCAGGTACTGGCGCTCGCCTCCACTCGTACTCCTCAGGTAGCGCCATGCGACACCCTCGCGTGGCGCAGCGACAGGTAACTTCAGTGAGCACGCAGCTCGCTCGGTAAGCTGCACCGCGCTTATTGAGATGTTTCTATGAGCTATAGCACTCTTCACGTAATAAACACGACGCGCCGGGAACTAGGTGTATCACTAGAACTCCCACTGATCCCTCCAGCGCTACAAGCTGTGCGTCAAATGAAAACTCGTGTCCTATTAACTGCTTCTTAACGCAGGGGGAACATTTAAAGTTACACTTACGAAGTCTAGACTAGAAAGAGGATCCCCCGGTAATGCTTGATGCCGATGAAAACCAGGTATCGTCGTCTTAGTTTACTCTTTTTAGTATTTATAAATTCTGTAACTGTAAATGAGTGTAAAACAAAATAAATATTTGATTGTGTCATCCATTGGGATATAAGTAAGAGTGACTCTGTAACACTACTTAGGGCCGGGTTTCGAGGGTAATATTTTATCTCTGAACAAGTTTTAATTAATCAATTTAATAGTTTAGGAATAGATCGAACAAAGCCAGGTTTAACCAATTTTTTGGAACTTCCTGTGGCACTTCTCGTTGCAGTAACAATAATCCCAAACATAACAGAACAAAACGAGCCTGTATCATAACATATATAAATAACAAACATATAAAAACAAAGTAGGGTGTGATATTATATACAGGACTAGGGCGAAGTCACGGGCAGTAGCTAGCTAGCAGCACAACTTTTCCGTATCGTCGATAACAATTTAGTATTGTCCGACTCCAATATAAAAATTCCACAAACGTTCCGCTAAAATATAAACCTAATTACCGAATGCCGTTGTGTTGCAAATTAAATTCGAATAACATTTTTGTCTTAAAATCTAATAAGTACTGGAAGTACTGGGAGCGAAACGCAAAGTTATTTGAAATTGGCAACACTTGGCTTTTGTTTTTTGTTCAGCGGCGAAACGATTATAAAATGAAGCGAATCGTTAAGTCATAAGGAAGTGATGAGTAGTGTCGCTGTCACCAGTACATCTGTGACAGTCGGTACAGTGAAGCCTGTAATCTGACGATAATATGGAGGGCGTTATTGCGATGTCTATGTTTTAGTACATAATGTATTACGGGTACGAAGTTACACACTGCTAATTATCGTAGTTATGTGCAATCGTCAGGCAAAAATGCATGCGATATTATTTACTAATAATAAAGCCCCTATGTGGCGGAGGCTTCATATTTATCATAATATCGAGCATTGAGAAATTCCGGACATTTTACACCACTATAAACTTGATCTGACAGCAGGACCAGGCAGTTAATCAAACAATCATATTTTCTCCGAAATGTTCGGATATTCTTTGATTACTTTTACAAGCTTCTTTGACGTAAATCGATTTTGCCATTATTCAATATGCGAGTAGCAGCCAGAGAAGTAAATACAGAATACGTTCTCATGTAATCTGTCGTATTCGAGTAAACTTATAAATAAATATATTTTATGCAATCAACACCTGTCCACAATTAGCATAAAAAATTCATTAAATATCTACCGTGAGGGGTCCGCGTTGATGATTTTCAACTCAAACAATTTTATTTTATTCTCAAAATATAGAATATTCGTTTGATTCGTTACCATTCCTTTTATCAGATTGCAATAAAAAGTTGGTGACCTAAGTTTGCGCTGGTTGAGCTATTAAAATCAAATAATTTAATGAAGCAGCCAGCAAATTCTAGTTTTCAATGATATATGCGCTACCTAGAAGAACTCATCGCATTCGCTGAGCGCCACCGGCGGCGACCTCGTCCAGTCAGTGACTCAGTAGTGGCAGGCGGCTGAGCGCCACCGGCGGTGACCTCGTCCAGTCAGTGGCTCAGTAGTGTCAGGCGGCTGAGCGCCACCGGCGGTGACCTCGTCCAGTCAGTGGCTCAGTAGTGGCAGGCGGCTGAGTGCCACCGGCGGTGACCTCGTCCAGTCAGTGGCTCAGTAGTGTCAGGCGGCTGAGCGCCACCGGCGGTGACCTCGTCCAGTCAGTGGCTCAGTAGTGGCAGGCGGCTGAGTGCCACCGGCGGTGACCTCGTCCAGTCAGTGGCTCAGTAGTGTCAGGCGGCTGAGCGCCACCGGCGGTGACCTCGTCCAGTCAGTGGCTCAGTAGTGGCAGGCGGCTGAGTGCCACCGGCGGTGACCTCGTCCAGTCAGTGGCTCAGTAGTGTCAGGCGGCTGAGCGCCACCGGCGGTGACCTCGTCCAGTCAGTGGCTCAGTAGTGTCAGGCGGCTGAGCGCCACCGGCGGTGACCTCGTCTAGTCAGTGGCTCAGTAGTGGCAGGCGGCTGAGCGCCACCGGCGGTGACCTCGTCCAGTCAGTGGCTCAGTAGTGGCAGGCGGCTCTAAAATCAATGCTCTGTTCTAGAGTATTATTCTAAATCTACAAAAAAGTTAGCATTGAAACATTGTTATATTACTTAAATGTAATGAAAGTTGGATGATCGCCGCGTTGTAGCCCCGTGTCTCTTGTATCTCGAATGAACATAAAATATGTCTCTTATGTAGGTATGTCAGTCAGTGAACTAAATGATGAAAGTAGTGCGGCGCATATGGTCCACACTTGGCGACGGTGCGCTGTCGCGAAACTGAACTGTGAATCAAGTTGATATTTTATTTACCTCCGCCGGGGAGGCTCTCAGAAAGAAGCTGCAAACTTGTGTTTCTCTCTCATTAAAAAACAAGTAGAGTCCCATGGCGCCATGCGATGCAATGCGGTGCGGTGCGGTGCTGTGCGGCGCGGTGAAACGTGCGGATTAAACTTTTAATTTATCGTTAGTGCTCGTTGTGAATAAAAACTGGTGATATTTTGGTCACCGCTGTTGCCAGCTGCCGAACTACGGGTTTTCGCGCTTGAAATACCTTCAAACTCTTCCACACGAGTGGATAACTATTGTTAACAAATACTGGTTACTGCAACTACGGTCTACGGTTGTGTTTTACTAAGAAAAAAATTTGAGGTCTCATCCCATTCGCTAATCCGTCACTGCTGCACTGGTACGTGTCTAACAGACTGTTTGAGAATGTCGAGCATGCTCGTGTGCGGCGTGACTCGTGCTCGCTTTGCATCCACAAGCAGCTGTAGACTGTTCTTCACGATCGAGCAACATTATTGTATAACTATAACTAGAATGGGTTTCATCTTACATAAATGCAGGTTTTCTATAAACGCATGCTTGGTATTCAATGGATAATTGATATAATAATAGACCTTGTAGGGCACATCAATAGGGTAGTAGGTTTTTCTTCATAGTGATTACAAAATGCTTGTGTTCTGTATGTGCTGCGTGCACAGTGTAGGTCAGTAGTCGTTAAACTGCGGCCCCTGGGCTGCATGCGGCCCGGCGCTGATATTTGTGCGGCCCGGGAGAGTACCTGTTAGCAAATACCTCAGTGATGCTTCATTTTCGAAAATGTTATTTATATAAATAAATGTCGCAATCGTTTTTTTATAATAAACCGCAATTAAGTGAGTGACTTAATAAATAATAAAATAAAATAGTTTTTAATTCGGATAAGCAGCATTCATATGGGTTAGTAAACAAGGAAGAGAAACTTATATCTATGTTAGTAATATTATAAAGTTATGTAATCAGAATCACTTGGCAACTAGGTTGTTGTTCCTAATGCATCTCTGAACAACATCACCAAGTAAAGGAGAGTCGTATCTCCCTGCCACGACCTTCAGGATGGAGTTGGAACTGCTCCGCACTCTACAGAGCAAAGAGGCAGATTTTCGTCTGATGATGGCGTGAAAATCATCGACATGTGCCTCTGCGAACATACCCGATGCACTGCAGAAACGGGGCAGCCTCATCATCATCCTGAACCCGTTATTATATTGGACCCGTAGGGCGCTGATAGTGCGCTGAGTATAGTTGGTCCACAGGCTGCACGTGTAAAATACCTGGCAGTAGGCTTTAAAAAGCGATAAATGCTTAATGATCCACTCAACATGATGTTTGCATGTTTTGCCAAAGATGCTAACATAGAAGAAATAATAAAAAATACATCATAACTCTTGAAGTGTTAACAACTTGTCTTGTTTGATGTTCTGTGAGGGTGTCCACTGTTACATGTTAGTTTATGATGTTTATTTTTCTAATTTATTTAACTTATTATTCAAACAATTATTAATTATTATATTCACGAATTGATTATCCTCAAATTTAATTTAATTTATTTTTATATTATTGTTTTTTTTTATATTTTTTTTTTCTATTGTACGTATGTTTTATTTGTATGATTATGTTATTGTTTTAAATTTTATTATTCTATGTTAATTAATGTAATTGGACCTGTGCCGTTTTAATTAACTATAAATAAATAAATAAAATAAAACTTTTTTGTTTAGTTAAGCAACTTAAAATTGATGTTAGTCTTTCTAATAAAAATATTAAATAAACATTTGTGTGTACAATTCACAAGCTTGCGGCCCTCAGTACGACGTGTGACGACCACTGTGTAGGTCCTCAGTCGTGTGCTCGCGCGCCTCCTACACGAGCACGCCGTTGTGCCGCGACTGGCTGCGGCGGAACCGTCGCGAGTAAAGCGTCGACATTACGACGTCGCAAACAAACGCCCGACCGCAGTGAATCATTTACGAAAGCGATCTAGTTTTGTATGAACTCAAATAATTTCCTATGTTAGTATTCCTAAGAAATTAAGGTTAGCAACAGCTAATGTTAGCAGCGCATTTCCGATTCCAAATCTCAGGTGAGTACGTAATCAAGCGTCCCGAAATGCTCGCGCACATCGTTATCGCGGCGTGTCGTGTAACGTTTAATTGACGTTCCTTACCTTCGAGAGGTTTAGGTACTTGGGAGCAGCGTCAGCCGGCGAGATGTTTGCGTGACGCCGGCGAGCTGCACGTGTAGAAACAGACTGATATAACTACTACTGAACAATATCTTATGACAACTTATACTGATATAATTAATACCAGCAAAAATATATAAATATTACCCAAATGCTCAGTACACAAAGTTTGTCCTGGGCGGGAATCAAACCCACCGGCTCCCCGGATCTCCGGCTTAACAGTCTAACCACAAGATGAACAGGTCGGTTAATTCACGTACATATTTGTCTAAAAAGACGTAAAAATGATACGTACGTCCTCCAGAACAGCGCGTAGGGGCTTGACGATGTCGTGGACACTCGCGACACTCGCGACACTCGCGACACTCGTGACACACGTGACACTCGCGACCTTGCGACACTCGCGACACTCGCGACACTCGCGACACTCGCGACACTCGCGACACTCGTGACACTCGCGACACTTGCGACACTCGCGACACTCGAGACACTCGCGACATTCCCGACACTCGCGACACTCGTGACACTCGCGACACTTGCGACACTCGCGACACTCGAGACACGTAACACTCGCGACACTATCGCGACACTCGACCTCACGAGGCCGCGACACCGAGCGCTCTTCACACACAGCACACACATAGAACAACTGCGATGCGAACACCACACAATTAAATCGATGATTAAATAAAAACAAATTATTGTTGTTGAGCAATAATAATTAAATAAAAATCTACTTACAGTAGCTGGCCATATTATTAGTGACAGTGTCATGATTTTGGAATTATGAAGTTGGATTGATTTTTCCAGAAAAGTGATTGGTTGTAGACTCCAGTGGTATTTTTTATTTAAAAACCTTATTATTTAAGATTATAAAAATAAGAAATATGGTGAAATTAAACCTGGTAATTTGTTTAAAATAATAATGCATTAATGAGTTGTAAGTAAATATTTTGTGTTTAACTTAATGTTTTGCGACACCCGCCTAGAGATGTAAAGTGACCGTCTGGTTATATGTGTCGATGAATCTGACCGAGCATATTGGACATTTATCCAATTTGACCGGTCACTTATGGTCATTTATTGTCAGGAACGTCAGAAACGTTTTTTTGTGTATAAATAGACTTAATTCTATAAAACTACGGAAGTTTTAGAATCATCGAAGCTAACCATGTCATTCATCGACCTTTAACACAGTAAAACAAAATCTATACTTATAATATACTGAACTGTAGAGAGGTCAGTTCTGTACATTGAAAAATATATCCAAAATTAATATTGGAGGATAATTGGTGATCGATACTGATTCCAAAAATGCAATCAGATTTTTTTTGTCTGTTTGTCTGTCTGTCTGTATAAGCACGCATGGATTAAAAACTACTAAAAGGATTATAATGAAACTTGGTACGATTATAATCCATACTCCTGGGCAGGTTATAGGCTATATAACATAACGCTAAGACACATAGTAGCCGAGCAGTAATGAAAAGTTTAACAAAAACGGGGAGAAAATATTCCTTTTGAGAGATTCCGTTGTGTGCGCTGCGTAAATGGTTGAAATTACGCAAAAATTATGTACTAGAATATTGTTCCTCGTAAAAAGTTTAAAAAAAAGTCCGCAACAGCAATGTTTATCACTATGACCATTTTATGGCAATGAAATTAGATCTAAAATAATGCATGATTTTCGGGGGTGTTTTCATGAATATAGTATTAATCCTTATAAATATAAATACGTTATCCAATACAAGTTTTTTATTTTGTACGAAATTGCCGCTTACATTATTTTATTTCAATAAAATATCTTTAGAGATATCACAGAGTTTTAAAATTACTCCGCAGCAATATAATGATGGTACGCACGGGCAGTAACGGAAAGTAAAAAGGCTAGCCGATGACTTTGCAAGATATTCATTGCACATACATGAGAATAACACATAACATTGTGCTACATAACATTGCACCATGAGCTACGGGAGCCGATCAGTAACCAAAAACCTAACATAACGCGGTATACGAGGATCAACGGGGCACCAGTGTGAGCGCCCGCGCCCAACCTGGCCTTGGCCCCGGCCCGGCTACTGAGAGCAACCCAGAGTGTCATGGCGATTCCGATGGTGCGGGGATACCGCACGATCTCCTGCGAGGTGGCGAGCCTCCTTGCCGGACGGCATACCGCTGTGGGATGAGGCAACAATCCTTGAACACACGTACCAGTGGCGCTTGGAAGTGCAATGCCGGGGCGAAGTTCCGCTGCTGCGGCTAATCGCAGTGGGAGGACTCAGCTCCGGCGGGATCTCATGGCGGAATGGAGACTGCGACTGTTGCAACCCAGTGCTGGGCACACCTCTTTGAGGAATGGCTGGACAAGCGTCACAGTACTCTCACGTATAGCCGGAAGCAGGTCCTCACCGGACACGGACATTTTGGGAGGTTCCTGTGTCGGAATCAGGCAGAAGCGACGCGTTGGTGTCACTACTGTAACGGCCGCCTGAAGGTTACAGTGGAGTATACGGTGGAGGTGTGCCCCGCATTGGCGGGCAACCGCCGTGACCTTGCAGAGGCGATCGGCGGCGGTGACCTCTCGCGCCCGGCGCTAGTTCAGGCCATGCTCCGGGGCGAGACTGAATAGGAAGCCGTGACTCCTTCTCCGAAGCAGTCATGCTGGCGAAGGAGGCGGCGGCGCGCGTGAGGCAGCGTCTAGCCTCACGCCACGGATAGAGACACAGGCGTAGGCGTCGAGATCGAGAGTCGTAAGACGACTGACTACCAGACATGAAACTTGGAGGGTTTATTCTTTGTGAAGAGTAAGTAGCCACTAAGAAAGGTTTCTTTAAATTCAACCCTTAAAGGTTTAAAATTGTGGATAGAAGTTCGACATCCACGCAGGCAAAGCCGCGGGCGATAGCTTGTACCTAATAAAATAGTTTTGAAATCAAATAGTTTTAGAATAGTTGTATGGCTAAATTGAAAAGAAAGACACGTCATATTTTAAATCTGTGAAAAAAAAGTGAATCGGTCAGTTTCAGCGTTTGTTTTAAATTTCTATAAAGTGTAGCTTGTATTTATAACACTAAATGTTTGTTTAGAAAGTCAGTAGGCATTATTTCACATTCATAAAGTTTTGAATTAGCGTGACATTCAATATTTTACGAAAATAATAGTTACACCAAGTAAATAATACTAATTTAATATATCTGACCAATATGACAATAAATGTCCAATGTGACCGGTCATTTATTGATAAATGACGGTCACTTATCGTATGTGACCGTCAGTTTACAACCCTACACCCGCCTAATGCTGTAATAACAGCTCCTATAAGACGTTTTATACGTTCTATACATTATATAACAAGTTGTTTAGACTTGTGTTATGATAAAACTCATTTATAAGAACTGCAATGAGCTGGCGTTTAGTGGTAATGAAGAGCTTAACGATAGCCCTCTTGATGAGCTTCTGCATGTTCACAATAGAGTTCGTATCTGGTGAATTATCTAGTTAGTGCAAAATATTTATTTATTTTTGAGACAGGAATGCTTTAACTCTCTTTGCCTTGAGACACGATGAAGAATCGTGCATAAAAATTAACTCTCTGGCTACTGGGCACCTATTCTTCGACTTGCGGCCATAATTCAGTTTCTAGTACTAACGTGTACAGATCTTGCCTTGTAGTCACTTTCACGATGTATAGGCACCCCGTGCCTTTAGCTGAGATGTTAAATCACACCATGATGCTACCTGGTTGTTAAATTTTCCCTAAAAAGCAATCTGCATGGAGCTGTTCTCGAACAATTCCACGATGTGTACAACTGCAAATAAGCTCTTATCGACCTCCACTTGAAAAAAATATTCGTCGGAGAAGCATACACAGAAAATAACGCAATAATTACTTAATAGCGTATTTCAGACGTATGGGAATATTAAAAGTAATATTATTAACCGATTCCAGTCTGCCACTGTCATACTTCGGTGTTGCCAGGCCCACTGCAGTCGTTTCTACTTCATGGTCTTGGTGAGGCGCGATTTTTTGATCGGCCGACGATTTATCCAATTCTTCTCGGCCAACCTCCGTCAAAGTGCCCGATCGATAACTTATATTTTCTTGTCTTTTCCCTCGTTTATAATCGTAGTCAGGCAAACAATACACTTTTTACCATGTTTTAGGCAAAGATCCCTATTTTTATGGTCAGAACAAAGAGTGGTGATCCGTTTACTGCCACATTTTTTGACACTCTATGTTTCCAGAAATTTGTTCTGATCAGATTTTACTTTAATACTGTTTACTTCAAACTTTCAGACGTCTGTAATAGCTGTTAAATCTCTCTGAGAATGAGTAAAATACAAAAATAACGTTTGTATTTTTATAAACTTTAATGGAGACGGGTTTAAAGCTATGCCCATTTCAAAAACGCGTATCATCACACAACATCGTTATTAAAAAGTCAATATTTTATATTCAATTAAAAAAAAAAGAACATTATCAGAAACATTACTTGCGGTTCGATTAGTTTAAACAAATACATCTTGTAAAACTAAAACCAAAAAAATTTTTAGCCATCTTTGAAACAAACGTAGCTTTCAACAGAAGTTAACAAAATTACTATGAATTATAAGCTATACCACTTTTTTCAAAAATGGCTCGATCTCATGGTGTTATCACATATCAAAATTAATAATAATGATACCAGGAGTAAAACCAAAGCAGAAAAACCTAAAAAAATGAAATTATTAATCTATGTGAAATTATTAATTTTTTTGATAAAGGTGTTTGAACAACAAAATGTTGCTCTATGAACACTGTCCCTAATAATTTGGCCACCGATGGTATATTGAGTTTTAATACCGCCAGAATTTCATCAAGTTTTGCCTCCCCGCTCTCACAACAATAAGCACCTGCAGTGGAGCACACAACACACACCTGCCCGCAGCACTCGTCACGTCCCGCGGCGCCGCCCTCCGCGCCGCCAGTTGCACTGACGCGCGCTCCGCCACGAGTAGATGCTGTTCTTCATACTCATAGTGTGAGATCAGATATCAGAGTGATGCTGCATCTTACAAACCTGATAATCTATTCAAAACCTGACTTAGATTCTCGCGGCATGAAAACCATACATTATATTCGCTTAATAATAAATGAGAATCGTTAGACTTATCTTTGTTCCACAATGAAAAATGGTCTAATGAAGAAGTAGTATGAGAGCGCCACTCGAGCTACTGCTACTGTACAAGCCACCTCCTCTTACAACGGGCACGCCGAGAGTGCTCTGTGAGAGACCCGCAATACCAAACGATAATTCAGCGACAAAAGCAACATAACTGCGGTTGCTAACACTCTTTATTTCTCACATGAGTCGTTTGTTAAGAGCCGTGATATCACTAGCACACAACAGCACGTGTAGCTTAGTTTCCTGATTCATAACATACTCGGGTGAAACTGTTACAATTTCGTTGGGGAAAATAATTTCTAGTAGAAAAACATAATTTTATTGGTTGTTGCGTTGTCTTGTCAGCACAACACCATCATTTACGCAACAAACTGGCGTGTTAACAGCACGCGTACTGGTATACATTAGATCCGAGCGCTGGTGTGATGTCAGTGAAGTGTGTTTCTAGCTCCGTTTGTTTCCGCATCACTAGTCTGCCCGGCGGACCCTCAGCCTCAAACAGAACAGTACTTTCTGAAGTTTGAAGCCAAATGGCGCTTGAACAAGGTTAACTCAATTTGCGCACAACTCGTCTGGAGGGCCGCGCCCGCGAAGCTGCGAGCCTCATATATTTTTTACCCCTCGCTGTGGATTAACTCGATTATCAAAATTCAGAGAGGGCGGTAATGGCTGAACAATGTGCTTGCTAGTAGATTTGTAATAGTAATAGATATATAACTGTCAATCTATGCACGACTGTATCACGGAATACTGAAATTTTAAATGTCGATGTAACTATATTGGATTTATGAAAGCCGTCGAACAAATAAAAATGATTAGCCAATCAAACGTTCACTAAGAAAAACTATGAATGAAGTGGAGCTGTGAAGTGAGCGAGAGACACAACATGCAGTTATTTTTTATTTAGTTTTGTGTGTGAGCGTGTGCAGCAACTGTGCCGCGCGACGCACACGCCACACACGCGACCCTCCTACGCCCTGTTAGTTTTACATTTTATAATACACACATCAAAAGTGTCTAGGGATCAACATATATTTTTGCAATAACTTTTCTCCTGATTGATATTAATTAAAATTTTCTTTAAGGATTCATCAAATAAAGTGTTTTCGTTTGTCACAGTAACGATAAACCAAGTCACCTTTGCATTAATAAAGAAATTTGCCATTTTCCTAATAAAGGGATTTTTGACATTTGAACCACTAACACAAAAGTTCGAAAAAAAGACTGAAATAACAGTTTTCTCTAAAATTTTATTGGGTAACTTAAACAATTAATAATCCGTGTTTCTACCGCGAACACTAACAACACAAGAACATCGGTTTGGCATACTCAAAATGAGTTCATCCAAATCACGCTGTGGAATGGCCGCCCATGTTCGTTGCAACAACAAAAAAAGGTCTTCTTGCGACTGGATACCCTCCATATTCGGCAGAGCTCTTCTCTGTAGCATATCCCATGCATGCTCAATCGGGTTCAAGTCTGGCGACTGAGCAGGCCAGGGCAGGACATTGATGTTAGCTGCGGCGAGAGTCTGTCTTACAACTCTTGCGGTGTGCGGTCGTGCATTATCATGCATTAACTGAAATAAGGGACCGATTTGCACTTGGAGAGGAACGATGACGTCTGATACAATCGTCTCAGCATAAATTTGAGCGTTGAGGTTGCCTCTGATCCAAATCAACTCAGTTCTTCCGCCGATCCAAATACCCGCCCATACCATGATGGTTCCACCACTATAAGGATGGACTTCCTGGCAGGATTTTAATCGCTGTTGGCGTCCAGGGGTTCTCCTGTGTCGTATACGTCTTGTATCCGGTCTCATACCAAAACGAGACTCATCAAAAAAGCACACGAAACGCCATTGTTCTTCTGCCCAATTTCTGTGTTCAAGAGCCCATTGATATCGAATCCTACGATTGAGCATTGCTATAGGTGGTACCCGTAGCGGTCTTCGGGAATGAAGGTTCACTTCATGCAAGCGGTTTCTGACTGTTTGGTCGCTAATTAAGTTCCCTGAAGAGTGATGAAGCCTCACGGCTAACATCATGGCGGTTATTGTTGGAGCTCTTCGAGTTAAGATTTGAATGTATCGGTCTTGTCTGCGTGTGATGCAGCGATACCGTCCTCCATGGCGCTCAGCCACGGTACCAGTGCTTCGGTAACGTGTCCAAAGTCGACTGATAACACTCTGACTTGTATTCAGAGCTAAAGCCACAGTACGTTGCCGGGAACCAGCTTCTATCATTCCCACGGCTCTGAGCATTTCTTCCCTGCTTAAATGACGTCGCCGCTCCATAATAACATTGGTTTTAATCAGTAGTAGGGAAACAGTAGCACTAATAATGTCTTCAATGCGTTGTATGTTTTTATAGGGAAAATATTGACAGCTGATTTTCATCTTTTAATCGAATTTGATTCACAGTTCCTGATTCAAATTATGAAATGCACCAAAAAGGATCCATATAAATTTATAAAATCATAAATTTATTACAAAGCCACATCTCAATCTCAAGAAATCCGCATAAAAATGCTTGATCCCTAGACACTTTTGATGTGTGTATTTGCAACAATCTATATTCTTTGTAATAAGGCATTTGGCTTAGCGTTAGGTTCGTAGCTCAGAACTCACGAGCAATGCTACGCCCGCCGCCAGCAGCCGCTTCGAAACTCGTAGCAATGCGCTACGAAAATAATAATTGTTATCTTCTGATAAATGATTGACTTTTTTTTACATAAGTAAATTATATCAGGAAATAAGTGAATCCATTTGCATAAAGAATAAAAAATTGTTAAATTATGATTTTTAATTTATTTCTTCTTCTTGCTTATCTCCCACCTATTTTTTTGGGGAGTGGGAAATCATCAAATAACTTCTCCCGTCCTGGGCGGGGTGGGAGGGCGTGTCAGACTTTTACTTACTAAAACCGACTCATGTTCCTTCGGTTGCCCTTTATGTTCACGGTAACTATTATAAACATTCCGCAACCCCTAGGCGTTCTTTGCCACTTTACTTGTAGTTTACGCAACCGTCACCAACATAAAAATGATATGTAATTTAAATAATAATTGGCCAAGTGCTTGTCAGGCCACGCATGAAATAGACCACACAAGTTATTAATCATTTTGCATTAAAGCTTAAAAATTGTTTTGCCGCGGCTAGACAAAGTCCCATGGACGCCAAGTGCGAGTCGTGCGCTACACGGGGCCCTCGGGGCCATTCTTTCTTTATGACACTTAAATTTACTTTTTAACCGACTTCAAAAAGGAGGAGGTTCTCAATTCGTCTGTATTTTTTTTTTGTTTTTTTTTTTTTGTTGTATGTTTGTTACGCGATATCTCCGTCAATTGTGAACGGATTTTGATGGTTCTTTTTTTGTTTGCTAAGTCATGATTCAGAGGTGGTCCCATATAAATTTTGTGGCGATCGGTTTAGTTCTTCTTGAAAAATTCATCAAGAACAAAAAAAATCGACGAAATTTACATTGACGATATTATTATGTGCGTAACTTCAATTTCTATTTTTCGTTTTGTAAGATTATAAGTAGTTTTATTTAGAAAATATATTACTTTGAAAGATGTCATACACAGTCAGACATAGTTAGACTCGACACTAAAAAGTAAAAAATAAAAAACTTTTTTCAAAAAAATAGTAACCGCCTTCAATAACTAAAAACCCAAAAATAACTAAAATTTCGGAAGTCGGTGGCTTCTCTTCTAGGCTGCCATTCAATTTGTGTTGCCACCTACTTCCGAAATTTTAGTTATTTTTGGGTTTTTAGTTTTTGAAGGCGGTTACTATTTTTTTGAAAAAAGTTTTTTTCATCCAACCACCTCGGAAATTGTATTTTTGCTATTCAATATCTGAGCGCAAAAGCTGTTTTTAACCTCTAGAGGTTAAAGTAAATTTGAATTTAGAACATCGCGTGCACTAGGTATGTGACTTCAAAACATCATTAAACCTATTTACTTCCATCTCCATGGTGCCGAATTTATCATACAACTTTTTTTAATTTGTTAAAAACTCAGTCTCTGAACATCCTTGGTGTACTTTTCTTTTTAATTTGCTTTGCGCGTGCGATTTTGTTTTGACTTCGTATTATTTTAAATGAAACTTGAAAACAAGTAAAAAAATGAAAATGAGTGATTCCAGTGACATTTATTTAACGCCACCAATATTAAAGTGCCTAACAAAAATATTACACTCAACATAAGTAACTGTAGCAACTAGCAACGTTAGTACGTTACTTTCAATTTTATTAGTACCTACCTAAGTATTATTTGTTATACATAATATAAATATTTTTCTGTAATACTTACCTAAGTATATCATAATGTTCTATAGTAGTAAATACGTACCTAAACTAAAATAAAAGTATCTTGTGATTGTAATAGTTTTATTTTGCATTTAGTCGTTTCCGAGGTGGGGGGGATGAAAAGTTACGTGTTGCACTCGAGTGCAAAGATTTTTCACCTTGTGCTCTTTTGATTCCCGCGCTAACGCTCAGGATTCTAATTTTAGAATCCTTCGCTTGCTCGGTCATCAAAATTGAGCCCGCGGTTAAAAAGCAACTTTGCACTCATGTATAACAAATAACTATTAAAAGACGTACGACTATCGCCCGCGCCCTCTCCGAGCTCCGGCACTACGCACCTCGCGACCCACCAGACTAACGGTTAATATTACTTAATCTGAAGTTGTTTTGAATGTAATCTTCTTGCAAATGTTTCTCGTTTATGTTCGACGTAATGCTAACGGCGAGCGAGCCTGTAACATACTCGTATCTTTACACCTTGCATGATTTTTGTTGAAAAGTTGCTCGACAAATTGGCTCGTTGGTTCTTATGATTAAGTTGTAACAAAAGTCCGAGCGTCGTGTTCGCAATGTGGTTCGAATAAATATAAAAGCAGGGATTGCTCGATGTTCTGTTAAAAGTAAATGCTCCAGTCTATACCCAACATTATGTGAGAAGGAACCATGTGTAATGTATGTTTGCTAAAAGTGAGTTTGGTTTTGCAGGTCCCCCCGGGCCGCCCGGCAAGCGCGGCAAGAAGGGCAAGAAGGGCGACCCCGGCGAGCCCGGACCGCCGGTACGTACACACACACACACAGCATCACTCACACAAGCCTGTCGAGAAACACCGTTCACCTCATTGAGTTTGATTGAATTCTTGAAATTAATAAACTCCGGCTGACAGTGACATAATCACTGACATCCCGTGCCTCGGAAAGCACGTAAAGCCGTTGGTCCCGGTTGTCATTCGTAGAACTTTGACAGTCGTTACGGGTAATGTCTGACCAGTCTAACCAATAAGTACCGTGTCGCCCAGTTCCTGGGTTGTGGAGGTCTGATAGGCAGTCACTTCACGTAAAACATTGGTATCTAGCTGAGTCCGGTTAGGCTGGAAGCTGACCCCAACATAAATGGGAAAAGGCTAGGGACATGATGATGAGGATCACCTCTAAAACAGGACGCAAACACTTTTTTGATATTTTTTTGAAAGGGGAATGTTGAGATCCTAGTTACCTATTTGTGCCCTGCGCTGTAAGTTTGGCTTTAGTTTGCTTTTATTTATTTTGTTTGTTTCGTTTGCAGGGGTTAACGGGAGCTCCAGGGAAAAATGGATTCCCGGTATATTTTTTTAATTTATTTTTTAGTGTTTATTGTTTTTTGTTGTAAATATTCCCCTGTGACACCTCTGACGAGAGCGCGGCGCGCGCTCGTGAGGGCTGTCGCACTTCACGCGTGTCACGTTTCAGGGTAGCAAGGGCGAGAAGGGCGAGCGAGGCTTCATGGTAAGACGTAGCGCCCTCTAGTGTCGAGTAGACGTAACCCGCCACCCGCCTCGCCTTTACTAACTCGCTCGCGGGCTCCTTGCTGCGCGCCTGCTCAGGACTGGCTTAGTGCTCACTGTGCTCAGCCAGTCGGCGGCCGCGCGCAGCAAAGTTCTCGCAGGGTGACTGGTGTGCTCCCTAACCCAGCTCAGTGTCCTGCAAGTAGTCGTAGTGTATGTCGGTACGCGTCGCCTCGCCTCGTGTTTTCAAGAAAGCATACTTTCCTTCAAATATCACTTGAAGAATATTTTTATAAATTGCATGTTATACATTATAACGCTCATAACATTGCTCTAAATAAGAGATGTCATTCTTGAACCTGCAAAACCTTTCAGGAGGCAACTAAGTTAGTGATTCTCAACCTGAATTAATAATAAAATGGGTAGATATAAAAAAATCTTAAACAACTATAGTTCTTAAAACGCGGCAGTCACCATCACCGTCACCATCACCATCACCGTCACCATCCTATGATGATGATTTAGGAGTCTTATAACAACCTGCTAAAAGGTTTTGCAGTTCCAAAGATGCACTTTGTATAGTGACAATGTAATACAGTTAATTATACCTAGAACAATAACATGACGGGCGCGAGGCGAAGTAGTGGTTGAAACATCGTAGTGGGCTTCTTACTAACGGGAACGGGCCTTAGCTGTATACATATATAAGTGTATTTATCTATTTATTTATTTTTATTTTATATTTAGTTTTATATATTTTTTGCTAACATGAAGTTATCATCGAGGCTTTAGTACTAGGAGTTCCGTACTAGACTTTACTAGCCGTAACAATATACGAGGCTATAACGATAACGAGATATTTGCATGACCCTTACAAGCTCCTCCCCCTAGACAAGTGGCATTGTAGAATAGAATAGATTGTTAAGTGTATGGGGATGTCAAATACTTAGCGTCAGCTTATGGCAACCCCACACATACTGCAATACTGCCCAGTACTGAGGTAACACGAATTTAGCAAAACAAGATGAGATTCTATAATAGGATTTACCATACTTCACACATTGAAACACATGAAATGTAAAATTCATATAATTAGTGGCATCAATGTGGAATAACATAAAGAAAGAAGCGGCCGGAGCGCGCCGCACCGCGCCGGCTTCTTCATATTCATCAGCTCTGCAGGAAAGCGCAGTTTGTGAGTCACTCCGCGCGCGTGACACTACTCTCGATGTCTCAGCTATACTTCCGATATTTTTATGTATCTTTGGGATTTTGTTTTTTGCCTGACATAACAAAATAGTATTTCAAACTAGGTCGGCGGTTTTCAAGCTTCGGCGCGACGCACGGCAATAGATTATGTGTCGGAAACTTATTTATAAACACGACGAGTCACACCATAATAGGAATCACTTTAATTCGGTGTTCTTCCATTATGTCGTGTAGTTTTATGTTGCAACAGAATACGGTATTTTACACCATCATCAATTGACCTACTTTTTATGAACTGTCAAAACGATATTCTCCCATAGATTTTGTATGTCAAAACACCTTATGACGTCACTAAGAAATCAACTCAATTGTCTAACTATTTATTGATTACAAAGCATCTAAAAATCTAATTTTACGGTAAATTGAATATGAATCAGATTTTTAGGGCTTAAATTAGGAGATTTTTTATAGAAATTACGTCTTATATTTATTGGTTAATGATGTAAAATACCCCATTGAGAATAATGTGGCTTCATGTCGATTCCAGGGACCCATCGGGTTGGATGGACCTAAGGGAGACCCGGTAAGTACCGCCTCGAAATATATGTATTTATTCAACAAAATTGTCATTTACGGTGAAAATTAAATTAATCTAGATTAGGTAGACCTTGCAAAGATGCATCTTTTATTAAACTAATTGAACCGTTGAACTTTGTACCACTTGTAACTCCCGTACAACGTTACCAATTACGTAGTTTTTTATTATTTATTTAAAAACACCAAACTTCTTTTGCGCCCAAAATAATTGAATTTTGAAAATAGTCAAGCCATTTACAAGCGTTGGTGAGACTAACACCTGGCGATTGATTTTTAAATGTGTTATGTAATGTAAGGTTATAACAGTGCTTTAAGTAGCTATATTTTAAGAGAGATGGTAGTACCGAAACGGTGCATAAGTGTCTGACTAGACTATACTATGTATAAAATAGAGTATCATATGTTGCAGGGCCGACCCGGCGACAAGGGGCACAAGGGCGAGCACGGCAGCCCCGGCTTCGACGTCTTTTCAGCTGTCAAGGTAATTCGCACACACTACTAAATATCAAATATCAAATCTTTATTGCATTCCATTATGAAAAGAAAGATGTTACGAAAGTCAGATAAAGAGAACAATATGGACCCTGTCGGGCAAAGCAAAATTAGGAGAGGGCTTCTAAACTGTTTACACTGTCTGTTTGTTTATCTTTAATGGCCGAAAGCTAATGAACTGAACATTCGCCGCCCTGCCTAACGTCCTGTTAGGTAAGCACACGCAGGGCGGCTAGTTCCTCGCTCCCACACTGGAGCTTGTAGTTCTGTACTAACGAGCAACGTGCGCGTGAACAGAGCACACGCCTGTGAGAGAGCGGGGACCGCCGGCGGGTCTGTGCCGACTGAGGCAGGGCCAGCTCGACCGGCACGTGTTTACTACTACGTTTACTAATGTTTTAGTCTTGTAAATGTTATCAAGTAATACAAGTATCCGTGACATGGAGCTAAGGGCTCCCCGCGGGGCCCACAGTGCCGCATGTCATAAGTAAAATGTTCTGGTGGCGTTGCAGGGCGTGAAAAGATCGGTGGACAGTTTTAAGATAAGTCCGTACACGAGCGCCGAGATCATAGCCGTCAAGGTACTGCCACTAGCGGCGAGTAGTTAGAGCTTGTGGCGCGGCGCCGCTTATGTAACGCTTTATATGAAGTCGCTGTAGGTAGTCGTTGTGTTATTTGCATCCGGTGTTTCTTGTTTTTTTAATAATTGTTTATTTGAGAATTGCTTAACATATGCCAGCTGTACATACGGGAGTTGTGTAAGTAAAAAATGCGTAAAGTACATTGAACTTGTCACGAGAGATATCCCTGGCACCGTGGCGTATGTTAGGTGGCAGTGCGCGGGCGCGCGGGGCGGCTGTGGTGGCGTCCGCCCCGCGCGCCCGCTGACGCACGTGTGTGCGCAGGGGCTGCAGGCCGCCGGACACAACATCTCCGCGCACACCGTCATACAGCTCAAGGTGAGTCCACACACACCCTCTTCACTCACACACTATCACCACAGTCACACACACTCATGCAAACTGCTCGCGTGTTCATGTGGTACGTAGCGCACGGGCCGCAGCACGAGCACCGCTGTCGTGAAGCGGCCGAGCAGACGCGGGCGGGAGCTCCTCGAGCGCCGGTTTGTATGCCGGAACAACAACAACGCTTCCCGGCGGTGCATGCGTCAACGTTGCATGAATTTTCGTTTTGCCTACTAGTGGTGTTGAGTAATGTACTAGAGGGTCCGTCCACGTAGTGCCGTCAACTTTATACGTACATATATTAGCAGCACAGCTACCATTTTCATTAAAGCACAAAGAACTATTTACTATAATCACATGATTTCATCATGCAAAAGTTGTTTGAAATTATGATAACATAAAAAGTATGTCTTTATAATTACACCGCTATGAGTTTCGCATGAGCTTAGAGCGACACTTTTGAAACTCATTAGTTGCGTGAATAATAAATAAACATTGCCACTCCTTTTGAGCTCCACCACAGTTGTTGTTGTGCGGAATAAATAGCAGGCTATTAAATTGAGTTATATCTGAAGAGCTCAGAATCAGACTACATGCCCCAGCAGCAGATATATAACCGTGATATGTGTTGCACAGGGCGAGCCCGGCGAGCCAGGCCCTCCCGGCTCTCCGGGGCCGCAGGGGGCCGAAGGGCTCCCGGGCCACGAGGGGCGCGCCGGCCCGCCCGGGCCCTCGGGACCTCCAGGGCCCGTGGGGCCTGTGGGCCCACCCGGCCTAGTCGGGCCGCCCGGCTCGCTCGGTCCTGCTGGACTCAAGGTAAGTGCGAGTTTCTCTTTCTAATATTTATGTATAAGGTCACCGTGCCATAAGCAATACGACAAATTCTGAATAGCTACAACAATGACAACACAAAATAACTATATTGGTATAAATTAAACTAAAAAACAGTTACCAAAATTTTGATATCGCTGAGGTGACTATAAATTAATGAGATAATTTAACAATAGGAATATAATCCAAATCTTGTACCAAGTGTACGGCAGACGTGTCGACGTAAACGTTAATGTAACTTTGATATATATATGGTTTCAGGGCGACAAGGGAGACAAGGGCGAGCGAGGCTTTACCACGACGCTGAAGGGCGACGCGTTCCCCACCGGCATCATCGAGGGCCCGCCTGGCCCGCCCGGCCCACCTGGTACCCACCACTTGCTTTACACCTAGCGTAGCAGCGCGCAGCGTAGCGGTGTAGCCGTAGCGGTGTAGTCATAGCGGTGAAAACGTAGCGGTGTTGCCGTAGCGGTGTAGCCGTAGCGGTGTAGCCGTAGCGGTGTAGCCGTAGCGGTGTAGCCGTAGTGGTGTAGCCGTAGCGGTGTAGCCGTAGCGGTGTAGCCGTAGCGGTGTAGCCGTAGCGGCGTAGCTGTAGCGGTGTAGCCGTAGCCGTGTAGTCGTAGCCACGCATGTCCGTGTCGTAGGCGAGCGTCGGCGCAGCGCGCAGGCGGCCCTCAGCAGCCTGCGCCTGCGCCCGACTGCTACACGTAGTCCTCTAGTCAAAACTTAATTCGAACTAATTTCACTGTGCAGCTAAAGCGCACCGAACTAAAAGTAATAACATAAATAACAGTTTTTAAAGCTTTCTTAAATATTGTTTGCGCGAGTGCACCCTCTTGACGGTCATTCTGTAATATTTAATTATGAACATCATAGAAGTTGGAAGCGTACAGCACAGTACGTGTGTAAGCACCTGATAGAGAGCGCGCTGGCAGTAGTGAGTAGCTAGTGGTAGAGGGTGTGTGTTGTCGAAGGCGCGGCGGGCGCGCGCGGCGAGCGCGGCGAGGGCGGCGCGGCGGGCCCGCCCGGCCTGCCCGGCGACAAGGGCGCGCGCGGCAAGCGCGGCAAGCGGGTAAGTGCACGGCACGCGCACGTCCCGCCTGCGCACGTGCACGCTCGCATGCTCTCAGTAACACCTGCCTTGCCTTACGCGCGCACCAGTAGTTGTGGTACAAGTGATGACTAACGAGCTCTAGTCGCGGGGCGCTGCGGCGGCGGCGCGGCACGCGGATTCACTCAAGGTAAGCCCTCTTGTACTTTGTACTAGTAGAACCGATGCACAGCAAGTAATCACGCTCTGTGCGTCATTTTAACAAACAATTAACATGCGTTAACTAAACTAAAGTATTGTGTATATACAGAGTGAACCAGGTCCACATACGTACATCAGTGTAACGTGCAACGTTTCAGATTGACTGTCGTAGAACGTCAGTTGTGTTGACAATGTAAGGAAACAAGTTCATTTGTGAACCAATTATTTTATTCGTCTTTCAGTTTTAAAACTGACTGCCCCCCGCGACCTTACCTCTGTAAAATCGGTATTTGCCTTATTTCACTCCTATAATAATTCAATCATAGTCCATAGTTTCGAGTTTCCGACTATACGCCGACAGACACTACGCCATCAAACTGAACGCCGACAAGTCTTTACTTCGACGTCGGGTCTTTACGCCGTCAAGGTAGTGCAGTAAAAAGACAATAAACAGTATGTGTGTGCGCAGGTCGCAGCGGAGAAACGGGCCCACGCGGCCCTGCCGGAGCCGACGGCGCGCCCGGCCTGCCCGGCGTGCAGGGTCCGCCCGGCAAGCCGGTCAGTGTGCAGCACCGCTCACTATATAATACTTACCACACTTACACATACTCACGACGGCGCGCCCGGCCTGCCCGGCGTGCAGGGCCCGCCCGGCAAGCCGGTCAGTGTGCAGCACCGCTCACTATATAATACTTACCACACTTACACATACTCACGACGGCGCGCCCGGCCTGCACGGCGTGCAGCGCCCGCCGGCAAGCCGGTCAGTGTGCAGCACCGCTCACTATATAATACTTACCACACTTACACATACTCACGACGGCGCGCCCGGCCTGCCCGGCGTGCAGGGCCCGCCCGGCAAGCCGGTCAGTGTGCAGCACCGCTCACTATATAATACTTACCACACTTACACATACTCACGACGGCGCGCCCGGCCTGCCCGGCGTGCAGGGTCCGCCCGGCAAGCCGGTCAGTGTGCAGCACCGCTCACTATATAATACTTACCACACTTACACATACTCACGACGGCGCGCCCGGCCTGCCCGGCGTGCAGGGCCCGCCCGGCAAGCCGGTCAGTGTGCAGCACCGCTCACTATATAATACTTACCACACTTACACATACTCACGACGGCGCGCCCGGCCTGCCCGGCGTGCAGGGCCCGCCCGGCAAGCCGGGCAGTGTGCAGCACCGCTCACTATATAATACTTACCACACTTACACATACTCACGACGGCGCGCCCGGCCTGCCCGGCGTGCAGGGCCCGCCCGGCAAGCCGGTCAGTGTGCAGCACCGCTCACTATATAATACTTACCACACTTACACATACTCACGACGGCGCGCCCGGCCTGCCCGGCGTGCAGGGCCCGCCCGGCAAGCCGGTCAGTGTGCAGCACCGCTCACTATATAATACTTACCACACTTACACATACTCACGACGGCGCGCCCGGCCTGCCCGGCGTGCAGGGCCCGCCCGGCAAGCCGGTCAGTGTGCAGCACCGCTCACTATATAATACTTACCACACTTACACATACTCACGACGGCGCGCCCGGCCTGCCCGGCGTGCAGGGCCCGCCCGGCAAGCCGGTCAGTGTGCAGCACCGCTCACTATATAATACTTACCACACTTACACATACTCACGACGGCGCGCCCGGCCTGCCCGGCGTGCAGGGCCCGCCCGGCAAGCCGGTCAGTGTGCAGCACCGCTCACTATATAATACTTACCACACTTACACATACTCACGACGGCGCGCCCGGCCTGCCCGGCGTGCAGGGCCCGCCCGGCAAGCCGGTCAGTGTGCAGCACCGCTCACTATATAATACTTACCACACTTACACATACTCACGACGGCGCGCCCGGCCTGCCCGGCGTGCAGGGCCCGCCCGGCAAGCCGGTCAGTGTGCAGCACCGCTCACTATATAATACTTACCACACTTACACATACTCACGACGGCGCGCCCGGCCTGCCCGGCGTGCAGGGCCGGCCCGGCAAGCCGGTCAGTGTGCAGCACCGCTCACTATATAATACTTACCACACTTACACATACTCACGACGGCGCGCCCGGCCTGCCCGGCGTGCAGGGCCCGCCCGGCAAGCCGGTCAGTGTGCAGCACCGCTCACTATATAATACTTACCACACTTACACATACTCACGACGGCGCGCCCGGCCTGCCCGGCGTGCAGGGCCCGCCCGGCAAGCCGGTCAGTGTGCAGCACCGCTCACTATATAATACTTACCACACTTACACATACTCACGACGGCGCGCCCGGCCTGCCCGGCGTGCAGGGCCCGCCCGGCAAGCCGGTCAGTGTGCAGCACCGCTCACTATATAATACTTACCACACTTACACATACTCACGACGGCGCGCCCGGCCTGCCCGGCGTGCAGGGCCCGCCCGGCAAGCCGGTCAGTGTGCAGCACCGCTCACTATATAATACTTACCACACTTACACATACTCACGACGGCGCGCCCGGCCTGCCCGGCGTGCAGGGCCCGCCCGGCAAGCCGGTCAGTGTGCAGCACCGCTCACTATATAATACTTACCACACTTACACATACTCACGACGGCGCGCCCGGCCTGCCCGGCGTGCAGGGCCCGCCCGGCAAGCCGGGCAGTGTGCAGCACCGCTCACTATATAATACTTACCACACTTACACATACTCACGACGGCGCGCCCGGCCTGCCCGGCGTGCAGGGCCCGCCCGGCAAGCCGGTCAGTGTGCAGCACCGCTCACTATATAATACTTACCACACTTACACATACTCACGACGGCGCGCCCGGCCTGCCCGGCGTGCAGGGCCCGCCCGGCAAGCCGGTCAGTGTGCAGCACCGCTCACTATATAATACTTACCACACTTACACATACTCACGACGGCGCGCCCGGCCTGCCCGGCGTGCAGGGCCCGCCCGGCAAGCCGGTCAGTGTGCAGCACCGCTCACTATATAATACTTACCACACTTACACATACTCACGACGGCGCGCCCGGCCTGCCCGGCGTGCAGGGTCCGCCCGGCAAGCCGGTCAGTGTGCAGCACCGCTCACTATATAATACTTACCACACTTACACATACTCACGACGGCGCGCCCGGCCTGCCCGGCGTGCAGGGCCCGCCCGGCAAGCCGGTCAGTGTGCAGCACCGCTCACTATATAATACTTACCACACTTACACATACTCACGACGGCGCGCCCGGCCTGCCCGGCGTGCAGGGCCGGCCCGGCAAGCCGGTCAGTGTGCAGCACCGCTCACTATATAATACTTACCACACTTACACATACTCACGACGGCGCGCCCGGCCTGCCCGGCGTGCAGGGTCCGCCCGGCAAGCCGGTCAGTGTGCAGCACCGCTCACTATATAATACTTACCACACTTACACATACTCACGACGGCGCGCCCGGCCTGCCCGGCGTGCTGTGCCCGGCCGGGTTGCCGGTCTGTGTGCAGCACCGCTCACTATATAATACTTACCACACTTACACATACTCACGACGGAGCGCCCGGCCTGCCCGGCGTGCAGGGCCGGCCCGGCAAGCCGGTCAGTGTGCAGCACCGCTCACTATATAATACTTACCACACTTACACATACTCACGACGGCGCGCCCGGCCTGCCCGGCGTGCAGGGCCCGCCCGGCAAGCCGGTCAGTGTGCAGCACCGCTCACTATATAATACTTACCACACTTACACATACTCACGACGGCGCGCCCGGCCTGCCCGGCGTGCAGGGCCGGCCCGGCAAGCCGGTCAGTGTGCAGCACCGCTCACTATATAATACTTACCACACTTACACATACTCACGACGGCGCGCCCGGCCTGCCCGGCGTGCAGGGCCGGCCCGGCAAGCCGGTCAGTGTGCAGCACCGCTCACTATATAATACTTACCACACTTACACATACTCACGACGGCGCGCCCGGCCTGCCCGGCGTGCAGGGTCCGCCCGGCAAGCCGGTCAGTGTGCAGCACCGCTCACTATATAATACTTACCACACTTACACATACTCACGACGGCGCGCC
This sequence comes from Athetis lepigone, assembly GCA_033675125.1. Taxonomy (NCBI): domain Eukaryota; kingdom Metazoa; phylum Arthropoda; class Insecta; order Lepidoptera; family Noctuidae; genus Athetis; species Athetis lepigone. The sequence goes on from CM066218.1 coordinate 21,355,008, forward strand.
CGGCCTGCCCGGCGTGCAGGGCCCGCCCGGCAAGCCGGGCAGTGTGCAGCACCGCTCACTATATAATACTTACCACACTTACACATACTCACGACGGCGCGCCCGGCCTGCCCGGCGTGCAGGGCCCGCCCGGCAAGCCGGTCAGTGTGCAGCATTCGTTTCGTAACACTAGGCTAAGAACATTGTTATTAACCAATATCTATGGACATAGTAGTCTGATTTGTTCAGATTTGTTCCGCAAACTGTTATTGTTAGTAACATTTCTGTGTACTGAATTATTTATGAGAACGACATGTGCGTACACGATACACACATAGTACATGGTTACACGATACACGACACACATGGTTGGGACACTTTTTGCATAAGATAGAAACAGGATCTTTTACTGATTGATGAACAGGATCAACTAAAACATAACATGGTCGATGCCCCGGCCCTGGACTGGGAACTAGATAACACAAGATAAATCTTAATTTATGTTCATAGTTCAACAAAATGTTGCTTATATGAGGTTTCTGTGTTACGCTTGTATTTTTTCTGTGTGAAGTTAATTGTGGTAAATCTATACTAATATTATAAAGAGGTAAAATTTGTAAGTTTGTAGGTTTGTAAGTTTGTATGCAGGGGGTAATCTCTGGAACTACTGGTCCGATTTGAAAAATTCTTTCAGTGTTAGATAGCCCATTTATCGAGGAATGCTATAGGCTATATCATATATCATCACGCTACGACCCACGGGAGCGGAGCAGTAACGAAAAATGCGGGTGAAACCGCAAGGGACAGCTAGTAGATTAATATTGCAATATATAATTATTAATTTGCTAGGTAGGTACATATAGATTCTACAATATTAATAGTTAGTGGTGATAACAGTTTGGTGTGAATGTTCCAGGGTGAGATGGGCCCGAAGGGTACGAAGGGCGAGTACGGCGACATGGGCTCCCCCGGCATGCTGGGCGCGCCCGGCCTGCCCGGCCCGCCCGGCTACCCCGGCCTCAAGGGGGACAAGGGCGACAAGGGCGACTCGGTGAGAGACCTACTGATGCGCTCCCCTCGTGACCTTGCCTTTAATGAAGCCCGTCACATTTATACCCCCTAGCTTTTTATAAACACCAGTTCAGTCCGCTACGGCCTCGTGAGCTCCCTCAGCCTTCTCGCGTAGTTTTGCTTTCCTCTTCGACCTTATTATGAATGCACTGTCTGAGCGCTCCCTACTTTGCGCCGCAGAGACAGGCATAAGTACGTGCTAGTAACACACAATATTTCCGCCACGTTACCGTACTACGACATATAACGCGTCTGTCCATTTGTTCCCGGTGCTGCGCGCGTCGCCCCCCTCACCAGAAGTACAGGAAACTGAGAAGGCGCCAGGTAACTATCAACTCCTACTTATAATTACTATTTTGTGTTTAATATAATTATCTTAGAAATAATTCCAGACAGAGTATATACTAGTGTATGTTAAATACACACATTAGCATAGTGTAGGGATATTTCAATTAAACCCAATTAAACCTTAATAAGTAAAATTCTATTAACTTTTTGGTAAAACACCTACACATTAGAATACACCTTGTTTAATAGCTTATCTAATCTGATAATAAACTTTTAGATAAAGTTAAATTTAAAAAAAAAAACAGAAGAAGAGGAAAAACTCAGACAAAATTTCAATCTTAACTTTATTCTTGAAACATCAAAACCTAAAGAAAACAACATTTTTTTATAAAAATTGTTAAAAACTTAAAATAAATAATCCCGGATCCACCTAAGACTCTCCTGACACATCTGCAGCGGTTCTGCATACTCAAAACAAGGGTGTCAATATCCTGTTGTGGAATACTGTCCCAAGTCTTGCTAAGATGCAAGAAAAGCTGGTTTTCATGCACAATATCTTCAGGGAAATTCCTAAGAGCTCTTCTCTGAAGCATATCCCAAGCATGCTCAATAGGATTTAAGTCAGGGGATTGTGCAGGCCAGTCTTAACCTTGGATATCATGCTGTTGTAACCAACTTGTAACGGCGATGCATTTGGTTCAAAGGCTACAGAGAGAGTATGGTTTGCTGGTGAGCGGTAAAACTTAGAGAAGACGACTGCATGAAGTCAACCTACGTGCTCGTAGGCCACTTCGGGTACCAGCGCTAAGGAAGGCAATCGAGGAAGAAGATTACAATGGGCTATTGCACACGAAAACTTGAACCATTCTCAATGGTCACTTGTGCTTTTCACTGATGAATCCAGGTTTGGGTTTCATCCTGATTCGCGAAGAGTACACGTTTCGAGAGAACCTGGTCGTTGGAATCGAATGCAGCACCCACAACAAGTTCATGCATATCAAGGTGGCACGATTATGGTTTGGGCAGGAATTCGACTCGGCGGTAGAACGGACCTCGTTTGAATACAAGGCAATATGACTGCTCTAAAATACCGAGATGAGGTGCTAGAGCCTGTAATCTTGCTCCACAGCCAGCAAATGGGACAAAATTTCCAGCTAATGTAAGACAATGCCCGTCCACATACGGCGCGTATCGTTACAAGTTGGTTACAACAGCATGATATCCAAGCTTTAGACTGGCCTGCACAACCCCTGACTTAAATCCTATTGAGCATGCTTGGGATATGCTTCAGAGAAGAGCTCTTAGGAATTTGCCAGAAGATATTTTGCATGAAAACCAGCTTTTCTTGCATCTTAGCAGGACTCGGGACAGTTTCCACAACAGGATATTGACACCCTTGTTTTGAGTATGCAGAACCGCTGCAAATGTATCAGGAGTGTCTTAGGCACGAGTAATCTGTGTCTTAGGTCCACAGATTATATTAAATTTTTTAACAATTTTTATAAAAAAAAAATAGTTGGTTTATTTAGGTGATGTTTCAAAAACAAATTTAAGATTGAAATTTTGTCCGAGTTTTTTTTTTAATTTAACTTTACCTAAAAGTTTATTATCAGATTAGATAAGCTATTAAACAAGGTTTATTCTAATGTGTAGGTGTTTTACCAAAAAGTTAATAGAATTTTAGTTATTTAGGTTTAATTGGGTTGAATTGAAATATCCCTATACCATGTCGATGTGTGTACGTCAATGTTGCTTTCTTAAAAACTGGGTATGGTTGGGCGCCTTGGCGCTGGACGGTACGGTGCAGGAGTGAGCGGTGGCACTCAGTGAACTGTTAATCTTTATGCCCACTGTTGAACTTGCAGGGAGACGGCACCGGCTACGAGCTCTACGGACATGAAGTTGTAAGTATGCGACACTTTCATCACTCCCACTAGACAAGCGATAACCAGTACGCCATCGTGAAACAGCAATGACTCAATAGCGACTGCAGCCCTCGCAGTGCAGGCACAGCGGCTAGTGCGAAAGTTGCCTTTAATCGACATACATATTAGTGTGACTCTGGTTTTTTCTTCTGGTTTCTGGTCGGTTCCGGGTGATTCTGGTTCTTCAACTTCTGGTTTTTTAAATATTTTTGTGTTGGTTAGTCTATTTATTAAGGACTAATAGGCAACAACAGCACGCTATGGCCTACAGTAGTGAAGTGGTAACCAATGATGAAACCGCGGGGGACAGCTAGTATTATACATTTGTTTATAAGTTTTACATAACGGTCGAGGCCTCAAAAACCTCGTAGAAAAAGAGACGTTGGATTTTTCCGGATATGAAAATCATTCCGATAACTTTGCGGTATGTTCTCGAAATATGGTAAAAAGAAACTGTAGAGTCTGTGTATTGTCGACTTTTGTGCACAATACTTTTAACTATTATTTTTATATACATTTTATGGCTATGTAAACTATGCTTATCTTCAAAAAAATGTACTGTTTTATTTTTGTTTTACAAAGGATCTACGTTTTACGTTAAGGGTACCTAGTTAATAATATGCAACAGTTATACAAATTATAACGCAAGAGACGAAATAAGTAATAAGTCCAAAATTTGTTTGACATAGACGACGCACTTATTTCCTTTCAGTTTACATTTTACTAGCTTCTGCCCGCGGCTTCGCTCGCGTTAGAAAGAGACAAAAAGTAGCCTATGTTACTCTCCATCCCTTCAACTATCTCCACTTAAAAAATCACGTCAATCCGTCGCTCCGTTTTGCCGTGAAAGAAAGACAAACAGACAGACAGACAGACAGACAGACACACTTTCCCATTTATAATATTAGTATGGATTAGTATGGATTTGATTGTAATGTTTAGATTTGGTTTGATTGTGATGTGGAGATTTTATTTAATACATGAAAAGCACGTGGTTTAGAGAGTATAGTTGTAGTGTGCGGTACAGTGAACGGTGTTCTGTGACAGATGTCGGGGCCGCCGGGCGCGCCGGGCCCCGCGGGCCCCCCGGGCGTGGCGGGCCCGCCCGGCATCAAGGGGGACAAGGGCGAGCCGGGCACGCGCGGGAAGTCGGTACGTACACCACATACTACTACACTTTGTTAAATACTATAATATTTTACCATTTTTATTCATTTAAGCGATGAAACTTTGGCGAAATCATTCATTTTTTCGACTGCATTGTTGTGTATCAGCAATCAGTTAATTTTAAATATCTGTTGCGAGGTGTTCGCTACAAGCGGGGTCTGTGCGGCAACAGTACTTATTATAATATGCTAAAATCAGCAACTTTGTTTTCAGAAGATAAGCAAAGCAAATTATACACATTGTAGCTATATTTCGTAACATAGTTACATGGAAGTGGTACACGACTCTCTTAATAGACTAATATAGTAAAATTATATTCAAAACCAGCTCAATAACACATAAAAAAACGTGGAATAATCCCGCCACACAATTCCCAACCAACTGAAAGCCAGAATCTATTGAAGCTCCTGACAAAACCACCGAGCAATGGAGCCCGTCACGTTGAACGGATTTAACTGTTTCATGGGTCCTACAACGAAATTAATTAGATTTGAATAAGAGGCCGAGGTTTTCTATTTTGACTCCACAGTCGCAATAGAAAACCTCCTCCTTTTTAAAGTCAGTTGATCATTTATCTCACTCGTTGAACGATTTCCGTTTTCAGGGCGAAAAGGGCGAGAAAGGTGACGCCGGCCCTATGGGGCTACCTGTGAGTATGCCGATATCTGGTGCCCAACGTGGGCACTGTTTATAGCCTGACATCACATAGGTAATAATGACGACTGCTCTGTATGCCCCAGGGCCCGGTGGGGCTGCCGGGAGAACCGGGCCGAGCCGGCGACACGGGACCTAGAGTGAGTCAATACTAACCTATAATTATGTATGCAATACTCATTCCAAATTTCTACCACTAACGCTGTACTTATAGCTCATACCACAGTATAAATATGGAACAGTTTGGAAACTAAGCCTATTTGTCAAAATAATTACCTACGCTCAAACGAAACAAAAGGGTTGTCACTTCCAAAGTTTTTCAAAATTGATTTTTTTTTATGACTGATCAATAAATCGAATTGAAATAAGAAATTTACAAATCCGTTCTAATATTATAAATGCGAAAGTAACTCTGTCTGGCTGTCTGTCTGTCTCTTCTTCACGGCTAAACCACTGAACCGATTTGAATGAAATTTGGTACACATATAGTCTAGGACCCGAGAAAGGACATAGGATAGTTTTCATCCCGGATATCCCCCAGGAACGGGAACTATTATTCCACGCGGCCGAAGTCGCAATGTTCGAAATATTGATGATTCCATGGCAACGGCTAATCTCAGCAAAAGACGCTGACTTCTTCAGGCGTCTAATTTGACAAGACTAAATGAATATGTATAATTATAAGTACCTAGATTATAAGCATAATATTTGTACACTGATTCGGTAGAATGTATGAGACTACTCTTTTTATTTTAAAAAACAACTATTGTAACTACATTCTGACAAATAAATTTTTCTTTTCTTTTCTTTCTTTGTCCTTTTCTTAACGAAATAAAAAGAGAAAGATGCACTTAACTTAAATTTAGGTTAGGCTAGGTAAACAACAGAATCAGCACCACTATTAAAATTTATTTTATTTAAAAAAAAAAACAGAAACAATGATGGAGAAGCTAATAGATGGCAAGTAAACGCTTAATATGGATTTTGAACTTTCCCTCGCTGAGTTCGGTAACCCCTTTACATAAAAAAAAAACTGTTTTTGTCCAATTCTTTGTGAATTAATTCATCTACTTTGCAGTTATTGATGTGTTCTCTTATAAAGCATCAATGAAAACTTTCAACAGTTTTATCGATATATTGCACAAAAATCGCAGTCATCTGACGAGGCACTCACTATTGACAGCACCGCTAGAACCGCTTAGGTTCTCGTCGGTGAGCATGTATGTGTGAGTGTTTTGTTTCGAACGCTTGTAGGCAGTTTCCCTACTGTTCTATTATTATTTATACTGTGTCATAGCTCTCATCGGTAATGTTTACTAACACTCTGCCAAAGTGACTCTCGGCATTCGAGTGGTCTCCATAAACTTTGCACAGTTTAACAAAAGCAATAGAAAGCATGCCGAGTAGCCCTTCCAGCGTGACCACTTTATCCCCCATGTAGTGTACTAACGTGTGGTGGGAGTGCGAACTAACCCGGTGTGTGGTGCAGGAGAACCGCTGGCCGCCCGACTTCGCCTTCACGTAGTGACCGGCGCCGCCCGCGCGCCCGCTCGGCGCCGCGCCTCGCCGCCTCGGTTTGTAAAGTGTATATACGTCGCCGCGCACGAGTCGGCGAGCCCGTGACCTCGGCGCACCGCTCTACTGTTATGGACTCTTGTCATCGACGTAGTGACGACCGACGACTTTGTATTATATTTTTATGAGCGTCGGCTACGATCATTTTAGTGGCGAGAGGCTCTGGAACCCCTCGGCCTGTTCTTCTTGCTCGGCCGCATTACGCTATTAGTGTTGGTATGTTTGATTTAGTAATTGCCTCTGTATCACTTTTGTTTCGTCATAGGAGATTTCGCATAAAAGGAAGTATGCGTTCTACGATAAGTAGGCATGTACTGCTTGGAATCAAAACATACTTTACTATTATGACCATGTAACCATCGGGTGAGATGGCTCTGAAATCCTAGAATACAGGTGATTCGAGACACAATAGAAAGTCAATAGCAGCGCGACAGCCGGCTGTCGCTTGGTCGTCGAAAGGTTAATTGAAGCTAGTCTAGGACTCCCTTAAAACTCTGACTATTCTCAAACGCAGCCATGCAGCATGTCGTAGGAGTGTAGAGCCTGGGATCTTGAACCATGTAGTTAAGTTATGGTTTTGTTTCCGGTCGAGCTTACACAGCCTGTATATATACTTAATATAAAACTTGTTGGCAACATGGGTATAACTATGTATATAATAGACACATAAATTATAATATTAGACGTAACGTTCCTTACTGAAACATAATTCCAGTCATATTTCGTAAGTAATGAATTTATGGTAATATTACTACGCGAAGAGAAACTATTTTTAAAAACGTATAAATATACAAATGAATGATATAGATGAGCTAGTGTGTAAGCGAGGTGAACGCGAGACTGGCGAGCGCACGCACGTGATATGACCGCGCCGGCGTCGCGTCGCCAACTTACCTTTGTAATTAATCTCGTTATGTACAAAGATTCGTATCGACCATTATCATATCTTCCTATATTTTAATGTAATTGTTTACAAAAGTATCGCCCAAATTCTTAGAATAGGCCTAAGTGTAATTAATAATATAATGAATGTGAATATATTATAAATGGTCACGTCTGTATGTTTAACATAATGTAATGATACATTAAGTCGCGCCCGCGCCCGTGTTACCGTCCCACTTAACACGTAGTCTTACCTACGTTAATGTTGACTCGTGCGTATTTACTATTCATTCTTCTTACTATTTCATTCGCTTAACTTTTACCATGTAGTCCATTTTTCACCGACCTATAAAGTTATCTTAAGTATGTAAAGTTTGGGACGCGGCGTAACTTACTTGCGCTTTCATGTGTCTCCTCTCTGCAACCTTAGTTCAAGAGTTTTTCGAGCCGCACTAGAAACACGCTGCGTCCCGAGCTGGGAGACTGTGACACTAATGTACAAAATTATATTAATCACGTCGTTTCCGTTCCCTTTTAGTTCTGTGGCCCATTCAGTACTTGACTGTGTCGGTTCCGGAACTGTTCCGATGTGTTCTCACTTTGCCAGCTTGTAGTGTACGAGAGTGAGAGACCGGCCACTGTGAAGGGACGCTTGTAAATATACAGTAAGTATGTCGCGCTCCCTGCTAGTTGTAAGGCACCAGCTGTACTCGCTATTACCATAAATACAATTTCTTGTCTTTGTATCGTCGTGTATCTCTAAGCGTAATATTAAGGATTTAGTTTTTTTATGAGAATCGAAAGTTGTCATTTGTACCATATATATACATCACGAGAGCATAAACTATTGTTGTTTAAAAATTATTTTGAAGGAAAATAAATATTTGCATGCCGTGCATATTGGTGTTTCTTTTCATCTTCTTCGCAGTCTCTGATAATCAATTTCTCGTTTGTCTCTTGCTCGCTGTGCCTATGTTCCACGCAAGTTCCCGAGAAGAGTCAGCCGGCGGCGGGCGGCCGACGCCGTGCGCTCCAGTCTCGCTGCATGCTCAGTGGGTCGCCTTCTGGTCAAAGTCAAATCATTTATTTCTAATAGACCATTAAAAGGCACTTCGTCATCAACAAACTCAAAGAAAAATTTATCTAGTTGCTCATTCCAAAAAGTTGATTCATATGGTGAAAAATGGGCAAAGAAACTCTGACTTGCTTTTATTAAAATTCTTTGATGTTCCATCCATCGTTCAGTTATTCCTCTTTATTTCACAAGTGCTTCTACCTTTATGCTCTGTGGTTTATCTTCCATGCATCCTAAATCTTCAGTATAGTTGTTATGAGGAGACGATACCATTCCCTGTACCACTGTGAAACAAGTGCGATGTATTGAAGTGCAGATTCCATGCATGAGGACTGTGAGTCCGCCGGCACGCAAACTTTATGTAACCTAGGCCCTGTTCTTAACTCATAAACTGCAAACAGAACGTATGTTTGATACAAGAGTGCAGTAGTGAGTGAGGAGGGGCGCGCGTGTGCTCGCAGCGAGCGCGAGCGCACGCGCGGTGTTCCCTGGTGCTGACGTGTTGTTGTTCCGCAGGGCCCGCCCGGACTCGACGGCATGAAGGTTAGTTCAGTGGAAATTTATCTTTTTACCAACTGTTTAACCGTACCGCATAATAATTATTGAGAATATTTTAATAGTCTTTAAATGGTTGCGTTTAAACTTAACGTCATGTTCGCTTACAGTCAGTTTTCACAAGTTTACACTGGTCGCTGCCTAAAAGTAAGGTTTGAATGAAGCCTAAGCTCAAATTGAAATTAGAAGGTCGAAATCAATCCTAACATTTTAAAAATATTGATCGACAAAATTAAACATGAGAATTTTGGAGATTAGCCTCTGTGCGTTCACAATTTCTCCTGCACTCTTATAATAGCGATTTATTTACCTACCTAAATAAATATAACGCGTATCTCATTTAATACAAGTAACATAGCTATCTACATTCTGTAGCGGGCATCAGTTAACCGTTTCGCTGGCACGCGCGTGTGTCTCGCGTACGAACAGAGCGAGGCGTGAGTAGCGAGCGGGACTAGTGCGGCACTAATGTTTGTGATGTGCAGGGCGCGCAGGGCGAGCCGGGCTCCAAGGGCGAGCGCGGCGACCCGGGACTGCCAGTATGTATACCGACCTTCTGCCTGACCACATCCCACGTCCGCTCTAAACCACATCTTTCTAACTAATACTCGCTCGCTAATATTTCAGGGAACTGACGGCCTCCGGGACAAGAGGTAAGTCATCTCATAGGTAACTCTGTATCGACAGTCACTGATGAATGTGATGATAATCGTTTGTTTCCATTCACTAGGGCCCCAAGGGTGACAAGGGCTACAAGGGAGAACCCGTAAGTAGCGCATGAATATCGGCCGCGCGGCCAGCTCGCATGCGGCCGCGCGCCTTAGCGACGCTCGCATGCTCTACTAACTCTGTACTACATTATATAGCGGTGCAGGTGCTACTACTCTGTTCTCTCCCTGTATTCATTAATATAGGTACTCCAAAATTATACAAGGTGTCAAAAGACCCATCACCAAGCCAACAAGTAACATAAAGGGACAATTTTGTTGCTAAAATTCATGACTTATTTATTTTTTTAAAACAGGGTGCCACTATACTCGTATGAGAAGAACATGTGACTCTTGGCTTCGTTAAGTGTCTTTTAACACCCGCTTTGTATCGCACGACGCAGTACGTGAATGGCGAGGTGAGACGCTTGCATGGCGGCTCGTGGTCGAGAGATGTTAATATTACAGAGTGCGCCAACTCCGCAGGGTCCCCTGGGCAAGCGCGGGCGCAAGGGAGACAAGGGCGACAAGGGCGAGCAGGGCGTGCCCGGGCTGGACGCGCCGTGCCCGCTGGGGCCCGACGGCCTGCCGCTGCCGGGCTGCGGCTGGAGACCCACCAAGGTGCGTGCGCCCTATGAGGCCCGCCGCGCGCGCCGCCGCCACGACCGACCTTGACAGTATGCTTGTTGATATGTTGCCACCGCACTAGCTAACTACTCACACTGTTAACACGTCGGCGCGGCGAGGTGCTGCTCACTGCCCGCGAGGTGGCGGTACTGTACAGAGTGTGCATGCGTGTGGCAGCAGGAGGCGCCGGCGGTGGCGCAGCAGGAAGCGGGCGGCGCCGCGCCCGACGAGTCGGACGAGGAGGAGGGCGCGGACGGGCCTGACGAGTACGAGGGCCGAGACGACGAGCTCGACGCGCCGCGCGACTACGACGACTACACCGACAACGCGCACCACTCGCACCACCACGACTGAACACCCCCCCTCCCTCCGCACCCCACCAGCCCCACACACGCTTCCTGACACTACTCTCCCGCACTACACCCGGTCACAAATTAATCGTGATCGGAATAAGGCTTCAAATTGATAATCTCGCTGCATAAAAATAAAGTACTCATGATTAACTAAGCAAGCGAAGCAGATTGCATAATTCCAGATTTTTTATTCACGTTTTTGTTTTTAAGTAAAACCTTAATTTTTGCCATTCATTGATAATATGTAATGTCATGCAGTGTCGTCCCCCCCTCCCTCCCCCGTCCCGTCTCCCCGCCAGTGTCGTGCGCGGCTGCACTAACTACTAACTAACAGAGCGGTGGTAGTCTAACAGGTGTCCTGGTGTGAGTAACATTTTAATACTTACTAACAGCTCGCAAGTGCGCCCGCTTTTCCCAGACTTACAACTTTGTCTATTCTCAACATTTTCAAACGAAAACTATTGAAAACAATAAACAATCTTGTGCCTTCTTTTGCTCAAAGAAAGTTAATGGATTTCATCCAATCTTAAGTGATGATGAAATCTAATGTTTTTTTTTGGTGAGTAGGAAATCATCAAATGACTGCACCCGTCCTGGGTGCGGCGGGAGGGCGTGTCAGACTTTTACTGACTAAAACCCACTCATGTTCTTTCGATTGCCCTTTATGTTCCAGGGTCACGGTAACTATTATAAACATTCCGCAACCCCGGCAGGCGTTGGCCCTGTTGGGCCCCTTCCTGTGAAATCTAATGTTTTGATGTATACCTAAAATATAGGTAGATCAAAGGACTATATTGTAAAACTTTATAATTAAAATGAAAATAGTGTCCATGGACTTTCTTGCTTGTTCTTCTCCATAGAGATCTACGTTTTGGAACAAGCAACTAGCTTCACCTTTCTGACGAACCGACTGACGCTTTGACAATTCATAATTGCCTGTAAATGGTCTAAGTGAAATAAATGCTTTGAATTTTGAATTTTAACTGTTCAGTAAGAAGTTGAGAACACCTCACATCGACCTTCTGGCTTGTCTAGGTAATACAATCCAAAAATATCTCTAGACCATTTTTTAGAACTAGATTTATTGGATGAAGCTGTAAATCTCTATGAGTATGACTAATATTACTAGCACTTTCTAAAGTGCGTACGGATTACATGGGAATGTGAAACGAATACTGAATAGCTTCCTTCAACTTCAATATGTCACTCGTTTAACCTGACAGGTTCAACGAGTATTGAATTTCCTTCGGGATTTCAGAGTTGTTTTATAAACACCATGTTATGTTATATGTATAATGGGTATGCCCCGTAACATGACAGCGACCGACACGGCCTTGCTATTGCAACATCTTTCACATATTGAAATTTCCACAAATGGTACGCATGTGATATTGTAATAGCAACAGATAAAATTAAAAAAAAAACCGGCCAAGTTCGAATCGGACTCGCTCATGAAGGGTTCCGTAGCAGCAAGTAACATAATATAAAGTTCTTGTAGTTCGTTGTTACGGTTTATGACGTATTAAAAAAAACTATTTACTAGATCTCGGTCAAACCAATTTTCGGTGGAAGTTTACATGGTAATGTACATCATATATTTTTTTTTATTTATCATACTCTGATTTTGGAAGTTACAGGGCCCCCCTTATACCCACCAATGGGGGTCATGACCCCCATTACCCCTAAGCCAATAATATTTTTTCGTCACAATATATTTTTATGTAGATGTAGATAGATATGAATATGATAAACGAATTTCAGCTATGAATGGTGAAGTGACCTTATTTTGAATTACGATGTTGAGATAATATGTGTTCTTATACTATATGTGTTCTTATACTCGGAGTATAAGAAAAAAATATTTATTATTGCTACATTACCTGTTTGTGTAGCAACAGCGTAACTGTCTTTCTCTGCGTTACTAAAAATCAAAAGACCTTCAATGGTTGAAGAACTTCTCACCGGACCGGCTAGTACCGACTGCCGGATTAATTACAAATAGCCAAGGGAATTTTGGTTTAGAAAAAAATAATAATAAAAAAAAACCTGATTTTAAATATAATTTTCGACTTTACACATTCTCGTAAAGCCTTTAATTTTCTGTCCTGAATTTCAAAACATTATAGGTTCGGGTCACTAGGGAAGTTTGATGTCTGTTTTTATTTGCTTAAATCATTTTTGAACTCTTGGTAGGATACTGTAAATAATGAATTTAGATTGCTTATTTTTTTGTATAAAGATAAAATTATAACCAAAACCAAGAGAAGGCTTGATATGTACTTTGGGGACGAAAAAGTTTACAGAGTTTTGTTCGCATCGGCACAAGTGACACCTGAAAGAGATCGTTCGTTACACCAAAAATGTTAGATAATTAATCTATGAAATGATTTTGAACTATCGGTGGAGAATAAGAGCAACGTGACCACTTCATATGTGTGTTGGCGATGTTCAGTCACAATTCAACGAGTTTTGTTTCGATACTTTAGACGGTGGGTGGCTCGAGGTTATCGTGCACAAAAACCTAAGGTGGTCCTACAGGCCAATTACTTAAGTCTTGGCTATATTTTATTGGGATGCGAGGTGTCATCCATATCAATTTCTTTGCAAATGGTAAAACAATCACAAGCAAATAGTTTTAGGATAGATTTTCTATTGAATTGAAGCAGAAAAGATCTAATTTGGCAAAGAATAATGCTGTTCCGCAAAACAATGCGACGGTGCAGAATTGTGTTCTCAGTATGGCCAGAACACATAAATTGCGCTAAATATTGGTCCTACGTCCAGTATAAATTCTTCAGGATAAACTAACTGAAACTGTATCCTGTTTGCAAGCCTAAAGAAACGGCTAGGGAGTTCTAGTTGAAAGGACAGGTTATATTTGTATCGACGTGTTGAAATCTCTGTACGAGGCCACAACAATGACTATCTAAGTGCAAGAACAGAGCACAAAACCAATCCAACTCCGTCGGAAGGTAAAACCGGGAGTTATTAACTGATAAAACTTGAGATTATGATATATTCTCAAGTTTTACCAACGTATTGGAGGACCATCCACGGTCAACAATATATGCAGAGCGTCCCAGGGCTTTGCCACGTAGAGGGAAATGTACCTTAAATATTGTTGATAGATTTTTTACTAAAAGAAGACATTATTTGAATTTTAAAAACAATTTAAACTGCATTCATAGATATTTAAATAATTAAATTGTTGGGCCGGGAATCGAACTTGTTCCACGAGAAAAAATAATCACCTGTAGTTTTATCATGCCGATCGAAAGGTTTTATCATAAGGATTAATTTTTGCTAAATAACATAGTGTCACAAATAAAAGAAAGACCGTGAATTTTAACATTTGATGTAAAATTTTGTTGAAAAGTTAAAAGCTTACATTACCGTAAGGACATACAATTGACAATCATAACTACTTATTACTAATTAATCCACCCACTTGAGTAGTACGCATCATTTAAATAAATAAATATCCGCCACAACAAGACCAACAAAAAATCGTCAGGGAACGAAATAATCAAACGTCATCACTTTATATTCATTCAAGAATCACTTTAGACTCATTTTGAGCATTTGAAAAATTGATTAATTTTGTATTAAAAAGTCATGGTCTTTCTTTTATTGGACATTATGTTATTTAGCAAAAAATAATCCTTGTGATGAAGCCTTTCGATCGGTATGATAAAGCTACAGGCTGATTAATTTTCTCGAGTAACAGGTTCGATTCCCGGTTCAACTATGTATTTATTTAAATATCTATGAGTACAGTTTAAAGTGTTTTAAAAATGCAAATAATGTCTTCTTTCAGTAAAATAATCTATCTACAATATTTAAGGTACTTTCCCTCCATGTGGCATAGCCGTAGGACACCCTGTATATCTCACACCGTTTACGGATGACATGGCAGACCCTGCAAAACTGGAAAGGGTGACTAAAATGGCCTTGTTTCCTGTAAAAAATTTGAGAACTCTATAGATGATGTTGATTTACAAATATGTAAATAACTTTTCTCAAACAAACAATAAATAACTTTCCTCAAACAATATATCAATATATATCCCTTAACCCTAAGATCTTTAATGGTACCGGTAATAACCCATGTAGCTGAAAAGAGAACAATCACCTTGAAGTCGGCCCCCAAGTTTACGGTCGCTCAGCCTGTATCTCTAATGGACACAATTCGATATAAGTCATTTACCAGAGAACTAGTATCACCCATATTACTCGCAGAGTCAGTACGCTTAAATGAAAGTAGACCGCCCATATCTGCAGAAGGACAGACGATGGTGGGCAATACATGTTTTAACTTGGAGACATCTTTAAACAAACGAATGGTAAGGGACACCCTGCCAAACGATGGACTATTGATTTACAAAAGGAGGCGGGCAACTTGTGCATGCGAGCTGCCTAAAACGGAAATGGCTGTAGCTTTCTGGAGGTTTACGTTCAGCAATGGACGGCAATAGGCTGATATGGTGAAGAAAACATTATTAAAACATCCGTTTTGAACATCCGTCATTTGTTATTAAACAATATTATGAAGAAACTTTAGACTAGGTTTGTTTCTAGCTAAATAAAATAAAAATTATTAAAAAACAAAAAACCCGACTGCCTGAAAACTGAAAATAAAGAAACAAGCCCAGCAGTTTAGAATTCTGTTAAGTAATACTAAATAAATACACAATCGAAATAGTTTTATAATCTATACACACATAAAAGAAATCATAAATTCTAATGCAGAACAGAACGACTTACAGTCGGGGCCCGTTCAAATTTTACCAATCAATTCTTCCCAAGGGGCCCCGACTGTAAGTCGTTCTGTTCTGCATTAGAATTTATGATTTCTTTTATGTGTGTATAGATTATAAAACTATTTCGATTGTGTATTTATTTAGTATTACTTAACAGAATTCTAAACTGCTGGGCTTGTTTCTTTATTTTCAGTTTTCAGGCAGTCGGGTTTTTTGTTTTTTAATAATTTTTATTTTATTTTATACTTTTTAGTTACGGTTTTTTGAATTTGTTATAAGATGGAAAATTTTGCAATGTAGTCAATTTATTGAGGGAGTTAATATCGTGAGGATTATTAAGTAACTTTCTGGTCTGGTCTAAACTACTGATGATTAGTCCCTCGAGAGACCTAACTCGGCTCAAAGCTGCATATGCTTGATCTTTAGCTAAAACGCGTGAATTTAAATCAACCACAGCTCGGTCCAAAGTAGTTCCTTGAAGCAGAGGTGGAAACGCACCGCCCAAGCCCTTTCAGATGTTCTGTTACCGGATTCCCTTGGCCCTGGCACCACTGGCTTCTGTCCACGACTCTAATTCTCTTTGGCAAATTCACCAGTTCTGAGCATCATAGCTTAGTACGGGCATGTCGATGAATTTGCGCTTCAAGGTATCGGTGGATCACCTAAACTGTGGACTAGTAGCTTTTAAGGCGTTTTCGATTCAGCAATCGATTTCTAACACCTGTCTTTACCCGAAAGAAACTGACGGGCCCTCCAAAACAGACGGACTGAAAATATAGTACATTAATACGTATTTTCTACCTATCCTATCCGATCTTACTCTTAGGGCCATATTTCAACATCATCAACTTGGTGGCGCCACCAACAAAATGTACGGAGGTTGGCGCTCCTATAAGTGAACTGAACTGTATACCTACATTTTGTTGGTGGTGTGACCCGAGTTGAGTAACCTGGAGTCTTAATGAAACGTGGCCCTTATGTTGGGCATTGACGATCAGTTCTTCGCGTCAGTTAAACTGACGTCGCACCAAAACTGCCCGTGAGTGTATGATCGTCATTCCAATAGCTCCGTGTAGTTTATATGTAAGTATATCGTTTTCGGTCGCATAGACAGACCACACATAGCTACCAGTTGGGAGCTCAGATCGTGCGTCAAGCGTATGTCAACTTTTGATGGGAAGAACAGTGGGTTTTTTTTTTGTTAGAGGGAAATCACCAAATGACTTCTCCCGTCCTAAGATGGACGGGAGGGCGTGTAAGACTTTTATTGCCTAAAAGCCAGTCATGTTCCTTCGGTTGCCCTTTATATTCTGGGGCTACGGTAACAATTACTACTATTCCGCAACTCCGGCAGGCATTGGCCCTAGAGAGTCCCTTCACGTGCTGACTGATATTTGAGGCGCACGTGGAATAAACGCGCCGACGACACGGGCCTGGTCCTAGTCGGGCGGCGAGCTATCCATCACTAACCGTCCGCAGACCCGCGCCTACGGTGGCCGGTAGCCGTCTTGCGACTCTCGACGTCTACGCCTGGGTCCCTGTCTGGGGCGTGAGGCTTGACGCTGCCTCACACGCGCCGCCGCCTCCTTCTCCAGCATGACTGCTTCTCAGAAGGAGGCGACGGCTTCCCATTCAGTCTCGCCCAGGAGCATGGCCTGAACCAGCGCCGGGCGTGAGAGCTCATCGCCGCCGATCGCCTCGCGAGGCACATCTCCACCGTATAACGGTGGGGTTAAGAAGTTGGAAAGAACCAAACATAACCTTCTACTTTTCCCAGACATAAGGTATAGATAAGGATTCCCACGAGATAACAAGGGCTGAAGATTTGAAGGTTTATAATAATAATGTTGTTTCCAAAGTCCAATCGTCATTATCATTATTATCAAGGAAGTTGCATACCAACTTCTATTATAAAATCAAGAAATGCAGGAATAGTCAAGAATTTAATTGAACCTGAACACCTCTATAAATAAATAAATAGTTGTAGGAAAGTGTCGTAAAATAGTTTTA
Source organism: Athetis lepigone (assembly GCA_033675125.1). Classification (NCBI taxonomy): domain Eukaryota; kingdom Metazoa; phylum Arthropoda; class Insecta; order Lepidoptera; family Noctuidae; genus Athetis; species Athetis lepigone. The sequence goes on from CM066218.1 coordinate 21,372,636, forward strand.
GAATCGCTAATTTATTAAATAATCATTTAAATTGTGTAGGTAGATGCATACTTCTGAAATAGTTCAATTTATGTAAGGCATTTATATTTTCGGGCGCGCACCCCCCTGAATCCTGGCGCCCTAGGCACGTGTTATTTTTGCCTTAGAGTTAATCCGCCAATGTTTCTTTTTTAATGTTTTGTTTGTTTGTATACCGTTTACACTTGAAATAAAAACTTAAATCAAAAGTAAGAAAATTTGCGAGAATGATTGTTTTGTTATACAACTTTAAGTCGGTATATATTCTAAACTATCATTTAAAAAGAAAAATGATAAAGGGAACCTAAAGATGATTTTAAAATACCTATTCAACGACACCCCACTTGCCTTAGTTCATCGATATTTTTTTTTTCATTTTTAACCGACTTCAAAAAAGGAGGAGGTTCTCAATTCGTCTGTATGTTCTTTTTTTTTTTTTTTTTTTTTTGTATGTTTGTTACGCGATATCTCCGTCAATTGTAAACGGATTTTGATGGTTCTTTTTTTGTTTGATAAGTCATGATTCAGGGGTGGTCCCATATAAATTTTGTGGCGATCGGTTTAGTGGTCCTCGAAAAATTCACCAAGAACAAAAAAAAAATGACGAAATATTCATAGACGATGTGTGTTTTTTCTTCAAGTTTCTATATCTACATTGGGAGTCGACACTAAAAAGTAATAAATAAAAACTTTTTTTCAAAAAAATAATAACCGCCTTCAAAAACTAAAAACCCAAAAATAACTAAAATTTCGGAAGTCGGTGGCTTCTGTTCTGCCAGTCAATTTGTGTTGCCACCGACTTCCGAAATTTTAGTTATTTTTGGGTTTTTAGTTTTTGAAGGCGGTTATTATTTTTTTGAAAAAAAGTTTTTTGACAATATGGCGTCTGGTTGTCGCTGTGGTGAATTTTGATTACTGTCATGTCTTTAGTGACACTCGCAAGATTAAGACGAATCGATTGACGTAAGAATTATCAAAATCGGCCTACGCATTCGGTCTCTAGAACGCCACATAGAAACAAACATACATACATACATACATACATACATACATACATACATAGACTGATAAACACATTACCCTCCTTTGCGTCGCGCAGTCGGGTAAAAAGACTGCGCTATTCCTGCAAAAATATTATTTCTTTGAACTTTAACGTAAGGTTCCCCTCAGAGAGGCCCCCCTCTGACTCGCAAGTCCCCTTAGTGGCACGGGGTCAAAATAAAATTCAAAGCATTTATTTCACTTAGACCATCTTACAGGTCTGTACTTATGAATTGTCAAAGAGTCGGTCGGTTAGTCAGAAAAGAAAAGTGACGCTAATTGCCTGTTCCAAAACGTAGATCTCTATGGAGAAGAATAGCCAAGAAACTCCACGGACACTCTTTTAAAAAAAATGTTTTACAAAATCTTGGTTACATTTTCTTTTTGTTGCTTCTACATGTGAAAACAATGTGAGTATGAAACAAAATAAACAAATACAAAATTAAAATAAAGAGTCAAAAATAAAAAGTCATGGCAGTTAAGAGATGACCCATCTCAACTGACAGCGCCCGTTCACGAGCATGACGCGTGGCATCAGCACCATTTAGCTCAACAATTTTGAAGGGAACCGAATGATCCAACGCACTCACCACCATCAGCGAGACTTTTTGAGCGAGCATGACTGGTCTACCACTCCTACCACCATAGGGCTAATCTGATCTGGTTGCGAAATGTTTATAATAGTTACCGTGACCACGAAACATAAAGGGCAACCGTAGGAACATGAGTGGGTTTTAGTCAGTAAAACTCTGACACCCCCCGATGCACCCAGGACGGGATACGTCATTCGATGATTTCCCACTCACCAAAAAAAACACTGGCACTGGCACTTCTCAACTTCCATCATTGCGCGCTCATTAAAGCAAATGCGAGTGAGAAAATAGTAGATTGTATTACAAGGGCGCAAAGTAATATTTTTACGGCGAGGGCGTTTTTTGAATCCAGAGCGAAGTGAGGAATTCTAGAGTAGAATCCCGAGCTTTGCGAGGGATTCTTAAATAGAATCCCGAACGTAGCGAGGGATTACGTCGCCCGAGCCAAAAATATATTTTGCGCCCGAGTGATACACTCTACTTTTCATCACCCCCTATGAGAAAATAAAAGGCGCTTCATACTTTATTGTAAAATTATTATTGTAGCTGCTATTATTATCATATCTTGACAATAATAGCAGCTACATTAATAATTTGCTGCATAACAATCCGTGAAAATTTTTACGAGAACTCGGCCTGTATTTGGAGCGTTCTATTTCTATTTAAGTTTTTTTTTATTCAGCCGTGGCGTGACTATGGTATTGGACGTCGTACCACCCATTCATTATTTGCGTTCGATTCTTTGGCGAGTTTTTAGGCGCACTTATAACAGGGCGTAAAACATGCAAGAATTAAACGCAAATAATGAATGGCTGGTACGACCTGAGTATTTTAACTCTGCCTTGTATATATATACTAGAAATATGTAAGTTCGCTCACAAACACCAAGACTTTTACACCAAACGAGAAGACATACAGACAAGATACACACTCCGACACGACTCAACATACCAACATCCCGCTTAAAAATTCATTCGTCAAGCCCTCTAGTCATGTCAATCAAAATGTATAATATGTTACCCGAATCACTTAGAGAAGAAGAAAAACTCCATCTATTCACGAACAAATTAAAAAAGCTACTAATAAGCAAATGTTACTACAATGTTAACGAATATTTAAATAATAAGTCCTTGAAACACAGTTTTAAATAAATAATGTAATAATAATATATAAAAATGCAATAATAATATAATATTTATGGTAAGTATATAATATAATAAATAATTTTATGTAATAATAACAATGTATTGTAAAATAAGGAGTCCTCTTATATTTCTTTTGCTGTGCCCAACAGGGTCCATGATTGTTACTTTTTTTAATGTTTACAACCTAAGCCTATACATTGTGGAATGCAATAAAGAATTGAAATTGAAATTGAAATTGACGGCCAATACCATAGTCACGCCGCGGCTGAATAAAAAAAAACTTAAATAGAAATAAAACGCGCAAACTACAGCCCGAGTTCTCGTAAAATTTTTCACGGATTGTTTTGCAGCAAATTATTAATGTAGCTGCTATTATTATCAAGCTATGCTAATAATAGCAGCTACATTAATAATTTTACAATAAAGTATGAAGCACCTTTTATTTTCTCATAGGGGGTGATAAAAAGTAGAGTGTATCACTCGGGCGCAAAATATATTTTTGGCTCGGGCGACGTACTTTGAATCCCTCGCTACGTTCGGGATTCTATTTAAGAATCCCTCGCAGAGCTCGGGATTCTACTCAAGAATCCCTCACTTCGCTCTGGATTCAAAAAACGCCCTCGCCGTAAAAATATTACTTTGCCCCAATCTACTATTGTTATTTAAGTAGGCTTATGTATTTTAGGTACAGTATACATGCATGCTTTGATTATATTACATAAATAAAGTACCTTCTTATTATCAAAATTAAATTATAACTTCTTGTCTTGACCACGACTATGTGACCCCCTGGTACCAAAGCTGGATCCACCCTTGAACAGGACAGAAGATAAAATATTCGTTAAGTCCTGTCAAATTAAGACACTCCATAGATAATTTAGACGCGAATAAAAACATGGCGACTAAAAATACGCTAATTTTCTTCAGGCGCTGTCTAATTTGACTGGTCTAAACTAATATGTATCTGTTGTCCTTTTCTTAATGGAATGGAAAGAAAAAGATGCACGAAACTTAAATTTCGTTTATTTTGTGAACAAGGGAATCAGCACCAATAGTTAGATTTTTACTTTTTGAAAAAGAAGCAGTTATTTTTTTAAAGCTGAATTTGTAGTGTAAATCCACATTCGTGTAAACAATTACGAAGGCGGAATACATTCCGCTCTTTACACTTTGTTAATTTGTTCCGGGCGCGTTTTGTTACTGTACAATCTATTTCCCACACAATGTTCATTCAATATCTTGAGTTCTAAGAACATTTATATCCAAATTCTATAAGTAAACCTGATTAAGAAAAGCATTACAATAATTTTTCCCTTCAAATAACTATAGTAACATTTAGTTTTAGAGCATATTTTAAAGTCGTCTATGACATAACAACTATAAAAGAAGTTTTTAACTGAAAGTTTTTGCTACTTGAAGGCAAAATTGATTTTAATGTTTGCGTACAATGATATCTTAAGTAAAAAAGTGTAGATAGGTTATATGCAGTCAAAATGGGGCACATTAAAAATTTGCCAATTGGCAAACATTTATCTCTTTTTTACTCGCACTACTTCAATCATGTCATCCTACTTTGACGTGTAATGTATGTGTGCGTTAGTGTGCCGTTTTTGAAGATAGAATTTGGTTTGGGTAACCTATCTACGCCTTTTTTACTTAAAATATCATTGTTTGCGTAGTCACCGTAGGTAGTGTGCATTTGTGTCGCAGGCATTTTGTATGAATTCACTGTTTACATAAAATTGGCAAAATCGCAGAGTAGAAATAATAACTAAGGAAGCTAAGGCGACCTAACATACCCATTCTAACCTAACCTATCCGAGTCGGATAGGTTAGGCTCTGACATTTTGCCTTTGGTATATTGTTAACAGCAAGGGTTTCGCTGTAAATAAAAAGTCCGGGCCTTATGTAAACGGCGACTTGATAGTAAATGCGAGTGGAGCGGTCAGTAAGTGAGGTGTGTGGTTTTGTGGCAGGAGGCCGTGCTGCAGTGGGTGCGGCGCCGCCTCGACGTCGACAACGACCTGCCGCCGCTGTGACGCGCCGGGCAGCCCGCACCGCACTGCTCAGTGCTCGACGTCGACAACGACCTGCCGCCGCTGTGACGCGCCGGGCAGCCCGCACCGCACTGCTCAGTGCTCGACGTCGACAACGACCTGCCGCCGCTGTGACGCGCCGGGCAGCCCGCACCGCACTGCTCAGTGCTCGACGTCGACAACGACCAGCCGCCGCTGTGACGCACCGGGCAGCCCGCGCCGCGCTGCTCACCGCTCGACTGACTGCGGCTGAACGCGGCGCCCTCGCCGCGGCCTGGGGCTGTATGTCATTGGAACGTGTTTTGATATTTCTTGAGGGTTGCTTATAAGTAGTATAGACTTACTCCGAAAGGAAAGTGCTGTAAGGCCGAATAACTCAAAGTGACGGTACATGAAGAGAGTGCGTGCACCATTTCCAACTGTTTGTACATTATTCATTATTTTATTACTATCGCAAACTCTCATCTGTCCTTAGTATGAAAAAAACGTTACTTGATAGTGTAGAGTGTAAATAGTGTATTATGTAAATGTATTATAAGCGATATAGGCGAATAATCTGTCGGCATATCTTTTGGTGCGAGCTTCATGATAAAATGTTTTTGTAATGATTTTCTTTTTTTATAATATTGGAGATGTATAGGTGATTGTGTACTAGATTGATTGACGGACGTAGGTAGTCGATGTGTATGCATGTGAGAGAGTGGCAACTGTCGCCACTGGTGTGCGAGCGCCGGCGCCGGCGGGCCACACCGCACCGAATACTAAGCTAACTTCATTTCGCTTAGTTTGCATACTTGACGCAGGTTTTCATCCTAAATAGCATAGTTTATATAGATAACAGTCAGTACACAAGTGTGAAAAACTGCGTCTGCTATGTGAGCAATTCAAAGTACGATAGCTTAGCTGTTGGTCGCACGGCGCGAGCGAGTGCGAGCCCTCGGAGCGTCGCGGCGCTCCTGTGCTGTACATAGTAGATAAACATGTTAACTAGTTGACGAACATGAGAGTATAAGGTGACGTGATCATTTAAATAAGTTCTATTTATTCTTAGCTTAAGCTTTACTTTAGGCGCCTAGGTTTCAGTCCATCTAGCAGTATGTAGGTACATAAAGTACAAAAATATAGTGTAAGTATTTGTATACCTACGTGTCGTTTAGATAACTTATTCGATTTTTTTACGAAGACTTAATTCTTTTTGTATAGACTATTTAGTATAACAATGTTATGTATAGGTAGAAGAATGGGTGACCTGGTGCTGACGGAAACCTAACTGACCTTTAGTAAGTAGGTATACAGAGCAGCTACATTCGAGCAAAAGCCACACTTGACTAGTGCAGACCCACCAGACACAGACAATAGGCGAGACGACAAAAAAAAGTAATTAGTCCGTCAGATAGATTATCAAAAAATTTTGAAACACGAAACGAAGAATGACGACGATACAGTGCGTTGAAGTTGTGCATGACATCACGATCTGATACAATTTTTGCAAGAATAAAGATAAAGAGCGACAAAGTTCCGGAGTGGTGGCTTTTGACGTCACCGAAAAGCCACCACTCCGGAACTTTGTCGCTCTTTATCTTTGTATTTTTTTATTAATTTGATCAAGCAAAAAATACGTGTCCCGTATTTTCAGCGGATCAATCAGACGGACTCGAGGGGCAATGTAGAGCACAGAGCTGAGCTGTCGTTGCGGTGGCGCAGGTACAACAATGTATAGCACAGAGCTGAGCTGTCGTTACGGTAGCGCAGATACAACAATGTAGAGCACAGAGCTGAGCTGTCGTTACGGTGGCGCAGATACAACAATGTAGAGCACAGAGCTGAGCTGTCGTTACGGTGGCGCAGATACAACAATGTAGAGCACAGAGCTGAGCTGTCGTTACAGTGGCGCAGATACAACAATGTAGAGCACAGAGCTGAGCTGTCGTTACGGTGGCGCAGATACAACAATGTAGAGCACAGAGCTGAGCTGTCGTTACGGTAGCGCAGATACAACAATGTAGAGCACAGAGCTGAGCTGTCGTTACAGTGGCGCAGATACAACAATGTAGAGCACAGAGCTGAGCTGTCGTTACGGTGGCGCAGATACAACAATGTATAGCACAGAGCTGAGCTGTCGTTACGGTAGCGCAGATACAACAATGTAGAGCACAGAGCTGAGCTGTCGTTACGGTGGCGCAGATACAACAATGTAGAGCACAGAGCTGAGCTGTCGTTACGGTAGCGCAGATACAACAATGTAGAGCACAGAGCTGAGCTGTCGTTACGGTGGCGCAGATACAACAATGTAGAGCACAGAGCTGAGCTGTCGTTACGGTGGCGCAGATACAACAATGTAGAGCACAGAGCTGAGCTGTCGTTACAGTGGCGCAGATACAACAATGTAGAGCACAGAGCTGAGCTGTCGTTACGGTGGCGCAGATACAACAATGAGTATGTGAGCTTACGCGTGATAATTGCAAGCATAATGACGCATAATGTGAAAGCCATTCGGGAGAGAGCTCAGCGCGCACAGAACACGCTAAACGTTATTCGTTCGTTCACAATGCAGAACTCTCGAAAAAGTTAAGAATAGAGTGTCAGCATAACAGTAACATGAAGAAAAAAGGTACATTGACGTTGACCAATATTTTCACTTGAATAAGTATAATTAGGTGGGAAACGAAATAAAAATAAGTGCCTACTAAAAAATATCACATAAATATAATAGCTGTTCCTCGAGGTTTCACCAGCGTTACGTTATAGGTTTCTGGTTACATCTTCGCTTCCGTGGGACATAGCTTAAAAGGATATAGACTATGTTACTCAGGGACAATGTAGCTTTCTAATGAAAAAAAAACCTTTTGAAATCGGTCCAGTAGTTTTTGATTTTATTCGTTACATACAAAAATACAAATCTTTCCTCTTTGTAATATTACGATAGATAAGAAAAGAGATCGAGAGCAACAAGCAGTTCAGATCAGACTAACTTGCATTGCAACTTTTCTGAGAGATATTTTTATGTTGCGATTATAACCATCTCACAACATAATACTTAAGTTACAATAATTGAATACTAGCAAAGTTAAAACAGTACATTTCATAATGACTGCTTCTGATTGCTCTGAGGTCGGGTCATACTAGCTTAGTTGCGCTCAAATGTAACACGAATAGATGAAATAAAACACGATTTCATTATTAACAAATCAATTGAAGATATTTTCACATATTGATTTAAACAATTATAATCTCTACTTTTACAGCCAGACCAGTAAGACATTACTTATTAAGACAAGGTTTTGAGTAGTCTCTTGTCTTCTTACATGCATAAATATCTGATTAACTAAAACCTTTAAAAACAAGAAACTATTTCCCTAATACCGTCCTACCTAATTCCTCTTCTAAAGCCTAAAAAGGAGACATCTAAAAATAAACAAGTGATCATTCGCAGGTACCAAAATAAGACATTTAAAAACAAGTGAAATGACTCATATTTTTGTCACTTCTCTCACCTGATACCTGGCCTGATGTCACAGAACCTACTTCAGAAGCTCGCAGGTACCTGGAGGACATGAGGCTCTTTGAAACCCCGAGGTTCTAGGATCTTATCCATACTTCCATACTAATATTATAAATGGGAAAGTGTGTCTGTCTGTCTGTCTGTCTGTCTGTCTGTTTGTCTTTCTTTCACGGCAAAACGGAGCGACGGATTGACGTGATTTTTTAAGTGGAGATAGTTGAAGGGATGGAGAGTAACATAGGCTACTTTTTGTCTCTTTCTAACGCGAGCGAAGCCGCGGGCAGAAGCTAGTTCTATTATAATTGACCTAAAACATCAGGTTTTCAATTATTTGGCACATTTACAGATAAAGATGTACATGTAACGATGCGAAACGTAAAGATTAAGAAATATGTTGTACTTGTGTGTTATAACCTATAACATATAACAATACTGTACACATCAGGACAACAATGCAGTAAAACAATGTTATACAACTTTGCCGTGTCGACTATCTTCTGCAGTAGTATTCTAATCATATTAACTTTCGATAGTATTAAAATTGTAGTATATAAAAATCGACTGGCATAGTAAAAGTAATGCTAATTATTAGCACCAGTATCGACCCGATAGTATTGAATTACCGATAACTATCAATACTATAAACGTGATTTTTTAAGTGCGATTAGTTTATTTTTTAATTATTGACTGCGCTATTTGCTTTGAAGGATGTACAATATAGCTATAGTGCACAACAATGTATTTGTGAAAAGAAAAAACATTATTATAAGTAAGTTATATTGTAAATAATTTTGAATTTACTTTCTACGCCTTTAAGAAATTGGTGAAATTGCCACCACTTGGGTGTGTTATTACCTCCAGTGTAGGAAATATTGACGTTGGTTCTAACAATACTGCTGATAAGGACACACCCGTGTGGCGGAGCCATAACGGATTGCCCTGCAAGCTGCTGGTCCCGTTCGAGCTTATTTTTCAACGTTTTTTCTTGTAAATTCTAAAGTTAATTATTGGAAAATGTGTAATGATTAAATAGAAACAATTTATAGTTTTACTAAACCATTTTATTTACTTACTTACTTTCAATATTTCTGCCGAAAACAATATTATAATATTTGTAGATAATATTATGTAAACTGATTTTATTAAGATTTTTTATTTATGTTTATAAGAGGTAATTTCTAGAAGGTCGTGTCAGGCAGCAGTTTTCTTTTTAAAAGACAATGAGCAGAAGTGGTCCAAATTTCCACCACTGTTGGGGGCTATGTAAGCTTAAAGTCAGCTAAATGCCATACAATTTTGACTACTAGGCGAAAAAAAAATATTCACTCAGAAAAAAGTTATGACTGTTTTAAAAATACGAGTTTTAATTATTTAACCGTTTATTCTTTTCGCACATAGCCATATTTAAAGTAGTAAAAACGCATTCCCTCTGTTCTGTAATGCGTACAAATCGTCTGAAAAGTGTACAATGATAACGTTAGCCTAGCGTGTATCAGATTGAAGTAGCAAGAGATGGAATGCACTTAGTGAATTAGATGATTTTGGCATTGAACTAAAATGCTATGTTGCTACACGCAAGAATACAATCCCTTGATAGAAGATATGTAGTGGCTCTAATGAGATTACGTTCTGGCCACATCCCATCTAATAAGTTTAAATATCTAATGGGTAAAATTGCATCACCTGATTGTGAAGTATGTGGAGTGATTGAGGATATTTATCACGTGTTGATGGAGTGTGACCGAAACGTACAGGAAAGGCAATGTGTGTTTGATACAGGTCTGGGTGTAGGGACATGTAACAGTATCTTAGCTTCTCCATTGTCAAAGAAGGCTAGGAGGTTATGTCTGCTGCTGTTTGCAGTCCACCAGAGAGAATAGGTACCCTGTTGTCTCTGAGGGGCTGCGGGCAGCAGTATGCATGGGTTATGTATACTGATGTTCAATAAGTTTAGAAATAGAAGATAATTGCTATATGTATTGTTAAGTTTAAGTTTGCTGTATACTTCATTACGGGGGCGACATTATCACTGTGTGACAAAGCCCCTTAAAATAAATAAAGATAAAAAAAAAAAAAGAATATAATCCCGACTCAGATGTGCAAGTCTAGAATACTACGGCGCGTATGTAATGATCTGTAGTCGCGAAATCATTTCGTACTACTACAGTTCTTGTCTTTCTAGAATGCGAACTGTGGGTTGCTGTGCCCACGTCATGGTAATTATTTGGTATTTTGGATGGACGAGACACGAACCCACAATTGTACTTCCAGCTGCGAATCTGGATAATGTTATTGTGGATGACAACATATGAAATGTACTCTTTTAAAGACAGACCCCACACTGTGAGACTAAAATAAATAAAACTATTGTGAAATATTTTATAGGTTTCATTTGATCATGATAGGATTAGTCTTTCTTTCACATGATAGGGTTTGATTTTTTCGACGCAGCGAAGTACCTATTGTACTAGGTTTTTATTTTGATGTCATGTAGCTTATATTAACCAGAATAACGTGTGAATTACAACGAAATGTCATACACCTAAATCAATTTGTGAGTATTTTAATAGATATAGTGTAATAAAGAAGCGTAATAAGGTTCTAAATTGCAAGTTTTCATGGGGTCATAACTTTTTACTGAGTAAATATTTTTGGTTGCGGTCTTCGTATAATGATTCAGTACGCAGTGTTCCATCATATGCCATAGTTCTTATCGGTGGTGGAAATTTGGACCAAGCTCCATACATTTTTGCCCAATCCCCACCACAATTTATTTGACTTCATTGTGTAGGTATGTCAGTGTCCTTAGTTTAAAAGAATAAATTAGAAAAAATAAAATATAAATACTACGAAGTATGAGCTATCAGTTAAGTCACAATGCTGTGTTTATAATGCAGCAGCTGCGCATGGCCTGCTGCACTGTGAACACAAAGGAACTGATTAACTGATGTCGACGATGCTTGATACTTCGTATTACTGTTATGTGGCTCTTTGTAAATCTCTGTATGATTATCAATCACACTTAAAAAATGTGAATAAAAGAACTGAAAATTTGTATATACAAATAAATAAAAATTTAAGTATCTGTTAGTTGTGTCTCATTAACTTGTTACCTATAAGAAAACGCACAAAATAAAGGGTGTCCAGCGGAAATTTTTCAACTTTAAACTGCAATTATCGAAATAATAGCGGGGTGAGGTGAGCGGGAGGGGTATCATTAAAAGCGCGGTACTTGCGGATTTGTTAGTAGCCATGAGTCACTGGACGGAGCGCACCGCTCGTTCGCGGTTGAGCAATATCTAAAGAATGGTGAATCGTTGGTTCGCGCGCGTCGAACGTTTTGTACTCATTTTAATATTCTGCCTTTAAGTGATGGGCCAAGCACGCAACTTATTTGGTCGTGGGTACAAAGGTTTAGGCAAGAAGGGACAACGCTCAACAGAACTCCTCCAGGGCCATCAACATCAGCAGCAACGCCCGAACGTGTGTCTGAAGTTCGAAATGAAATCATTAGGAATCCACGCAAGTCGATTAGGAAAATTGCAGCCTCCACAGGAATCAAAAAGTCAACAGTGCATGTTATTTTGCAGAAGAAATTAAGGCTCCATCCATACAAAATGCAAATTGTTCAGGGTCTAAAGGAAAGCAACTATCCTTTGCGAGAAACCTTCGCAAGAACAATGCTGGAACGCTTTCGAACACCTACCACGTTGGGAAACATTTTGTTTAGTGATGAAGCACATTTCCACATTGATGGATATGTAAATAAACAGAATATGAGATACTGGTGCCCAAACAACCCAAGAGAACGCCACCAGAAACGTTTACATTGCTTGAAAACCACAGTTTGTTATGCCATTTCGGCTAGCGGTGTAATTGGGCCCTATTTTTTTAACCAAGGAGGAACAGTCACTGCTCCGGTGTATTGCCGTATGATAGACGAATTTCTGCTACCGCAATTGCAGCTGTTCAGGTTACAACAATAGGACACAATTTCAGCAAGACGGTGCTACTCCGCATACAGCTAGAGTGTCGATGGAAAAGTTAAGAACAATTTTTCCAAATAAACTGATCAGCAAGTACGGAGACATCTCATGGCCACCCAGGTCGCCCGACCTCACGCCCTGCGACTTTTTTCTATGGGGTTACCTTAAATTGAAAGTTTATGAGAACAATCCTTGGACAATTCAAGCCCTGCAGGCCAATATTCGCCGTGAAATTCAAAGCATTACTCCAGAGCTTTTCCGTCGCGTTATTGCAAATGTAAGGGTTCGACTACAGGAGTGCGTACAAAAAAACGGTCATCATTTAGATGATATAGTGTTTAAAAAATGAAATCCGCATTAATGTAGTACATTTAGTTTTAACAAAAATAAATAAAATCCATGTAGTTTTATTTATGTGACATTTCAAAGTTGAAAATTTCCCACTGGACACCCTTTATCATATTTTCAAGTGTCCTGATAGTTTATTTGAGACTAGCTGTCCTGTCGCGGTTTCACCCGCATTTTGTTAAGCTTTTGCTAAGTGCTCCGTTCCCGTAGGTCAAAGCGTGATATCATATACCCCTATGGCCTATGTCGTTTTCTGATTCTGATATACTTATCTGATACTCATATCAGTCAGGTAAGTCAGTCAAGTAAGTATATCAGATCAGGTATAAATAAAAATTATATTATATTATTAAACAAATAAACAAACAAACGTGCCGCGATCCAACTAGTCGTGCCTACAATTAGTTCCTTTATCAAATTGATTATTACGGTGTAAAAAAGTTTATTTTTCAAGCAAAATTCAATCTTGGTGCAGTTTCACATAGTGTTATCGTCACGCAATTGCGTTTGGACCTCCACGAACTGTAAATAAAATTATTACAAACAATCAAAGTATTCCATAAAAGTGCCATTATCATAGTACCGGTGCCACGAGCATACAGTATTCTCACCGTTGTGCGAACTGCACATAGACGAAAGTCCCGCGCGCGCGCGGGCAACTGTGCCTTACCGCTGTCAGTGATACCAACCTAACATCAAGGCAAGTTCGCGTTCCAGCGACGACCGTATCACACTTATTCAACATCACGAATACTTGCGACCAGTGGCGCCACCCCGGCCTACAAACATATCTTTGCGACTTTGCAAAGCGTAGACAGAGACGACTGTATCGCGAACAATAACGACTTGCGTTCTGACACTCAGTACGGTCATTGCTAATTGGTGAATTGTGCATTGGCACCACTGCTTACGCATTTTGAATATTAGGTATAATTAATTTGATCTACCATTTAATTAAAGTGTCAAGAATAATGGCTAGAAAAACGACATAGGCCATAGGGGTCTATGGCCTATGTCGTTTTCTGATTCTGATATACTTATCTGATACTCATATCAGTCAGGTAAGTCAGTCAAGTAAGTATATCAGATCAGGTATAAATAAAAATTATATTATATTATTAAACAAATAAACAAACAAACGTGCCGCGATCCAACTAGTCGTGCCTACAATTAGTTCCTTTATCAAATTGATTATTACGGTGTAAAAAAGTTTATTTTTCAAGCAAAATTCAATCTTGGTGCAGTTTCACATAGTGTTATCGTCACGCAATTGCGTTTGGACCTCCACGAACTGTAAATAAAACTATTACAAACAATCAAAGTATTCCATAAAAGTGCCATTATCATAGTACCGGTGCCACGAGCATACAGTATTCTCACCGTTGTGCGAACTGCACATAGACGAAAGTCCCGCGCGCGCGCGGGCAACTGTGCCTTACCGCTGTCAGTGATACCAACCTAACATCAAGGCAAGTTCGCGTTCCAGCGACGACCGTATCACACTTATTCAACATCACGAATACTTGCGACCAGTGGCGCCACCCCGGCCTACAAACATATCTTTGCGACTTTGCAAAGCGTAGACAGAGACGACTGTATCGCGAACAATAACGACTTGCGTTCTGACACTCAGTACGGTCATTGCTAATTGGTGAATTGTGCATTGGCACCACTGCTTACGCATTTTGAATATTAGGTATAATTAATTTGATCTACCATTTAATTAAAGTGTCAAGAATAATGGCTAGCATACCTCGAACACCACCTAGAAGTTATTCTTCTAATCCGGACATTCCATCACTTACCGACACCGAAAGCAACGTTACTAACAGGAAACGAAAGCAGCTGGAGTTCGAACATGGCGATTTGCTTACCTCTATCCAAAGGGACCTTAAGAATACGCTTGACAAGTGGAAGATAAGCTTAGATTCCAAGCTAGCTAATATAGATGAAAGCATAAAATCCATTAAAACTGACTTTGAAACATATGTCATTGAAACTAAAAAAGAAATGGATTTCCTTCGAACAGAAAATGCATCAATTAAGCTACGTGTCGCCGAATTAACGTAAAGAATTCAGCCAATTTTATCTCTAGCCAGTATGATGACTACGTAAAAAAAATCGATAAATTGAATGACCACACAGTTAGTCAAAATGCTATATTAGCCCTTGAAGCAAAAGTCGACAGTTTGGAGCAGCAAGCATTGTAACCTAGAAATTTCTAACATTCCGGAGAGGCGTGGAGAAAATCTTATCACTATACTGAACGACATTGGCAAGCACATTGACTGCTCAATCCCTCGAGAAGAGGTGATCTCAGTGCATCGTGTTCCACACGCTTTGTCCAGCAACAGGCCTAAAAATATAATTGCAAAACTAAAAACACGTATCCTGCGCGACAACGTCATAAGTGCGTGTCGACTGAAAAAAGGACTTAACTCTACTCAACTAGGTATTTCGGGCGCTTCGCACTCAATTTTTATCAACGAACACTTGACTCTCAAAAACAAACAACTTCTGAGGGAAACACGTGAAGCGGCTAAGAAGTACGGCTACAAGTTTGTGTGGGTCAAGCACTCCACAATTCTCGTTCAGAAAATTCTGCAACGCTGGCTATTAAATGTTCCAACGATTTAGATAAAATCCGAAATAATAGCTCTACTCCTCACTAATTATTCATAATACTCGATTAGTTATAATCTTAAGTTATTTACCCCTTTTTACCATGGCCAGCAATTATTTAAATAAAAACGAAATAAGTATCTAAGTATTACCAGAATTGTAGAGGTATACGTACAAAACTCAACTCTCTTCACATGAATATCCTATCAAACTGTTACGACTTAATTGTTTTAACCGAGACCTGGCTTACTCCTTCTATATTTGACAGCGAGTTTATAGATAATCGGTGCATGGTATTTCGATGTGACCGCAACCGTGCTGCAACTGGTAAATCTGATGGAGGGGGTGTACTTATTGCAGTGTTACGTGAGTTAAGCCCCGTCTGTGTCTCATTGTCCCAACATAATACCTTAGATTCGAGTACATTTTATGAACACATAATAGTCACCATTCCTAGCTCTAATAATACGAAACAAAACCTGATAAGCGCCGCCTATATCCCTAGCAGCTCACCGAGTGCTGCATATAAAATGCACTTTGAAACATTAAATAAGATAATCAATTCGATAAGTATCGACAACTTACTACTTCTAGGTGATTACAATATACCAGAGGCTAACTGGCTAAAACTAAACTCCTCTCATAGTTATCTGACGTGCTCCGGTCTGTCACATACTTGTAACCTACTAAGGGACTTTATGACCTTTCATGACGTCAAGCAATTTAACCACCTCAATAATCTTAACAATCGTATACTTGACCTCCTTATCTCGAACACTATTTGTTATGTTTATACGCCTCACCAGAACTTACTGCTAATGGACACCCACCACCCTCCATTTTACACTATCGTGTCAATATCGATAAAATACACCCAAATGAAATCCCTAGGCACACCTAAATATAACTATCATAAAGCTGAATACAGTTTAATTAATAAAGATATCGAGGAGGTTGACTGGTATCTAGCATTAGGTAATAAACTGACTGAAACCTCTATTGAAATATTCTACAATCTCATACATGGCATTATTAAAAATCGTATTCCACTGACAAAACCTAAAAACGCAAAATTCCCTATTTGGTTTTCACCTGCCCTTATTCATATATTTAAATATAAAAATAAAACTTGGATCAAATGGAAAAAAAAAAAAAAATTATTAAAAAACAAAAAACCCGACTGCCTGAAAACTGAAAATAAAGAAACAAGCCCAGCAGTTTAGAATTCTGTTAAGTAATACTAAATAAATACACAATCGAAATAGTTTTATAATCTATACACACATAAAAGAAATCATAAATTCTAATGCAGAACAGAACGACTTACAGTCGGGGCCCGTTCAAATTTTACCAATCAATTCTTCCCAAGGGGCCCCGACTGTAAGTCGTTCTGTTCTGCATTAGAATTTATGATTTCTTTTATGTGTGTATAGATTATAAAACTATTTCGATTGTGTATTTATTTAGTATTACTTAACAGAATTCTAAACTGCTGGGCTTGTTTCTTTATTTTCAGTTTTCAGGCAGTCGGGTTTTTTGTTTTTTAATAATTTTTATTTTATTTTATACTTTTTAGTTACGGTTTTTTGAATTTGTTATAAGATGGAAAATTTTGCAATGTAGTCAATTTATTGAGGGAGTTAATATCGTGAGGATTATTAAGTAACTTTCTGGTCTGGTCTAAACTACTGATGATTAGTCCCTCGAGAGACCTAACTCGGCTCAAAGCTGCATATGCTTGATCTTTAGCTAAAACGCGTGAATTTAAATCAACCACAGCTCGGTCCAAAGTAGTTCCTTGAAGCAGAGGTGGAAACGCACCGCCCAAGCCCTTTCAGATGTTCTGTTACCGGATTCCCTTGGCCCTGGCACCACTGGCTTCTGTCCACGACTCTAATTCTCTTTGGCAAATTCACCAGTTCTGAGCATCATAGCTTAGTACGGGCATGTCGATGAATTTGCGCTTCAAGGTATCGGTGGATCACCTAAACTGTGGACTAGTAGCTTTTAAGGCGTTTTCGATTCAGCAATCGATTTCTAACACCTGTCTTTACCCGAAAGAAACTGACTGGCCCTAAAAAACATACGTACTTAAAATATAGTACATTAATACGTATTTTCTACCTATCCTATCCGATCTTACTCTTAGGGCCATATTTCAACATCATCAACTTGGTGGCGCCACCAACAAAATGTACGGAGGTTGGCGCTCCTATAAGTGAACTGAACTGTATACCTACATTTTGTTGGTGGTGTGACCCGAGTTGAGTAACCTGGAGTCTTAATGAAACGTGGCCCTTATGTTGGGCATTGACGATCAGTTCTTCGCGTCAGTTAAACTGACGTCGCACCAAAACTGCCCGTGAGTGTATGATCGTCATTCCAATAGCTCCGTGTAGTTTATATGTAAGTATATCGTTTTCGGTCGCATAGACAGACCACACATAGCTACCAGTTGGGAGCTCAGATCGTGCGTCAAGCGTATGTCAACTTTTGATGGGAAGAACAGTGGGTTTTTTTTTGTTAGAGGGAAATCACCAAATGACTTCTCCCGTCCTAAGATGGACGGGAGGGCGTGTAAGACTTTTATTGCCTAAAAGCCAGTCATGTTCCTTCGGTTGCCCTTTATATTCTGGGGCTACGGTAACAATTACTACTATTCCGCAACTCCGGCAGGCATTGGCCCTAGAGAGTCCCTTCACGTGCTGACTGATATTTGAGGCGCACGTGGAATAAACGCGCCGACGACACGGGCCTGGTCCTAGTCGGGCGGCGAGCTATCCATCACTAACCGTCCGCAGACCCGCGCCTACGGTGGCCGGTAGCCGTCTTGCGACTCTCGACGTCTACGCCTGGGTCCCTGTCTGGGGCGTGAGGCTTGACGCTGCCTCACACGCGCCGCCGCCTCCTTCTCCAGCATGACTGCTTCTCAGAAGGAGGCGACGGCTTCCCATTCAGTCTCGCCCAGGAGCATGGCCTGAACCAGCGCCGGGCGTGAGAGCTCATCGCCGCCGATCGCCTCGCGAGGCACATCTCCACCGTATAACGGTGGGGTTAAGAAGTTGGAAAGAACCAAACATAACCTTCTACTTTTCCCAGACATAAGGTATAGATAAGGATTCCCACGAGATAACAAGGGCTGAAGATTTGAAGGTTTATAATAATAATGTTGTTTCCAAAGTCCAATCGTCATTATCATTATTATCAAGGAAGTTGCATACCAACTTCTATTATAAAATCAAGAAATGTAGGAATAGTCAAGAATTTAATTGAACCTGAACACCTCTATAAATAAATAAATAGTTGTAGGAAAGTGTCGTAAAATAGTTTTAGAATCGCTAATTTATTAAATAATCATTTAAATTGTGTAGGTAGATGCATACTTCTGAAATAGTTCAATTTATGTAAGGCATTTATATTTTCGGGCGCGCACCCCCCTGAATCCTGGCGCCCTAGGCACGTGTTATTTTTGCCTTAGAGTTAATCCGCCAATGTTTCTTTTTTAATGTTTTGTTTGTTTGTATACCGTTTACACTTGAAATAAAAACTTAAATCAAAAGTAAGAAAATTTGCGAGAATGATTGTTTTGTTATACAACTTTAAGTCGGTATATATTCTAAACTATCATTTAAAAAGAAAAATGATAAAGGGAACCTAAAGATGATTTTAAAATACCTATTCAACGACACCCCACTTGCCTTAGTTCATCGATATTTTTTTTTTCATTTTGACAATATGGCGTCTGGTTGTCGCTGTGGTGAATTTTGATTACTGTCATGTCTTTAGTGACACTCGCAAGATTAAGACGAATCGATTGACGTAAGAATTATCAAAATCGGCCTACGCATTCGGTCTCTAGAACGCCACATAGAAACAAACATACATACATACATACATACATACATACATACATAGACTGATAAACACATTACCCTCCTTTGCGTCGCGCAGTCGGGTAAATACGGAAACATCTCAGATTATGAGGTATTTTCTTTGTATCGTTCTCGCTTCAGTGTAGAGTGTGACAAATGCTATCGGAAATATATAAAAACTGTTGAAGACAGTATCCCCAATAATATTAAATATTTTTGGGCGTACGTAACTAATCGGCAAGGCAAGTCTGGTATTCCATCTCAAATGTCTTATAGTGGTCAGTCTTCCAACGATCCACATAAAATATGCAATTTTTTCTCATCCTTCTTTCAATCAGTCTACGAAACCTCGACACTCACCAGTACCTGGTGTCCTACACTTGATCAAATCCATGACAATAATGTCGCCCTAGATGGTATTGACTTCAGCCTCTCACTAATCCAAAACCAACTGAAGTCACTGGATATTACTAAAGGACCGGGACCAGACGGTATACCCCCTAGCTTTCTTAAAAACACTGCTAAGACAATATGCATACCACTCCATATAATTTTCAACAAGAGTATTAGCACAGGTGTGTTTCCCACAATCTGGAAGAAAGCTAATATAATACCAGTTTATAAGAACGGCTCCAGGCAGAAAGTTGAGAATTATCGACCAATTTCAATTCTATGTGCAATTGCTAAACTTTTTGAAAAACTTATTCACCTTCAAGCTTTACCCTTTCATTTAACAAAATTTAATATCTGAACAGCATGGTTTCGTTAAACAAAAATCTACCATTACAATGATTTTTACTAACTTTTTATTTAATAACATGGATAAACAGACACAAACGGATGCAATTTACACAGATTTTAAGAAGGCGTTTGATAGGGTGGACCATGAAATTTTATTGAACAAATTAGCTTTTAACGGGATTAGAGGGAATTTATTACGTATTCAAACTGTAGTAGCCCATGGATATCACTCTGATTCGTTTGTCGCCACCTCTGGCGTACCACGGGGATCAATTCTTGGGCCTTTGTTATTTATCATATATATTAACGATATTGGGCACTGTTTCCATAATAGTAATTTCCTATTATATGCCGATGACCTAAAAATTTTTAAATCAATTAGAATTCTTAATGACTGTGCTTTGCTTCAGGATGATCTGGACAGACTGACTAAATACTGTGAAAATAATAAACTTGCATTAAATATATCTAAATGTAAATATTTAAATGTTACCAAAAATAAAAAAAGTAATTAGATACAAATAGCCTATGTACAGAAAATCTTACGAATGAAACTCAAATATGTGACCTAGGAATACTTCTGGATTGTAAACTACAATTAAACCTTCATATAGATAAGATTATTTCAAAAGCTTACCAAATGTTCAGTCTTGTCATGAGAGCTTCTACAGATTTTAAACGCCCTGCCACGTACTTGCAACTATGAAAGACCTTGGTCCGCCCGCAGCTTGAATACGATTGTATAATATGGGACCCTTATTACGACAAATATGTTAAAGCTATTGAAAGCGTTCAACGAAAATTTTTACGAGCTATGCAATATAAATGTCATCTCTTATGCTTGTCTTACGAGGAATCACTAAAAAAGTTTAAATTACTAACTCTGCAATCAAGACGCCTACTACTTCAAGCCACGATGCTACAGGGTTTGGTACATAATAAGTTTAACTGTATTGAAATAATTAATAATACACACATCAAAAGTGTCTAGGGATATTTCAATTAAACCTAAACCTAAAATTCTATCAACTTTTTGTTAAGACACCAACACATTAAAATAAACCTTGTTTAATAGCCTATCTAATCTGATAATAAACATTTAGATAAAATTAAATAAAAAAAAAATAGAAGAAGAGGAAAAACTCAGACAAAATTTCAATCTCAACTTTATTTTTGAAACATCACATTCTAAACAAAAAAACTATTTTTTTTACAAAAATGGTTGAAAACATAAAATTAATAATCCGTGGATCCACTTAAGACTCTCCTGACACATCTGCAGCGGTTCTGCATACTCAAAACAAGGTGTCAATATCCTGTTGTGGAATACTGTCCCACGTCCTTTTAAGATGCTAGAAAAGCTGGTTTTCATCCTCAATATCTTCAGGGAAATTCCTAAGAGCTCTTCTGAGAAGCATTTCCCAGGCATGCTCAATAGGATTTAAGTCAGGGGATTGTGCAGGCCAGTCTAAAGCTTGGATATCATGCTATTGTAACCAACTTGTAACGATACGCGCCGTATGTGGACGGGCATTGTCGTGCATTAGCTGGAAATTTTGTCCCATTTGTTGTCTGTGGGGCAAGATTACAGGCTCTAGCACCTCATCTCGGTATTTTAGAGCAGTCATATTGCCTTGTATCCAAACGAGGTCCGTTCTACCGCCAAGACGAATTCCTGCCCAAACCATAATCGTGCCACCTTGATATGCATGAACTTATTGTAGGTGCTGCAGTCGATTCCAACGTCCAGGTTCTCTCCAAACGCGTACTCTTCGCGAATCAGGATGAAATCCAAACCTGGATTCATCAGTGAAAAGCACAAGTGACCATTGAGAATGGTTCCAGTTTTCGTGTGCAATAGCCCATTGTAATCTTCTTCATCGATTGTCTCTCCTTAGCGCTGGTACCCGAAGTGGCCTACGAGTACGTAGGTTGACTTCATGCAGTCGTCTTCTCAAAGTTTGACCGCTTACCAGCAAACCATACTCTCTCTGTAGCCCTTGAACCAATTGCATTGCCGTTACATTTGGTTGACTTCATGCAGCATTTACTATGAATCGGTCCTGTACATGTGTTTTAATGCGTTGAGGTCCTCGGTGCCGTTCTACCACTTCCCCCGTGACACGATAACGTGACCAAAGACTGGATATAACGCTCTGACTGGTCCCCATGGCTTCAGAAACCGCAATTTGGGACAGTATTCCACAACAGGATATTGACACCCTTGTTTTTAGTATACAGAACCGCTGCAGATGTGTCAGGAGAGTCTTAGGTGAATCCACGGATTATTAATTTTAAGTTTTCAACAACTTTTGTAAAAAAAATAGTTGTTTTGTTTAAGTTTTGATGTTTCAAAAATAAAGTTTAGATTGAAATTTTGTCTGAGTTTTTCCTCTTCTTCTAAGTTTTTTTTTAATTTAACTTTATCTAAATGTTTATTATCAGATTAAATAGGCTATTAAACAAGGTTTATTTTAATGTGTAGGTGTCTTAACAAAAAGTTAATAGAATTTTAGGTTTAGGTTTAATTGAAATATCCCTAGACACTTTTGATGTGTGTATGTCATATGTTGTACCTAGAACTGTAATAAGACGAGAGGTGCGTGCTTACCCGCTTTTTGCAACGACTACTAGTCGAACAAATGCTGGTGAGCGCGCTCCACTCCGACGATTAGTAAAAACATTATAATAACCACTTTTGTCATTTGGATGTCTTCTTTTTGTCTCAAAGCAAATTCAAGAAAAAAAATTATAGATAGTTTTCGTGATGGTTTATAATAGTGAAACTTAAACTCATTATCTTAGATAGTATTTAAGTATAAATTAACTCACCTATGTAAGTAATTAATAATGTACACAAGTAATCTGTGGATACGTTGTGGATTGTACACAGTTATCCATATGTCATAAGATATTTTACTATAACACACATTGTACAATTGTTTGTTATCCCAAATAAATATAAATATAAATATAAATATAAATATAAATATAAATATAAATATAAATACAAATATAAATATAAATATAAATATAAATATAAATATAAATATAAATATAAATATAAATATAAATATAAATATAAATATAAATATAAATATAAATATAAATATAAATATAAATATAAATATAAATATAAATATAAATATAAATATAAATATAAATATAAATATAAATATAAATATAAATATAAATATAAATATAAATATAAATATAAATATAAATATAAATATAAATATAAATATAAATATAAATATAAATATAAATATAAATATAAATATAAATATAAATATAAATATAAATATAAATATAAATATAAATATAAATATAAATATAAATATAAATATAAATATAAATATAAATATAAATATAAATATAAATATAAATATAAATATAAATATAAATATAAATATAAATATAAATATAAATATAAATATAAATATAAATATAAATATAAATATAAATATAAATATAAATATAAATATAAATATAAATATAAATATAAATATAAATATAAATATAAATATAAATATAAATATAAATATAAATATAAATATAAATATAAATATAAATATAAATATAAATATAAATATAAATAAACGAACGAAATTAATGAAAGTTTGATTAACAATTTATAACATACTAAATCTTGAAACCGACATAATGCGAAATTATAATAAACGGAACCCATTCTATGCGTGGTCTGACACGTACTTGGCCAATTAATTTTTATGACAAAAAATTGTAAAACCCAGTAAATATAAATATAGTATAGGTAGGTGGGTAATATATCACCATACTTGGATACCCGGAGTTTTATTAAAGTTCGTTGAGGCCCCAAAACACTTTAACGCAAAAATAGCCGAACCTAAACTAATTGGGAAATGGCTAGGACGATGATAGTAGCGATAAAGTATCAATCAATCAATCAATCAATAATTTATTTGCGTAATATAGGTTTACAGAAGATGTTTAACAAATTATTTAGTTTCACCATATTCAGCTTATGTTAAGCATGCAAATTTTATTTACAGTGTATTTAGTGGGAATAATTATAATGGTCGTCTTCAATAAAATAAAATAAATAATAATAATTAAAAGAGTACATTGCTATAGTCAGCCATTACAAATAGTCAAATTCAATAAGTAGTCATGATATCTAATAAAGTCAAAAATAATATTAAAATTTATTTGATTATATTTATAATTTTGGACCATTATTAATTAATTAATTTGTTATTAACAATAATTGCATTACAATTTATCATCAATGTACTCCTTAACTGAATAGTTTTTTTTTTTTTTTTTTTGGTGAGTGGGAAATCATCCAATGACTGCTCCCGTCCTGGGTGCGACGGGAGGGCGTGTCAGACTCTTACTGACTAAAACCCACTCATGTTCCTTCGATTGCCCTTTATGTTCCAGGGTCACGGTAACCGTAAGCCTTATCTATAAGGAAAGATTTAAGTTTCTTTTTAAATAAATTGACATTACTTGAACTACGTATAACTGAGGGTAGTTTATTATATATCTTTGGGCCCATGCAAACAAAGCTTTTTGCAAGAAGAGCGGTTTTACAAAAAGAAACGCATAATTTATCCGCGTGACGCTTTCTCGTAGGGAATATTATCCGAAGAAATTTGAACACCAATGTGAAATACGAGATACCTCTTTAGAAAGCTTATTTAATATGCGACTCGATCAAATGGCATTTTTACATTTACAGTCCTCAGTTTTTGTGGTGAATGGCGATAATGTACCGCATACTTTTGTTACCTATTGTATTGATCTACAATTTGGACCATATATTAAGACAACTGAGCCAATTATTTTTGTAGAAATGTACTATTTTTAAAACATGGTATTAATTACATAACAATAAAAAGATTTTAATAAATAAACGTAACAAAGTTGTTGATTAGGTGGATAATATAAGAGGACAAGCCATAGATATATACCTATTTATCTAATACTACAAACCAGAAAAGTTTGATTATTTGTTTGTTTGATTTTACAAACTAATCTCAAGAGGTTCGAATTAAAATAAATATTTGTGAATAACCCATTTATGGAGAAAGTAAGGCTCTAGTGTAAGCTAAACCGCTAAAGATAAAGCGGGTAAACGTCGTTGTGTTGGCTCCCCTGTTTTTCTGTCAGTTTAGTTAGATAGGGTTGCAAGTTTAAAGTTGAAAAAATTACCAACGTTAATAATAACGTATCGAGACTAACGCGGTGTCCTGCGTGAGCGTTCTTTTCGAACGAAATGAAGAAGTGAATGAAGTGGCCTACGTGACCAAACGCACGTGGGGTGCGGTGCGGAGCGGCGCGAAATGAAGCGAACGCTATCAGTTGGCTTGATATTTTCGCGCGAAGTGGACGCGTCGGCCATATTTTTGCGCGCGGAGGGGACGGTTCGCGCGCACGTAGGACAGAGTAGCCGCATCGCTCCGCATCGTATTAAATTCGCATCGGATCGTTTCGCAATCGCGTTCGCGTTGAGTCGTCCACGTAGGACATGGCGTCTGCTGCCAGTGGGCTCGACCATCTGCGATTTCGTTTTATGAACATCATCCAGATTGGATAATATTTAACCGGCTTTGTATTCTGCCAAACATCGTAAACTTTATAAATAATTTCTCTAGCGAAACTATGAAAAATCAAAATCTGCTTTTTTTACACTACAATTATCTTTATCACCACAAAATACAACAACATCAAATACAATCTTCGGGTATTAGAATTAGGTTTGTCACAACATGTTTTTTTATAAAAAGTTCTCTTCGTGGGTTGAAAACTGACTTCATGTGACACGAGCAATGTTGCTATTTATTACATTTTTTTGTTCTCATCCAGGACATTTTTGCCAAGCTATATACAAACTCATTCTTACTTTCTGCGGAAACACATGTCTATTATTTTTATGTAAATATAATAATAATAATTAAATTCAAAGCTTTATCATAAAAAATCACGAAGTTATTAGCTTGTTATGACCATGAAGCTAGATAAAGGATGGAGCCCACACTCCTAATACCTACTTGAAACCAGCCTATTTATTTCTATCTCGCTCTTTGTGGGCAGTCCCTCTCTTTCTAAGCAGGGTAACTGGATTCCCTGGATATTCCGGATATCCGAAGTAATATGAGTGGGTTTTAGTCAGTAAAAGTGTCAGACTTTTACTGACCGCCGCATTCAGGATGGGGGACGTCATTTGATGATTTTCCACAACCCAAATAAAAAAAAGGGTCTACCCACATTTATCGACGTGGAGCCGGCTGCGGCTTAAGCCGAGTGCGTATCACCACAGCGCCGTACGAATGCGATCAGCTAATAGGCTGTAAAAAAACGGTTAACGTAAATAACGGCTCGTTTCGCCGTCGGCCGGCGTCGTCGTGACGCGTCGTCCATTCGTCCGTTTTCACGATATTTTTTTCGCGATTTAAGAGTTGGTTCCATAATAAAAGATGTTTGTTTTCATGGGTAGAAGCATCTCCTAGTGGGTTGTGCAAGACCAGAAATACACCTAGTATATGGTGTGAATATTATAATTTTTAACACCGATCCGATTTAGTCTGTCGCTCCCTTGACCTGTGGCAAATAATTGGCTGTCTCTTCACCTCAGGATGTCTGTTCTTCTTAGTTGGTCGCTTCAATCTTCTACTCACTTTGTAGGTATCCGTTTTTCTTGAGTACCTCCTGAACATGGTATAGCTCTTGCCCCAAATGTTCAGGGTCATAGAGGTCACTTTTTTTTCTTCTAGTCTACGCTGTGCCACTGCTGGGCAAAGGTCTCCCCTAACTCCTTCCAGACTCCCTTTTCCTTCGCTTCTTCGAACCAGCTCTCGTGGTGTGCGTCAAGCTCATCACGCCACCTTTTCCTGAGCCGGCCTCGGTGACGACGTCCATCCTCCGCCACCCACTGTGTAGCGACTTTGGCCCAACGGTCACAATTCATGCGGCTGACGTGAGCCGCCCAATCCCATTTGAGCCTGGCAGCAGAGGTCACATGCTCTGTTTTTTAGTGACGTCTGAACGGCTGGCAAGTGGCTTGGATGATGATGCGAGGTTGTATGCAGGTATCTATTAGTGTGTGCGTAGGCTTGCGGTACACACAGTAAGACAAAGTTTATAAGGTATATGCAATGAATATCCATAAGACTATAGAGTTATGTTGCGTGTCTAAAACAGCGATCCAGGATTTCTAAATACATGGGCCCTCTAGGGCCAATGCAGGGGCAAGGACCAAAGGACATCACTCTTTTTGGTCC
Source organism: Athetis lepigone (assembly GCA_033675125.1). Lineage (NCBI taxonomy): Eukaryota > Metazoa > Arthropoda > Insecta > Lepidoptera > Noctuidae > Athetis > Athetis lepigone. The sequence goes on from CM066218.1 coordinate 21,399,808, forward strand.
AAATATCAAAATTCCAGCCAAAGAAAAAAAAAGGGATGCCGTCGCCTCCTTCAGCGAAGCAGTTATGCTAGTGAAGGAAGCGGCGGCGCGCGAGACGCAACGACGTGCCTCTCGCCCCGGACTAAGACCCAGGCGAAGACGTCGAGAGTCGCAAGACGACTACCGGCCACCGTAGGCGCGGTTCTGCGGATGGCGAGCGATGGGTAGCTCGCCGCCCGGCTAGGACCAGGACCGCGTCGACGGCGCGTTAGTGTTCCACGCGCGCCTCAAAGAGAAGGAGTCAGCACAGGAAGGGGCCCAACAGGGCCAACGCCTGCCGGGGTTGCGGAATGTTTATAATAGTTACCGTGACCCTGGAACATAAAGGGCAATCGAAGGAACATGAGTGGGTTTTAGTCAGTAAGAGTCTCCCTCCCGCCGCACCCAGGACGAGAGCAGACATTTGATGATTTCCCACTCACCAAAAAAAAGAAAAAAAATCAAACAAAAAAATACGATATTCTGTTAGGTGATGGATATCGCCATACCACTCCCCTCCGAGAATGGAGGTTGTTAGCACGATAAGTTCTTGTGATGTTTGCCGGCCCAATTGAGAAAATATGTCGCGTCAAAAACGTTTTATCTTTCTTTCTTCTTTCTTTCTTTCTTTCTAGTTGCAAAACCACTAGGTGTGGTGACATCTATCACCCAACATTATTATTTAAAATATGCAATGCGCTATAAGACGTGTTTGACGCGATATATTTTGCCAGCTCATATATAAAGATTCACCGGGGCATCTCCGCGGACAGTTAATACTTACCGAAAGCTATGCGGCACTCGGTTTACCTTCACTTAGGCCGGCAAACATCACATGAAGATGTACTGACGACCCATCGTGCTAACAACCTCCGTTCTCGGAGGGGGAGTGGTGTGGCGATATCCATCACCCAACATTTGTACTATAACTGACAGTCTACGTCGCGCTATAAGAGTTTGACAAGACATTACCGTAATATACAAAATCCCGACAGCAATTGTCGGGCTGTAACCCACCAGCCACAACACCCGTCGGAGGAGCTTTACACTATGTTCCTCATACATCGTCTTTTGTTTTGGCAATTTATTTTACTTAAAATATGGCCAACTTTGATATTAATTAAAATCAAGGGGAATGGTCCCACAGGTTTGGTGCTATAATAAAAAATGTTTACAAGAACAAGATATATCATTTTTTTTCTTTGGCCGCCATTTTCAAAATTAGCTCAAAAATGTGTGGAGGCTGGGTGATCTCCTTTGGCAAGAAGCTATGTCATGTAGCACAAATAAAGAAAAAACTCCGGAAACCGTTTTGTAGTAATTTCACCAAAGGAAAAGTGATGAATGAAGGTGTGTATTTTATGAAACCCTCGTTGCGCGAGTCCGACTCGCTTTTGACCGGCTTTTTTCTATTACAAGCCAGTTTGATTCTTAGGTGTGACGTATTTCTAAAAATGTTTCAATGCAGTTTTATTACCTTTAGAAGAAATAACGTAATGTTTAATAAAATAATCAATCTTAATTTATTGTAAGTTTTTAAGATAAATAGCCCTTCACCCTCTATATACATAAAATATGCTACATGCATTATTACACACATATATTATTATAAGTGTACTATAAACAAGCGTTTCATTAAATTCGTATCGTGAGTTGACCTCCTGTTGATGTTTTATGTTATCTGTTGTGATAATGCTATCGTACTGGTTTTTCCCGAAATTATACCTAAATGAAACTTAATTTTAATAAAGTTAATTTAGTAGCGGCGTTAGTACCTACTCATATTAATGAAGAGAGAACAGGGACGCTATTTTTCTCTAATTTTGAAAAGTTATATAATGGTTAAAGTAAGCAGATAAGTAGGTAAGTTAAAAAAAAGTTTAAGGCAGAATAATATTAATAAAATGCGGTTCACAGGCGTATAGTTAATTACAAACAAAGTAGAGGCAAAACTAAGGCAAGCAGCCTTGGTTTTGCCATGCGTGTTAGCACTACACAATTGACAGTTCTGTGTGTTACTGCGGCAGCGTTTGTGTGCCTTCGCTTTTTGTTGAAAAGTAAGTACCTAGCCTACCTATATTTTTAAACCTATAAATACTTTACTTATTTATTAAAAAAAACCAGCCAAGAGCGTGTCGGGCCACGCTCAATGTAGGGTTCCGTAGTTTCCCGTCCGTCACAATAAGTGTTCCCACTTATAAGTTTAAAATAAAAGGCTATTTGTTACTAACATACTAAGTACGTAGAAATTATTTTGTACAACCTTGTTGGCTTTTTTGTACACAAACTGTTCTTTCTATCAAGTTCAAAATAATTTTCCTAGAAAGTACTTATAAAGTTCTACTTTCCAGATTTTTTTCGTATTTTTTAAACCTACTGGTCAAAAGTTAGAGGGGGGGGGGACGCTTTTATTTTTCCTTTTGGAGCGATTATTTTCGATATTATTGACATTATCAAAAACTGATTTTAGTAAACCCCTTTTCATTTTTAAATACCTATCTAACAATATATCACACGTCAGAGTTGAAATAAAAAAAAATCACTTCCCTGTTTAAGGGGGCTAACCTAATAAATTTTTTTTTTCAATTTTTATTTTACCACTTTGACGGCGTGGTTGATATATATACATATAGGTACCAAATTTCAGCTTTCTAGTGCTAACGGTCACAGAGATTAAGCGAGGACGGACGGACAGACAGACAGACATGGCGAAACTATAAGGGTTCCTAGTTGACTAAGGAACCCTAAAAACGATCGTGTCCAACAGATGCAGAACACTGAACACGTAAAATGAGTTACGAGTTAGTTGAAAATGTCTGAACTGCTACTTAGAAAAAGATGGTATAGCCGTAGCCGTGCCGGTTTTTCGCTTGACTTGGCGAAGGTATTTCCGTGCTTCCAGATCTGGCAACACCATGTTTGCGCAAGCGCAAGTAAATACTTAGGCTGAGGCACTCTGTGGTGCTGTGACTGTTATACTGGCATATGTCAATGTCATGTCATTCATCATTTATTCATATAACATTAGAAAAACAACTTGATGAACTAAACAAACAAGTACAAGTATACCTACTGGGATTTAGTGTGGGTTTTCCTCAACTTTTTCCTGGAACCCATTTCGATAACGCAGATTATAGCGAAGTGAACTAACGAGAGCTGCATGTTATAATTTGTGCCTTACATAAACAAAAAAAGTATTTGTAATCTCGACGACTAAATACGACAAATGAATTAGAGAGTGATATAAAATCCAGGTAGTATAAGAAGTGGTTACGTACCGGGGTGAGAGCTGGGCACGATGAGTCAGTGTTGGTAGCGCGCGGGCATGGCGCGCTGGCTGCTGGCGCTGGCGCTGGTGTGGTGCGCGCGCGCGCAGGTGCCGCGCCCGCGCTGCGCCGAGCGCGAGCCGCGCTGCCGCTCCCAGGACGCCGCCGGCCTGGACGAGCACCAGTACACAGTGGATGGTGAGTCTCACTACCATTACACCAAGTTTGTAACGGAAACTCGCCAGTGTTAGCCTGAAAACTGTCATTTAACACGCCCACTCTACTAGGTATAGTTGATGGCCGTGAGGTCACCGTTATGTATAAGTAGGAGTTCAATTGTCTACATCAGGATGTTTATGACAAACTTTAACAATAATTATGACATGTCATTGCCTGTTTTCAATACTCGAATGAAATGTCTTGTGTCTATGCCTGCCGGGGTTGCGGTATAGTTGCAATAGTTACTGTGGCACCAGAAAATAAAGGGCAGCCGAAGAAACATGAGTGGGTTTTAGTCAGTAAAAGTCTGACACACCCTCTTGCTCTGCCAAGGATGGGAGAAAAAAATGTCTTGTGTCTCTTAAAGTTTAACTGCATAAACAATCCAAAATAATAATATTTTTATATATATTTTTATATAGATAATTTGTGAACAATAATTAGTACTTTTAAGTTCCCATCCATAGCAACTAGAATCACTTTTGTAAATGATGTTTCAAAGTGCCTTTTTTGATCTAATGAAAATAAACAATTTGACTATTGACTATATGTATTGACATAAAGTACCTCATTACTGTGTCCATTGATGAGTATTGCTATTTGTATTTTGACGTGACAACGTCTTAAATTAGGTTGCGGCTGGGAGTCACTTATGAAAAAGTGTAACGCTCGGTAACGTTACGATGAGTCACCGAACGAGAGAGAGGCCCGCCGAATGCCTTGCGTCTCTCTCCCACTCAACTATGATCGGTAAAAGACGTTGTCACGTAAAATCTTCGCCCGTAAAACCGACTTTACAGGCAACCATTTTTTTTATATTGCAAATTAACACGTTCACTGTCCAATGTACCGAATACAGTACACGCCGCATGGGTCCGTCACGTCCGTGTACCGTAAACGGTACACTCGCCCTTGTCTCTTTCTATGCGCTCTAACTTCATGGACTTGTGTGTTATGTTGCTCTATTTATCAGGACTTGTCAACAGGACACCAATGAATAGAAAAAACGGAAAACATGTTATTTTTTTTTTGTCTTTTAAATGTGGGTAGTGGAATAAATAAGCAACTGTTTGTTAGTAAAAAGGCTTTATTTATGCGAAGGAACTTCAGAATAACATTGAAGACAGTACGTCTTTTTACATTTATTACAGTGTGTTGTCTCTCGCATCTTTTGGAAGTGTTCCCTGATCGATGTGTACCGAATACGGTATACGGGTAAAAGGTGTGATAAACAGAGTGATTTGTTATTAATTTGGCATATTTATCCAAAACTTTTTGTACAGATTTGAGACAGAATATTACAAAAAATGATTTGGAGATTTGGGGTTTTCGAAAAATTATGTATGGGGACAGTTAATATTGTTTTGATTTCTTCCTATAATAATAAATAAATAAATAAGAAAAAGATTAAACACAAAATTAATAGTCAACATACTAACAGAATTCTAAATTCTAAATAGCCATGGGACCCCATCCTGTATAGGATGGGGTCCCATGGCTATGCCACATGGAAAGAAAGCAGGCTTATTAGTGGCTGCAGGTGGAATCTTTTATAAATATGAAAGAAGAGATTATTGAATTTTAAAAACAATTTAAACTGTACTCACAGATATTTAAATAATTACATAGTTGAATTGGAAATCGATCCCGTTACTTGAGAAAAATCAGCCTGTAGCTTTATCGTAACCAATCAAAAGCAATTTTATGCTAAATAACATAGTGTCAAAAATAAAAGGAAGACCAATCAAATCTTATCAGTGATTTATTAATGTTATTAGTTAAATATCATTTAATTATTAAATAAATAGGTACTATTTATTTGACAATTTGATCAGGTGTGAAGCTGACATTGAAATACAAGGACAGTTCCTATTACGTATTCGAGTGCACCGGAAACCTGACGCTCGACAATACAGCGCTGCCACGCTTCACGTCGACGCTGCGAGTCAACCAAGTGCAACTGATAAAATGTCCGCTGCCGAGCGGCTCGTACGCCGACGTGTGCTCGCGACTCAACGTGCTCGCGCTCGACAAGCTGAAGCTGTCGCTGGAGGGCGCGGGCGCGCTGTCGGCCGCGCACCTCGCGGGGCTGCGCGACGTGCGCGCGCTGGAGCTGGCGGGCGGCGGCCTGCGGGCGGGCGCGCTGCTGGCCCTGCCCGCGCTGCGCCGCCTGTCGCTGGACGCCGTGCGCCTGCCGCCCGCGCGCCTGGCCGAGCTGCCGCGCGCGCTGCGCACGCTGCAGCTCGTGCGCATGGGCGCCGACCTCACGCGCGCCGCGCTGGCGCCGCTGGCCGAGCTCACCAACTTGACGGTGCGCGACACGCGCGACGTGTCCGTGGAGCTCAGTCCGTCGCTGCGCGCGCTGGCGCTGGACACGCCGGCGGCGCGCGTGCCGAGCGAGCTGACGGCGGCGCTGCGCAGCCTCACGCTGAACGGCTGGGGCGAGGCGCGGCCGGCGCGCTGGCGCTCGTGCGCGCTGGCCGTGCTGGACGTGCGCTACGTGGCGGCCGAGGAGCTGCCGGCGGGCTGGCTGGCCGAGTGCGGCGCGCTGCGGGAGCTGCGGGTGTTCCACGGCAAGCGGCTGCGCGCGCTGCACGCGACGAGCCTGCGCGGCGCGCGGCGGCTGCAGCGCCTGACGCTGTCGCGCTGCGCGCTCAGCGAGCTGCCGGCGGGGCTGCTGGACGACGCCGCCGAGCTGAGCTTACTCGACTTGTCCGAGAACCATCTGCTAGAGTTGCCGGGGTGAGCGCCCTTCTCACGGACGATATTTTTTGTTGAGCGTCCAATAATTATGCTATACAGTAATTCGCTTTCGCTTCCAGTGGACTGTTCGCTAGGACGACGGCTCTGAAGACGCTTAACTTGTCCAAGAACCGGCTGACGGTGGGTGTGTACGAGTCATTGTCGGCGGTCACTTCCCTCACTAGTCTGAATCTCAGCTTCAATGAATTGAAGGATTCATGTGGAGGTGCGGACGACACTGTGCGAGGTAAACACGATGAACACTCTTAATAAAATCTAAAGCAATATTCATGAATTTTTAAGATTATTGAAAAAAAATATCAGTCATCCAATCCATAAGTAAGTAATCAGTTTCAAAGCAGTATATTTAGAATGTTTGGAGGTTTTTGAATTTGATAGTAACCCATAGTTAGAATGATTTGGTCATAAATGCGTGGAATCGTGACATTTCTATTTACAAACGCGTTTTGTTCTTACAGGATCGTCGCCACTGCAGGAGTTAAAGCAATTGACCGAACTCAGTCTCAGGCAGACCGGATCCAGTCTGATCTGTCGCGACTGGCGCGAGGCCATGACGCGGCTGACGTCTCTCGACCTTTCCCGAAACAATATCACATCCATCACGGTAAGACAAACGCGCGCCCTCCTCTTCTCGCACTCGCCGCTGCTCGCACTAAGGTCTCTCGTCGACAGCGACTTTTCGTCGCTGTCTGCGCTTCTATAGCACGTTTCAAATACGACTAACTTATGTCAGTATCCTGCTGCACGAAACGCGTGACAATATTGTTTTAAAAAGTAGTCGCGGGCGAGGGACTCTACTCCGTTGTGTCCACAGTACTGGGACCTCGTGTTCCCGGGCTCGGCGCCCGTGGAGCTGGACCTGCGCGACAACCCCGTGCGCGCGCTGCTGTACGGGCGCGCCGACTTCCTGCGCGCCGCCGCCGGCGACCGCTCGCGCGCCGCCGTGCGCCTCTCCGCCGCGCTGCGCTGCGACTGTCACAGCTACTGGGCGGCGCGCGCGCTGCGGCAGCACCCGCGCCACGTCAGCCTGCAGGGCGCCGCCTGCGAGACCGGCGCCGAGCTGGCGCGCGCGCCGCTGGACGAGCTGCTGTGCGCCGCCCCTTCGCTGTGCGGCGCCGCGCCGGCCTGCAGCTGCGCCTCGCGCGAGAGCGGCGCGCCCGGGCCCGCGCGCCTGCTGCGCGTGCGCTGCGAGCGCGGCGGCCTCACGCGCCTGTCCGACGCGCTGGCGCCGCTGCTGCGCACAATGCGCCGCGAGGGCGCCGAGCCCGACCACTACGAGTGGCAGCTGCTGCTCGCTCACAACCGCATCGCCGAGCTCGACGCCGCCGACTTCCCGAAGCATCTAACTGTGAGCGCGCTTTCCCGCCCGACGTACTTCCATTTTCAAGTTCAGAATAAAATGTGACCAAATTTTGTAGGAGTCGCTTGATACCATTCTTATCTTTTTAAGTCTGTGGTGACGCGCAGTATGAATTTTCGAATGTCACTTCAGTTTATTATTATTATCATAATCTGCAATCAACTGCACCAATGAAATAAAACAGCATTGTTACCAATTGATTGGTTCAACATATTTGCAGCTACTGGACTTGACCAACAATTCGCTGAGTTCGCTGAGCGCGCAAACCGCGCGCGCGCTCGTGGCGCCCGGCAGGCGCGCGCGCCTCGCGCACAACCCGCTGCAGTGCGAGTGCGGCGCCGCCGACACGCTGGCCGCGCTGCAGGCGCACGGCGCGCAGCTGCAGGACTACGCGGCCGTCACGTGCGCGGGGGGCGCGCTGCTGGCCGACGTGCACGTCGAGCCGTGTGCGGCGCTCGGCGCGGCTGCGCTGGCCGCGCTGGGGACGCTGCTGCTGCTGCTGCTGCTGGTCGCGGGCGCGGGCGTGGCGCTGCTGACGCGGCCGGCGCTGCTGCTGCGCGTCAAGGCGGCGCTGCACGCGCGCGGCTGGCTGCCGGCCGCGCCCGAGCCGGACGGCGACGAGCGCCTGTTCGACGTGTTCCTGTCGTTCTCGCACGGCGACGAGCGCTTCGTGCGCTCACAGCTGGTGGCGCGGCTGGAGAGCGGGCCGGCGCCGTACCGGCTGTGCGTGCACTACCGCGACTGGGCGCCGGGCGGCTGGATCCCGGCGCAGATCGCGGCGTCGGTGCGCGCGTCGCGGCGCACGGTGGCCGTGGTGTCGGAGCACTTCCTGCGCTCGGCCTGGGCGCGCGCCGAGTTCCAGGAGGCGTACGCGCTGGCGCTGCGCGACGCGCGCCCGCGCCTGGTCGTGGTGCTGCTGGACGAGCCGGCCGCGCTGCCGCTGGACGACAGGCTGCGCAGCTACCTCGCCACCAACACCTACGTGCGCTGGGGCGACCCCTGGTTCTGGGAGAAGCTGCGCCTGGCGCTGCCGCGTGGTCGCGGGCCCGCGCCCGGCGTGCAGGCGCCCGGGCCCGGCCCGCCGAGCGCGGAAGTGAGCGTGTGCTCGGAGCAGTGCGCGGCGGCGACACTGAGCTCCCCGCAGAGCTCGGAGAGCTCGAGCGCGTCGAGCTCGTCGGCGCCGGGCTCGGGCGCGTCCAGTGCGCTGGAGCTGGAGCGGCTGGTGAGCGCGTCGTGCGGCGCGCAGGCGATGGCAGCGCCGGCCGCGGCCGAGCTGAGCGCGCACGCGAGCGCCCGCGCCGTGCCCGTGTAGCGCGTGTGACTATTAAACGTCCGACAGTACTCCTAGAAGAGCTGTCGATAGTATTGGTTTCCCCAATTAGAATCTCAACATTGAATCAAGGCGCTTATCCCAAATGTATAATAAGTCTGAAAATACGAATACTATACTCTTATGTCTCTCAAAATAAATCATTTTTAAGTTTATTTGTATATATCTCCATGTTCAAATAAATTGTAAGTTCTCTTTGCTAATAGCGACGGAATGATCGCTGGTGGTATTTGGATCTGAATTGCTATTATAATATTAATTCAACAGTGTCGCGATCACTACTCCGGCGACTCGATGATGCTTAAGCATTAAGATAATAATAAGTATGATAATGATAAACATTTTAGTCACCGCTATCCACCGCAAAAATGGCCATCGAACTCGAACGTACCGTTCGTTTCACCTGTTGTTCTGACAAAACGATCTAACCCTCTATTTCCTAATATATAGATATGTGTATATATCTAGTTAGTTATTCAATTGAGCTATGTTGCAATGTGCTGATGTATGTACTGACAGTAGTGTGATGTCTTGACACCACAGTAATATGTAAATAAATTATTATTAAATAATAACATAACAATGTACATCCAAAATGTACAGTAAGGGCCCTTAGAGCTGTTGATTCACAATGAGCCCATTTATATTTGCTTCATGCACAATCACACAATTATTTAAATATATGGAACAACTTTTGACACGGGTTGGTTTGTGTTGGCAAAACTTAACATTTACAAATAGTCAGTTAGGCCGTATACAGAAAGAAAGCTGGAAACTTATAAGCGCTTGCCGGCGCTTGTCAGCGCTGGTAATCCACGCAGGAAAATATATGAACACCGACAAGCTTCAACACGCGCTGGTCAGCGCTGGGCGTTGCCATAACAACTGCAAGCGAATCATTCCGACATTTTGATTAGTCTGCTTCAACCTGCTTCCTTTGTGTAGAACGGACAAGCGCTTATAAATTTCCAGCTTTCTTTCTGTATACGGCCTTACACTTGTTGCAAACGATGACATTTATTTTTATTACATTTATTTGGCTCACCAACCATTGAATATACGTAAGACAAGGATATAAAATTCATTAAATAAAGTAGACTCTTGGTAACTCTTTAACTGTCAAATCATTGAATAAAATAAAAAGTTGAAGTATAAATGATTTACACGATGATTTTACATTTTTGTGTGTTTTTCATATGTTTAAGAATCTTTTACACTTGCGCATAAAAATATAAACTTACACTCTAACAGTCTAGTTTGACCGACCTCAAAAAACAACCAGTGACAGCAAGCTTTACACTTGTTTGTTTACAATTCCTAGTGCACTTCCAAAGTATGCTTATGAATAGGACCAAACTCTTTTACAATGTAGACATATAATAGTTATATGTATTACAAAACGATGTTGAACATGTTTGTTGTGTTCTCGCATTTGTGATAACAAATTACACTAGGCTAAGTACTGCTATTAATTGCAAATATAATTTTATAAGTAAATAGGTAAATAGTAAAAAGTAATATTTATAAATAAGGAAGGTCTGTTGTTTTATTGTGCCGCAATGGTACCCAAGTCAAGCGGCAGGCCATTATAGGTGCTATTGTTTAAAGCTGGGCGTGTTCGCAAATACTTCGTCATGCCAACGCTAGTAAACTCAACTACAAATAATTTATTGTAGGCATTTGTTGGCAAAGAAATATTATCTTATTCTTAACTCAGAATTAAATTAAATATATAAAAGTTTGACTAAAAACTTTTTACGTTTCAAGTGTCAAAAACAGTAGACGAAGTATTTCAGATCATGTTTAAGCAACTTTGTGTCATGATATTAAATAGACTGTTGTATAGTGTTATTTTTTTATAAACGTTTAATAAACATCATTTTTATAAAGTGTTAATTTTTTTTTTATTAATTACCTACCACCTACCTACATTTTCTTTGACTCAAGAAATAAAACAACCATAATAAACCTCTGAACAAACGTGATTCGAGTCACAATAGAAAGACAATAGAAGCCGGCTGTCGCTTGGTCGTTGAAAGGTTAATTATAACGGCAGTAAAAAAGTTACGCTTTTGCGGGCACTTACTGCGCCAAGAAGTAGATTCTCATTCTATATGTACCTATATAATCAAAAAAAGCTTCCTCTGATTTGGGTATCAAATTATTGGTACGTACCTACTGCATAAACATTCTGCGTTTTATCGCATTTAAGAAAAAATAAGTAAGTGCACTCACTT